>JABMCL010002809.1:0-32500 GCA_018857735.1 Alviniconcha marisindica
ACATTTTGACTATCTTTTTAGTTTTTATTTGTTTTTGTTTTCATAGTGAATTTGCTTAGTTCTTCTTCCACCCAGTTCTTAGTGGTCCTGTTCTTTATAGTATTCGATACAGCTCCGTTCTCTTCAAAACACTTCCTTTTAGGGCATTTTGTTAGGTCTTTGTCTACCCAGCTATTCTTCCTTGTGGTTTTGCTCCTTTTACTACTTAGTATGACTGCTTTCACTTATGTAGGATTCGTTTCTCTCTTCTGAGTGTGACTTTTTCACGCTCTTTACCTGAGCCATCTTCCACCCAGCTCTTTTCTTGAGGGGTCGTCTTCTGAGCAGTTTTCAGAACTCGGATCCGTTCACTTGTTAGCTTCTCCAGCTCGGGCTTGTTCTTTGGCCTTCCCATCTTCAGGGTCTTCGTTCTTAGCAATTTGCAGGACCGTTTTCGTATACTTAGTTCTTTTCTTTTCTTGGGTTTGTTTTTATTCCTTTCTGTCTTTGGTGATTCTGTTGATTTCAGCTATTCTGAGGAAACTCATTTGTATTATTATTCTCAGGATTTTTCATGGGTCTTCTACCGTGCTTTTCTTCTTTCTGGTTCTGTTCTTTCTAGCAGGGCTACATTGTCTTCTGAGAATGCATGCTCTTAATTCCTGTGTAGGTGACACGTGACAGCGACTCTGACGGGATGATTTCACCCATAATGGTAAACAGGTCGTAAACAGGCTCAAGATCCCCCAGGGTCTCTCCACGCTAATGTTTCGTCGGTGGAGTGAAGTTCCCTCAAGGGGAGGGGTCCGCGGTGATTCACCGTAAGAAAAACAGACCTGCTTTACAAAGACATGACATTTTGACTGCCTCCTTAGGGTCTTCTTTTTTAGGGAATTTGTTTAGGTCTTCTTCCACCCAGTTCTTAGTGGTTCTGTTCTTTTGAGCAGTCCATGGAACTGTGTTCTGCTCAAACCATTTTTGCAGGGGTTTTGCTTAGGTCTTTGTCTACCCAGCTATTCTTCTTAGTGGTTTTGCTCTGTTTAGTACTTAGTATGACTGTTTTCTGTTATGAGCACTTCTTTTAGGGACTTTGCTGAGGTCCTCTTTCACCAGGCTGTCTGTCCTTAGTGACTCTCTTGTTGTTTTTTACCACTTTTGGGGGGCTCCCTTCGCGTTAGAGTGTTTCTTTTCTTCCCTTTGGCCATTTTTCACTCAGTTTGTTCTGTTTAGGCTGTTGTAGGGCTCCTTTCTCTCTTCTGAGTGCAACATTTTGACGCGCATTTCCTAGGCCATCTTACACCCAGTTCTTTTTTTTTTTTAGTGTGGTTGTCTTTTCGGTAGTTTGCAGAGCTCGGATCCATTCACTTCCTAGCATTTTCATCTACGGCTTGTTTAGAACTCAGATCCATTTCTTTTCTTTCCCCTTCATTCCTGTACCCACTTTTCACTCAGTTCCTGTTTGGTTTTGTTCTGCTTTTCAGGTTTTTCTAGGGGTTTTCCCTGGGTTTGAGTGGACTTTTCCCCTTTTTCCGGGCCATTTCCCCCCAGTCTTTTTGGTTGTTTCTAACTGCAGGGAAAAAAGGGTCCTCCTAAAAAAAGGGATTTTTTTAAACCGGGTGGAAGAAAAAAAAAACCCAAAAAAAAGTAGTCGGGATGTGTAAAGAAACTCCCATAAAAAAAAACCCAAAGGGGTGTGTAAAAGAAACCCCACATAAAATGAAGGCAAACCCCCCTTGGGGGGTGTGTAAGAGAAACTCCCCCATAAAAATAAGGGAGAGGGAAGGTCAGAAAACTCCCCTCCCCAAAAAAAGAAGGCGCATGGGGTGTGTCAGAGAAATTTTTGCATAAAAAAAACCCGCCCAAGTGTAAGAGAAACCCCTGATAAAAAAAAAGGCCCGCAGGGATGTAAGAGAAACTCCCCATATAAAAATGAAGCCACACGGGATGTAGAGAAACTCCCCAATAAAAATAAGCCAGCACGGGATGGAAGAAAAACTCCCCCGATAAAAATGGAGCCAGCGTGGGAAAAAAAATATATATAAAAATAAAAACCTAAAAAAGAAAGCACCCGGGGTGTAAGAGAAACTCCCCAGTTTAAAAAAGGATGAAAAAAGGGGCCAGCATGGGGTGTGTAAGAGAAAACCCCCACAAAAAAATAAAGCCAGCATGGGATGTAAGGAAAAATACCCCGTAAAAAGGGAACTACACGGGTTTTGTAAGAGAAACTCCCCAGATAAAAAAGAATCCAGCATGGGATTGTAAGAGAAACTCCCCCCATAAAAATGATGCCAGCATGGGATTTTAAGAAAACTCCCCACATAAAAAAGATGCCAGCACGGGGTGTGTAAAGAAAATCCCTGATCAAATTAAATCCAGCACGGGATGTGAAAAGAAAAACCCCCCAAAAAAAAAACCCCAGGAAAGTTAAAACAAACTCCCCCCCTAAAAAGGGAAACCAGCACGGGGTGTGTAAAGAAACTCCTTGCATACAAATCAAGACAGCCGGGATGTGTAGAAACTCCCGCAAAAATAAGGGAGCACGGGATGAAAAAAAAACCCCCACAAAAAGTGAAGCGAGAACGGATGGTTTTAAGAAACTCCCCAGAAAAAACCGAGGGTATGTGAAAACTCCCAAGACAAAAAAAAGAAAAAAAAAAAAGAAAAAAAAACCCAAGTTAAAAAACGTAAAAAAAAAAAACCACCATGGGATGTGTAAGAGAAACTCCCAGTAAAAAAAACCAGCATGGGATGTGTAAGTGAAACTCCCCCGATAAAAAAAACCAGCATGGGATGTGTAAAAACTCCCCGAAAAAAAAATCCCGCATGGGATGTATAAGAGGAAATCCCCAAAAAAAAACAACCAGACGGGGTTTAAGAGAAATCCTTAGAAAAACAAGATAACACGGATGTGTAAAGAAACTAGATAAAAAAAAGCCACACGGATTTTAAGAGAAACCCCAGATAAAAATGAAGCCAGCACAGGATTTTAAGAGAAACCCCAGATAAAAAAACAAAACAAAGCCAAAACGAGATTGTAAAAAAACTCCTTCATAAAAAAAAAGCACGGGTGTTAAAGAAAACCCCCCGATAAAAAAAAAAAAACCAACAGGATGTGTAAGAGAAAACCCCGCATAAAAAAAGAAGCCCGGATTTTAAGAAAATCCCCCATAAGAATGAAGGCAACGGATGTGGAAAGAAATCCCACATAAAAAAAAGTCAGCAGGGATTGTAAAAGAAACTCCCACATAAAAGGGCAGCAAGGATGTTTGAGCTGCCCCGATAAAAAAGAAGACATCACGGGGTGTGTAAGAAACTCCCAGATTAAAAAAGAACCAGATGGGGGTTTAAAAGAAACTGCAAAGAAGGGCGCATGGGATGGTAGGATTTTAAGGAAACTCGCCGATAAAAGTGAAGCCAGCATAGGATGTAAGGAAACTCCCCAGATTAAAAAAAAAGGTGGGAACTCCCAACAGAAAACTAAAGCCAGCATTGGATGTTTAAGAGAAACTCGCCAGATAGAAGTGAAGCCAGCACGGGATGTGTAAGAGAAATTCCCCAGATAAAAATGAAGCCAGCACGGGATTTGTAAGAGAAACTCCCCAGATACAAATGAAGCCAGCACGGGATGTGTAAGAGAAACTCCCCCGATTAAAAGGGGAAAAAAGCCAGCTTGGGATGTGTAAGAGAAACTCCCCACAGAAAAGTAAAGCCAGCATGGGATGTGTAAGAGAAACTCCCCAGATAAAAGTGAATATAGCACGGGATGTGTAAGAGAAAGTACCCAGATAAAAATGAAGCCAACACGGGATGTGTAAGAGAAACTCCCCAGATAAAAATGAAGCCAGCATGGGATGTTTAAGAGAAACTCCCCACATAAAAATGATGCCAGCACGGCATGTAAGAGAATGTCCGCTGATCAAATCAAAGCCAGCACGGGATGTGTAAAAGAAACTCCCCACATAAACATGACGCCAGCATGGAATGTGTAAGACAAACTCCCCAGATAAAAATGAAGCCAGCACGGGATGTGTAAGAGATAAAGAAATCAGCATGGGATGTGTAAGAGAAACTCCTTGGATACAAATCAAGGCAGCACGGGATGTGTAAGAGAAACTCCCCACAGAAAAATGAAGCCAGCACGGGATGTTTAAAAGAAAATCCCCAGATAAAAATCAATCCCGAAGAGAGAGAGAGAGAGAGAAGAGAGAGAGAGGAGAAGAGGAGAGAGAGAGGAGAGAGAGAGAGAGAGAGAGAGAGAGAGAAAAAGGGGAGAGAGAGAGAGAGAGAGAAAAGAAAAAAAGCCAACCTGGGATGTGTAAGAGAAACTGCCCACAGAAAAGAAAATCCAGCATGGGATGTGTAAGAGAAACTTCCCAGATTTAAAAAAAAGAAAAAAAAAATCCAGCTTGGGATGTGTAAGAGAAACTCCCCACAGAAAAGTAAAGCCAGCATGGGATGTGTAAGAGAAACTTCCCAGATTTAAAAAAAAAAAAAAACGAAAAAAAAACACCCCAGCTTGGGATCTGTAAGAGAAACTCCCCACAGAAAAGTAAAGCCAGCATGGGATGTGTAAGAGAAACTACCCAGATTTAAAAAAAGAAAAAAGAAAAAAAAACCAGCTTGGGATATGTAAGAGAAACTCCCCACAGAAAAGTAAAGCCAGCATGGGATGTGTAAGAGAATCTACCCAGATTTAAAAAAAAAAACACAAAAAAAACACACACCCCAGCTTGGGATGTGTAAGAGAAACTGCCCACAGAAAAGAAAATCCAGCATGGGATGTGTAAGAGAAACTTCCCAGATTTAAAAAAAAGAAAGAAAACCCCCCCAGCTTGGGATGTGTAAGAGAAACTCCCACAGAGAAAAGTAAAGCCAGCATGGGATGTGTAAGAGAAACTACCCAGATTTAAAAAAAAAAAAAAAAAAAACCCTGCTTGGGATATGTAAGAGAAACTCCCCACAGAAAAGTAAAGCCAGCATGGGATGTGTAAGAGAAACTACCCAGATTTTTAAAAAAGAAAGAAAGAAAAAAAAACCCAGCTTGGATGTGTAAGAGAAATCCCCACAGAAAATAAAGCACATGGATTGTAGAGAAACTTCCCAGATTTAAAAAAGAAAAGAAACAACAACAACCCAGCTTGGGATATGTAAGAGAAACTCCCCACAGAAAAGTAAAGCCAGCATGGGATGTGTAAGAGAAACTACCCAGATTAAAAATTTAAAAAAACCCAGCTTGGGATGTGTAAGAGAAACTGCCCACAGAAAAGAAAATCCAGCATGGGATGTGTAAGAGAAACTTCCCCAGTTTTAAAAAAAAAGAAAAGAAAACCCCCCCAGTTTGGGGTTTTAAAGAAACCCCCCACAAAAAAAGTAAACCCCGCAGGGGATTTTAAGGGAGAAACTACCCAAAGAAAAAAAAAAAAAAAAAAAAAAAACCAGTTGGGTTTTTAAGGGAGAAACCCCCCACAGAAAAGTAAAGCCAGCATGGGATGTGTAAGAGAAACTACCCGAAAAAAAAAAAAAAAAAAAAAAAAACCCCAGTTTTTGGATGTGTAAGAGAAACCCCACAGAAAAGAAAATCCAGATGGGATTTTGTAAGAAAAAATTTCCCAGAAAAAAAGAAGCTAGCAGGGGATGGATAAGAGAAACTCAGAAAAAAATGAATCCAGCAGGGGATGAAAAAGTGAAAACTCCCAGATAAAAACGAAGCCAGCACGGGATGTGCCCAAACCCCCGATTAAAAAAAAAGAAAAAAAAAAGAAAAGGGAAAAAAGAAAAAAAGGGGGTGTGTAAGAAAAAACCCCACAAAAAAAGAAAAGGGCCAGCAGGGTTTGTGTAAAAAACAGGTTTTAAAAGTGAAGGTAGAACGGGATGTATAAGAGAAACCCCCCAGATAAAAATAAAATCCGGGATGGATGTATGGGGAAAAAACTCCCCACAGAAAAGTAAACCGCAGGGAAATGTGTAAGAAAAAACCCCCCAGATAAAAAAAAAAACCAGCACGGGAGGTTTTAAAAACCCCCCAGATAAAAATGAATCCAGATGGGTTTTAAGGAAACCCCCCAGAAAAAAACGAAGCCGGGCAGGGGATGTGTCGGGAAACCCCCAGATTAAAAAAAAAAAAAAAGAGAAAAAAAAAAGATTTTTTAAAAAGAGAAACTCCCCACAAAAAAAGAAAGCCAGCGGGGTTTTAAGAGAAACCCCCAGATAAAAGTGAAGGTAGAAGGGAGGGTAAGAAAAACTCCCCAGATAAAAATGAATCCAGGAGGGGATTATAAGAGAAACCCCCGGAAAAAAAAGAAGCCAGCACGGGATGTGAAAGGGAAAACGTCCCAGAAAAAATTTGAACCCACCCGGGATGTAAGAGAAGCTCCCGGAAAAAAATGAACCCAAAAGGGATGTAAGGAAAAACCCCCGAAAAAAGGAAGCTAGAGGGGATGTGAAAGAGAAGCCCCCCAGATAAAAATGAACCCAGGGGGGGGAACAAAAAGAAGCCCGAGATAAAATGAAGCCACCCG
Source organism: Alviniconcha marisindica (assembly GCA_018857735.1). Lineage (NCBI taxonomy): Eukaryota > Metazoa > Mollusca > Gastropoda > Provannidae > Alviniconcha > Alviniconcha marisindica. The sequence goes on from JABMCL010002809.1 coordinate 6,498, forward strand.
GGGAATTTTTTGAAAAGAAGCCCCCGAGTTTAAAAAATGAACCCAAGCATAGAAAGAGAAACCCCAAAAAAAGGGAAATTTGAAGGGGATTTTAAGAAAAAACTCCCAGATAAAAGTAAGCCAGAGGGGGATTTTAAGAAAAACCCCCAGTTTAAAAAAAAGGGCCAGCAGGGGAGGGTAAGAAAAATTTCCCCCAAAAAAGTAAAGCCGGGCAGGGGATGTGGGAAAAAACCCCCGGGAAAAAAGGGAAGCCGAAAGGGAAAATGTGAAAAGAGAAACTCCCAAGATGTAAATAAACCAGCAGGGGATGTGTAAGAGAAACCCCAGATAAAAATTTTAAAAATCAAGACAGCACGGGGTGTTTTAAGAGAAACCCCATATAAAATGAAGCCACCAAATTTTTCAGAAACCCCCCAAAAATAAGGGAGCAGGGGAAATGGTAAGATAAAGTCCCGACTTTAAAAATGAAACCAGCACAGGATTTTTAAGAGAAAGTCTCCAGAAAAAAAAAGAACCCAAAACAGGGGATTATTTTTAAAAGAAACTCCCTGCATAAAAATAAAGGCAGCAGGGGATGTGTAAGGGGAAACTCCCCAGATTAAAAAAATTTTAAAAAAGAAAGAAAGAAAAAGAAAAAGAGAGAGAGAGAAAAAAAGAAGAAGCCAGTATGGGACATGCAAGAGAAACTCCCCGCATAAAAATAAAGCAAGCTTGAGATGTGTAAGAGAACCTCCCCTGATAAAAATATAGCCAGCACAGGATGTGTAAGTGAAACTCCCCAGATTAAAAACACACACACACACACACACACACAAGAAAAAAGAAAAAAGCACGGTATGTGTAAGAGAAACTCCCCACATAAAAATTAAGCCAGCATTTGATGTGTAAGAAAAACTCCCCACAAAAATAAAAAAACATGGGATGTGTAAGATTTTAGTTAAGCTGTTGGGACATTATTATTGTCCACGGTTAACCATAAAGTTGAGAAGGACCGGGGTGCAACCATGACATCATAACTTTCGGCTTGGAACTGAATGGTATTGGGGCCATAAGGCGCAGCTAAAGCCGGCAGACAGTAGAACGTAGATGGTGCCAGAGAAATTGTCGGTGTTAGCACGACTCTTTGCAGAGGACACGGCAGTGTACAAGACGATTTGCAATGGCCACGACCAATCCCAGCTACAGGAAGACCTCCAGCGGCTCGCTGATTGGGAGGAGAGCTGGGACATGGTGTTCCACCCCGCCAAGTGCCAAACCCTGTCGAAAAGGGGTAGGAAGCCCCTTTCCCGCCTTTTACGTTCTCCATGGACACACCCTGGAAAATGTTTCATCAGCTAAGTACCTTGGCGTCACAATAAACAACACAGTGAGTTGGGACGACCACATCAGCAACACCTGCTCCAAAGCAAACAGGGCCCTGGGCTTCCTTAGACGCAACTTAAAGATTAGCGCCTCCAACATTAAGGAAAAAAACTTAAAAGTCTTCGTCCGCCCACTGTTGGAGTATGCTGCGTCTGTCTGGGACCCATACTCACAAAAAAAAAACATTGCCAAGATGAAACAGTCCAGAGGGGAGCGGCAAAACTTCGTCCTCAACCGGTTTAGGGAAAAAACCTCGAGTGGGAACAACATGCTGGAGGCATTTGGGGTGGCCTACACTGGAGCAACCCACGCCAGACTTGTCCCACGTTGATGCTCTACAAAATCCAAAGTGGCCTTGCACATTGCCCCACCCCTGAAAGCCAAACTGGCCCCCCCCCCATCACGTCAACGACTGCGCACCCCCTGACAAACAGCTCACTCTGCTGACCACCAGAACCCAGTTTCAGAGGCTCCTCCCTTTCCCCCCCAAAAAACATCAGGGGTGGAACTCGGGTTTCCCACGAAAAAGGGGGGGCCCCTTACCTTTTACGCCTTTTAAACCAAAAGGGGCAAACGGGGGAAAAAAACCCCTTTTAAGGTGGACCCCCCCCCCCCACCCCCCCCCCCACTTGGCCTCTCCCCCCCCTCCCCATTCTTTTATTCCTTTTTTGCCGGAAAAGTACTACAGCGAACACCCCCCGTTACTGGGAAAGGGCCCGAAAATCGAAGTTGATTTGGGGGCCCTTAAAAGAAAAAAGAAAGAAGGGAAAAAGAGGTTTTTTTCAGGGGCCAAAAAAGGATGAAGAAATCATGGTGACGAGTTAGATAACCCTTCAACAGCAGCTGTTCCTCTTCAGGGTAGTGCACATAATCGTTTAAAAACCCTTGTAGTGCACATGATAGTTCATAAACACTTAGTGTAAAAATGGTGCCTGCCGTTAGGCGGATGAAAACGCTTGGGTATGCAAGCATAATATAGTATACACATCGAGCAAAAACCACAGACATTACAGCCGGCGGTTGAAAACGACACCCGATAAAGGAGTATCTCTCAAGAAAAGAAGACCACAAGAGAGAACAGCATTCAAAAACATACCAACATAAGTTTAAGAGGCGGTGGAATAAGCCAATGCGTCTGTCAGACTAAAGGAAGAGTGATATAAAGATAAATTTCTGCGAATTTCCGTTAGTAGCTCCGTAGTGGAGTATCGCCGGACTGCCATGCAAGTGAGTCGGGTTCAAACCCAGATTTTCCTACTTTTTTCTCTCTTTTTTTCCAGCTGCTGCAATATTCAACATCGCGGAAATGTACAACCAGTGCCCCCCCCCCCACCTGTGCGTATTATGTATGTTGATATTTAATTTTTTTTAAATAATCGGTCACAAATGTGTGGCACGGCTGACAGCTTCCTTTCCGCTAAGCGCGCGGAGAGTAGTGGTTGTGAGAGGCCGTTGGCTTTTCCATCAGTGGATGGGGGTGATTTATCTCTCTCTCTCTTCCTAAAAAATCAAATCAAATCTGAAACTGTGACAAAAATGACTGCTAGCGTTCTAAAACAAGAAAAATGACATGATTTGCAGGTTTTGTCTGATCCTAATAAATAGCATTCGTTTTGAACCACACACACACACACACACACACTGAGAGAGAGAGAGAGAGAGAGAGAGAGAGAGAGAGAGAGAGAGAGAGAGAGAGAGAGAGAGAGAGAGAGAGAGAGAGAGTATAGTATAGTAATAATTTTTTAATTTTTTAAATATTTAAATATTAATAATAACTTGATGATCACTGCCGCATGGTCACTGATAAGCAAGTCCGCTATAACCGTTAAGCCACAACTTTTGAAGAGAAAGGAGAGCAGAAGCGGGGAATCGAACCGACGACGTCCGCTTTTAGCCTACTTGTGAAGCGTTACCGCTGGGCCAAACCGGCTCACGAGACGTCAAAAAAACAGGCCGCCGGTCCAATCCAGTCCAGAGTTGCACAAGCCAGGCCATTGCATTAAAGGTAAATAACTCCGAGTTGGTCTCTAGAGTTCAGGTCAAGTGCTGTCCCTTGGCCAGACATCCACAACTGACGAAAGCAAAAGTACCGCTGATGGCCCTGGTCGGGTTTTTGTCAGCGGACCGTCTTACGATTCAGGCCGCCAACAGGATGAGGTAACAGGTTAAACAGAGATGCACCTTGAGGACAACAGGAGGCTTACCGCCGCGAAGAAGAGACGAGGCCACCTTCGTAGACCTCCTCTGGTGCCATTTTCTAAGTTGTCTGTTTAGACTTGGAATCTACATTACGAGCCATAATATCCACTGTGGCTTTCCGGCGTCAGGAAAATGCGTCAGGCTCACCAGCAATTGATCAGCTGGGACTCGTTCGCAGGAAAATGATAATAGGAAGAAGAAAAAAATCCCTTAAAAACTGCAGCATTTCCGTCAACCCGCTGATGAGTTCCGAACCCAGACGCTGAAAGTTAATTATTTTGGGGAACACAACCTGAACCGATTAGATAAATTTGTAACTTGGAAAGCCTGTTTTAATATATAATATTATCGTTTCTGATTGCCAGCACCAGATCGAGCCAAAATGTCAAAAGCGAAACACGATACACACTGTACAGACTCTGAGTTAAACGTCAAGCATGAAGATGATGAGATGCCTGCCCAGAAGAAACGGAGAATACTGGAAGCGGATGGCATTGACTTACAGTTACAGCTAGAGTTCCCAGAAGCTGAGCAGGAAGAGCGAGAGCTCTCAGATTTGGAATTCAAATCGACGCCTGTGGATGAGGATGCGGCTGATCTGCGGTCACAGGCAGGGGCGGAAGGGAAGGACTTTTCTCAGAACAAGAACCCATCTTTGTGGTGCACAGCTGGCACCCAGGAACCGGCAGATAGCTTTTGGGACGTTACATCGAGCAAGAGTTATGACCATGCTGTTGATGATCCCATGTTCTGGGGCCCGTACCTGTCTGAACGCCAGTGGGGCACCGTCAGGGAGGACTACTCTGACAATGATAACTGGCAAGTACTTTGCAATAAGTTAGTAGGATGCACATAAATTCATAGTCATACTTATAGTTATATATATTATATGTATCTGGTCCACACCAGGTCATTTGTTGTTGTGACACATGGTATGAGCTTAGCAATAGCAGGATATTACTTGGCTGTTGGGTGAACCACAATACTGCTGAATGTGAAGTGTGTGTGTGTGTGTGTGTGTGTGTGTGTGTGTGTGTGTGTGTGCACAGGCATGTGTGTGCATGTGTGTGTGTGAGAGTGTGTGTGTTTGTCAGTTTGTGCTTGTGTGTAGGAAGCAATCAAACTTAAAATAAAGCATATATATATATACAATTTTAGTAAACTGATCCACAATAACTGATGCAGAGCTGGCATAATAAATGAAATGTGTATTTTTCTATACAAAATTAAAATGCATAACTTTCTGAGCACCTGCTTCAATTTTGTGTGTTTAGCTGGGAACATGTCTCTTATGAAAACGCTACCCACCACACGTATGTGTCTGGCGAAGATGGCTTGCTGGGGGTCAGTGACAAATGCCAGATCCTGTGCGCCTCCATGACTCTGTGGAATGGCAAGGACCCGATTCTGAAGGAACGCCTCTTTGGTCTCACCGGAATTGAGGTTAGTGGAAGTTGGAAACTGGAAGTGAAAAGACAGTTCCAAGTGAACCTCTTTTTAATTTAACTCAGCATTGCTTAAAACCTGTGGCAGAAGACCTGATGAAAGACCACCCTGACAAGAGACCACCTGAAATCAGCAGTTCACCCATCTTTTTTTACTTTCACTGTTTCAGTGCCATCGTACACAGTGCAAAATGGATTCAGGACACCATCTACATAGAAATATATATATATATATATATATATATATAATTATTTTAATATACAAAGTCAAAGAGCAACTGTTCTAAAGACTTGCCCTTGATATATATATCTGTGTAGATGGATCCCTGAATCTACCATTTTGCATTGTGTACAATGGCACTGAACAGTGAAAGTGAATATATAATGATAATAATAATGTACTCTTTTATGTGCCATTTCTCTGAATTGGAGTACATAGCCCATTACGAAGCAACAGAACCAAACACAGTCAAAGCAAACTTCCACAAGCACTCACACACAGGCATGCGCGCGCATGCACACACACACACACACACACACATGCATGCATGCACGCAAAACAAAGCATGGAAGTGAAATGAGGCATAAATTCATCTTTTTAGGACACTAAAATGGGAAATTACTCCTGGAAGCATAGCTACTGTCAGTATGAAGGGATAGATTTCAGAAGAAGAAAAAGAAATGGAGGTGAGTATAGAAAAAAGAAAGGTGGTCTTAGGACAGGTGAGAAGAAAAAATAAGTGGTCTTAGGAGAGGTGAGGACTCTTGTCAGTGTGGTCCTGTGTCAGAGGTGATCCACATCACGTCATGAGTTTCACCCTGCTGCTGCAGTTGTGTTGATGGCAGGGAAACCATGGGGAGGGTGTGAAGGAGCTCGACAACCTCCCTGACCACAGCTACATGCAGCATGTTACCAATTTCACCCTGCTGTGGTCATGTTGATGGCAGGGAAACCATGGGGACGATGTGAAGGAGCTCGACAACCTCCCTGACCACAGCTACATGCATCATGTTACCAATTTCACCCTGCTGTGGTCATGTTGATGGCGGGAAACCATGGGGAGATGTGAAGGAGCTCGACAACCTCCCTGACCACAGCTACATGCATCATGTTACCAATTTCACCCTGCTGTGGTCATGTTGATGGGGGAAACATGGGACATGGGGAACTCACAACTCCCTGACCACAGTTGGTTGTTGATGGCAGGGAAACCATGGGGAGTGTGAAGGAGCTGACAACCTCCCTGCCCACGCTACATGCATCATGTTACAGTTCACCCTGCTGCTGTTGATGGCAGGGAAACCATGGGGAGATGTGAAGGAGCTCGACAACCTCCTGACAGCTACATGCATCATGTTACATTTCACCCTGCTGCTGCTGCTGTGGTTGTGTTGATGGCAGGGAAACCATGGGGAGGATGTGAAGGAGTTTGACAACCTCCTTGACAGCTACATGCATCATGTTATCAGTGTCACCCTGCTGCTGCTGCTGTGGTTGTGTTGATGGCAGGGAAACCATGGGGAGGATGTGAAGGAGCTGTACTACTACCTGGACAACCTCCCTGACCACAGCTACATGCATCATGTTACCAATTTCACCCTGCTGCTGTGGTTGTGTTGATGGCAGGGAAACCATGGAGAGGATGTGAAGGAGCTGTACTACTACCTGGACAACCTCCCTGACCACAGCTACATGCATCATGTTACCAATTTCACCCTGCTGCTGTGGTTGTGTTGATGGCAGGGAAACCATGGAGAGGATGTGAAGGAGCTGACAACCTCCCTGCCCACAGCTACATGATCGCTTTCCCCTGTGTGGTTGTGATGGCAGGGAAACCATGGGAGGATGTGAAGGCTGTACTACTACTGGACAACCTCGACCAAGCTACATGCATCATGTTACCAATTTCACCCTGCTGCTGTGGTTGTGTTGATGGCAGGGAAACCATGGAGAGGATGTGAAGGAGCTGTACTACTACCTGGACAACCTCCCTGACCACAGCTACATGCATCATGTTACCAATTTCACCCTGCTGCTGTGGTTGTGTTGATGGCAGGGAAACCATGGGAGGATGTGAAGGAGCTGTACTACTACCTGGACAACCTCCCTGACCACAGCTACATGCATCATGTTACCAATTTCACCCTGCTGCTGTGGTTGTGTTGATGGCAGGGAAACCATGGGGAGGATGTGAAGGAGCTGTACTACTACCTGGACAACCTCCCTGACCATAGCTACATGCATCATGTTACCAATTTCACCCTGCTGCTGTGGTTGTGTTGATGGCAGGGAAACCATGGAGAGGATGTGAAGGAGCTGTACTACTACCTGGACAACCTCCCTGACCACAGCTACATGAGGGCGCTGTACAAGTACCCGCAGACTGCCTTCCCTTACAAGTGGCTGAGGGAAGAGAACAGGAACCGTACCTACAACGATGTGGAGTTTGAGCTGATGGATACCGGTAAGTGACTGGGAGTGGGAGTCAGCCGAAGAGGGGACCAGGATGTTGTAATGTATTATGTATTGTAGTATTGGAATGCTTACGGTTGACTTGGGCCCAAGCCCACAATACAAAACAATAGGGTAAGAAAAAAGGTGTACAGAATTTGGAGAACAGTGAAACCTGACCCTACTTAGTGTCTTTTTCAGCACTTCCAACAATACACACACACACACAAGCACACAAACACAAATGCATAAGTACATGTGTGCCTGCATGTGAGTGCAGGCATGCATGCGCACACACACATACGTGCGCACGCACACACTTGCACGCACTCACACACACACACACACACACACACACACAGACACACACACACACACACACACACACACACACACACACACACACACACACACACACACACACACACACACACACTCACACACTCACACACATGCACACTCTCACACACAAAACAAACCTTACACATAATGGCACACACATGATACAGTGATCTATTCAGTGTTCAGATGGGAAAAGATGGGTCTTGAAGGTAGATATAAATGATGCTATTGAAGAAGAGTGTCAGAGAGAGTAGGGTAGATTGTTCTAGAGTAATGGTGCTTGATGGAAGGCACACTGATCAGAGGATTTGGGAGATGAGAGGATGGAAGACGAAGGAGCTGAGTACCTGCAGATAAGCATAGCTGGTGAGACAGAACACACATATATATATATATATATATATAGCAGTTGAGCGGAGTTGGTGAGACAGAACATATATAATACAGCTGGAGGAGATTACAGAGACAGGAAGGGGTTACATTGTCAAGAATTAAATACTAAATGTCACACAGGGGCATGCACCCACCCATGCACACACATGCATGCATGCTCGCACATGCACGCATGCACACACACACGCACACACACACACCACCACCACTCGTGCATGCATGCGCATATGCACACACACACACACACACACACACACACGCGCGCATTACTGTATCTAGAAGAACATTAAAAACAATGAGATCAGCTCTAATGTTCTTGCCGTTCCAGGTGTGTTTGAGGTGGGAGGTCATTGGGATGTGACAGTGGAGTATATGAAGACTGATCATCTCGGGTTAGCCTGTCACATTGAAGTGGTGAACAATGGCCGAAATACAGAAACACTGCACCTCATTCCGCAGTTCTGGTTCAGGTAAGACAGTGATGATACACTTGCGTATGGATTGAGTTTTGAGCATTTATGAACAGTCATCAAATAACGCTTTTAGCAACAGCCTTCATGAAGCAATTGTTGATCGCTTTTATATCTATAGGTATAGCGCTGTTCTCTGCTCTTGAGCAGACTCACTGCACTCTTGTTGCATGTGATTTCTAAATGACTGACTCACTTTTTTTATAGCACGTCTTTTGAATATGCACCAAAGTGGTGTACTGACAGTGCTATTTGGTTGTTGCATGGCTGGTGCCATGTGAAACTGCTGCCATCTCAGCCCAAGTTCTGCATACACCATACGTCCATGCACAATGTCATGTCACTTCTTGCAAAGCCACATACATAGAGTGCATGTATGTTTAGATGCAACCTGCCACCTGCACTTTTGGCAGAATGACTGGGATCTTTTACATGCTACTGCAGTAACATGGGGCTGGAACGGATACCAAAATAAGAGTCAGCACAGAGAGTTGACCGTGGAGAAGAAAATTCTCCCACCACTCCTGCCAGGACTCGAACCCGTGACCTTTCGATCATGAGTTCAGCACTGTAACCACTGAGATATCCCCACCCCCCTACACACACACACATAATATATATATATAAGTATATGTGTGTGAGCCGGTTTGGCCTAGCGGTAAGGCGTTAGGCTGGTAAGTGGAGGGACCTCGGTTCAGATCCGCTTCGGCTCTCCTTTCTCTTCAAAAGTTCTGGTCTGTGGACACAGTCTTGTGACTTTGTCCCTCATAATTATGAAACATTAAAATGGCTCTCATCACTGCCCACCTTAATGCATAAGTCATTCTGGTGGTGACAGTGTAGCAATGGGTATATAACCCTCCCCTCCCTCCTCCATACCCCCTTCTCCCCATCCTTAATAAACCTTATGGTTTCTGTGCACCATGTTTACTTACTAAGTATATGTGCATTGGTGCTGCCTATAAGTTCCCAGTGGCAGTTCAGGGGAGGCAGTGGCTGTACTCCAGTATGTATATATATATATATAATGGATTGCAGTTTAGTGCTGAACAACAGTAACCAAGAAGGAATGCTACACCTTATTAATTTTGGTAGTTTGCATTCTGATGAGGCTGCACCTGGCAATACACCTGTGTACTGGTTGTCATTCAGCTGGAATTAGTGGAAATATCTACATGTATTCTACCTTAAAATATCCTGACAGAAATTTATCTCAGAAAATAAAACTACAAGGAACAAGTACAGCAATATTTGCATAGCTTTTTTTCTTTTTTTCTTTTCTTCTCTCTCTCAAAACGTAGGATTTGATCATAATCGAGTTTACATTATACTCGAATGTACGTGATTGTATATGTAACATAACAAATTGATTGCAGGCATGTTCAGAGGAATGAACCAATACCCTGTTCGAGCAGTCAGCAGGGCCAACCCGTCATGAAAGCATCGTCAGACGGAACAGTCAAACTCAAATACTGCTTTGGTGAGAACAAGAGATTACCATTACATTCAGTATTATGCCGCTTTCTGATGAGAGGCGAGGCTTTGAGCATTATGATTAACTTCCAGATACTGCTTTGCTAAGAAGCACAAGGCTTTGAGTGTACTGTGATTAAAATTAAGTGCTGCTTTGGAGAGAACAAAAGCTTTGAGGATTACTGTTACGTTCAAATGCTGCTTTCTGATGAGAGGCAAGGCTTTGAACATTATGATTAACTTCCAGATACTGCTTTGCTAAGAAGCACAAGGCTTTGAGCATAGTATGTTTAAAATCAAGTGCTGCTTTGGTGAGAACAAAGGCTTTGAATATAATATTACAATTAAACTCAAATACTGTTTTAGAGAGAATTAAGGCTTTGAGGATGATGATTAAACTCAAATACTGCTTTGGTGAGAACAGAGGCTTTGAGGATTATGATTAAACTCAAATACTGCTTTGGTGAGAACAGAGGCTTTGGGGATTATGATTAAACTCAAATACTGCTTTGGTGAGAACAGAGGCTTTGGGTACTACAATCACATTCAGTACTGCTCTGTTGAGAACAAATGTTCTGAGTCCATGTATTACAATAATGTCAAATGGCCACTGGTATATATATATATATATATATATATATATATATATATATATATATATATATATATATATATAATTTATGTAATGTTAATTGTTTTAATTTATTGTTTCTGTCCGTTCCTTTTTGTATTTTTCTATAACCTTGTATTGATAACTTAGACAGAATGATCAATGATACAAGCTTGTCCCAGCCTTGTATGCCTTTTTACAAGAGCAATGTTGAACGGACTAGTTCTTCGAAAATGTTTGATGTTCATGTATTGTATACATGTGTTTGTGCATTTTTATGTTTGTGTAGGGATTGACTGTGAATTTGACTTGAGAAAGCATTTACGTATATAATAAGAGTTTTGAAATACAGGGTTTGCATTAACTGTAATTTCTGGCATTGTGCCGGTTAAGATCAGCATATATACCAGAAACAAAATCAACAATTGGTCAGACGTACCGGTACGTATTTTCTTTTGACTTGCTCTCAAAAAAATAAAAATAAACGCAGAGAAAGAGAGAGAGGGAGAGTAGTGTGTGCGTGTGTGTGTGTGTGTGTGTGTGTGTGTGTGTGTGTGTGTGTGTGTGTGTGTGTGTGTGTGTGTGTGTGTGTATTCTACACGGGAGACGGGGCAGGGTGTTTGCTAGTAGAGTTCTAGTAGCGGTATCTATAGATGGCAGTGTATCTGACAGGTTGCAGTAATTGTCTGACCGGTTTCCATGTACCACTTTCGCTACCTTGTAGATATCACGTCCGTTTGAAAAATGTCTAGCGATCATTGAAATATTTGCATTTGCTTATGACGAAGTTTGATTGTCCTGAGATGACCCTGTGCAGTTTACAGGACACAGGATGTCAAAATCCAATTACCAACTATTTTTAACTAACTAACCTAATGCTTCATTGCTACAACTAGAATGAGTCTGCATTAAGACAATAAGCCATTTGAGCCACTTTAGCGTTTTGTTAACTGCTCGGGATTTGCTGAATTCCCTGATATGAATGATCTATGCAGCTGACTAGAAAGTAGCAGTTTGTGAATATCAAGTAACTCAGACACTATATTTTGACTGCAAGTTAAAGAGCAAGCTAGAAAAACTGCTAGAAGGCTGCCACCCTGGACTGTTTCAAGTCCAGGCTTGCCTCCCACCCAAAAAAATGACACCCCTCTCCTTCCCCCCCAAACACCCTCCCCAGCTGCCATCGGACCCATCCAAGCTCCTCCCCCCCCCCCCACCCAACATCCAACCCCCGTCCTTCCTCCTTCCCCCACTGCCTCAGATTCTGTGTCCATGCATCCCCACAAATGCACTCTTCTCCAGGAAAACACCCACCTATATAATGTCAGAATCTTCAACATATTGAAGTTGAATATTTAATGGAAGAATAAGAAGAAGGTTAAGAACGTTCAAAAGAAAGAAGGAAAAGAAGAGACAGCCCCCCCCCCCCCCCCAAACAAACAAACAAAAAAACCAAGATAATAAAAAAACAAAAAAACAAAAACAACACCTGAACAACCCGGGTAGGGGTGGAAGAGGGGGCACACATATTTTATGTTTACTATCTCATGTCACCTGTCAGTATACAATGCATACATAATACATACATGATTCTTTTGCCGATATTGTTTGTTAAAGTCATTACCTAAAGCTTGTTTTTCTTTTTTCTTTTGTTTTGTTGTTGTTAGGCGGTTGGCGCTTGCGGTTCATGTCAAAGATACCAGAAAAACCCACCCTGCTCTTCACAGAAAATATGTCGGCACCCGCCTCGGACGCCAGTGAAGCAGACTTGCCCATCTTCACCAAGGATGCTTTCCACAAATATGTCGTGCAAGGTCCGTACCCCTTTCCCTCACCAAGGTCTGTACCCCTTTCCCTCACCAATGTCGTCCAAGGTCTGCACCCCTTTCCCTCACCAAGGTCTCTACCCCTTTCCCTCACCAATGTCGATCAAAGTCTGTACCCCTTTCCCTCACCAAGGTCTGCACCCCGTTCCCTCACCAAGGTCTGTACCCCTTTCACCAAGGTCTGTACCCCTTTCCCTCACCAATGTTATGCAAGGTCCGTACCCCTTACCCTCACCGAGGTCTGTACCCCTTTCCCTCACCAGTGGTATGCAAGGTCCGTACCCCTTTCCCTCACCAAGGTCTGTACCCCTTTCCCTCACCGAGGTCTGTACCCCTTTCCCTCACCAGAGTTATGCAAGGTCCGTACCCCTTTCCCTCACCAAGGTCTGTACCCCTTTCCCTCACCAATGTCTGTACCCCTTTCCCTCACCAGTGTTATGCAAGGTCCGTACCCCTTTCCCTCACCAAGGTCCGTACCCCTTTCCCTCACCAAGGTCTGTACCCCATTCCTCACCAGTGTTATGCAAAGTCCGTACCCCTTTCCCTCACCAAGGTCTGTACCCCTTTCCCTCACCAAGGTCCGTACCCCTTTCCCTCACCAAGGTCCGTACCCCTTTCCCTCACCAAGGTCTGTACCCCTTTCCCTCACCAAGGTTTGTACCCCATTCCTCACCAGTATCGTGCAAGGTCTGTACCCATTTCCCTCGCCAATCTCCATCCGACCCATGGCGTTACGTACCTGTATTTGCCCGCCTGCTTCCTTCTGTATGATTTGTGTGATTGTACCCCTAAATCCACCCAGTCTCCTCCCTATGAGTCGTGTGACTGCATGTACCCCTAAACCCTACCCAGTCTTTTCCCTATGATTTGTGTGATGTACCCCTAAACCCCATTTAACACACACACACACACACACACACACACACACACACACACACACCACACACACACACACACACACCACACACACACACACACACACACACACACACACACACACACACACACACACACACACACACACACACACACATACTCCACCTCATCTCTCACAAGTGTCCCCAGTGTTGCCTCTGAATCAGTTCCAGAACTATTACAGGTCTGTCTGACCGATGGCGTATTTTAGCTTCGTTCCGCGGGTGCTTTCTGCGTGGGCAGGTATGACCGATGCGGTTAACCCTTTGTGCGCTGGCACCAAATGCGGCGCGCACTATCGCCTGGAGGTGGCCGCGGGGGCCAAGACCTCTGTGTACTGGAAGATCGAGTCCTGCCTCCACACCCAATCCATGGAGCTGCCGGAGCTCAGGAACCTGTTCATCAACAAGAGGAAGGCGGTGCAGACCTACTACAACAATGTGAGCGCTTGGGGATGGATTGTGGAACTGTCTGTGGAAGCTAGACCTGTAGGGGGTTACACAGCGTTGTCACATGGTTGTTTGTCTGCCTGGACTGGAGCTGTCTGTGTTGTCACCTGTTTTCCTGGACTGGAACTGTGTAATCACGTGTTTTCTGCCTGGATTGAAACTGTGACAGTGTGTTGTCACATGTTGTCTGCCAGGACTTGAAACTAACTGTGTAACTGTGTGTTTTCTGCCTGGATTGAAACTGTCTGTGTTGTCACCTGTTTTCCTGGACTGGAACTGTGCAATCATGTGTTTTCTGCCTGGATTGAAACTGTGTAGTCACGTATTTTCTGCCTGGATCTAAACTGTGACAGTGTGTTGTCTGCCTGGACTTGAAACTAACTGTGTAACTGTGTGTTTTCTGCCTGGATTGAAACTGTCTGTGTTGTCACATGTCTGCCTGGATTGAAACTGTGTTGTCACAGGTTTTTTGCCTGGATTGAAAGATGTCTGCGTTGTCATATTTTATCTTCGTGGATTGAAACTGCTTGTGTTGTCACATGTGGTCTGCATGGATTGAAATTGTCTGAGGAAGGCCTGTAGGGCGTAACACAGTGTTGTTACGTGCTGTCTTTAAACAGCAATTGGCAGTTTCTTTGTGGCTTACCGCTTTGTCTTGCATACTGTACAGTTTTACTTTTCTCTCTCTTCCCACGTTCATTCCCCCCCCCCCCCCCCCCCACCTTCTCTCTCTCTCTCTGCTTTTATCCACACAGCAGGTTCCTTGCTGTCATGCATGTACTTATTTTCTGTTTACTGGTTGTATGTGTCACTGTGTGTGTGTGTGTGTGTGTGTGTGTGTGTGTGTGTGTGTGCGTGTTTGTGCACAGATAATGCCTGGATGGACTTTGGAGGAGCGCAACATCGGTATCCAGGCCATAGCCGGCTTGCTGTGGTCCAAACAGTACTACTGCTTCGATGTAAGAAGCTGGTTAGCAGGTGAGGAGAGAGGCCCGCCAGGGCCATGGCCATGGATATGGATAAGGTCTGGATCAAGGAAATGCTCAGAGCAGCATTAATCAAGACTTGAAGACAATAAGACCTTTGTGATCCAGAAACATCGACATCCAATACAAATTTAAAATCAAAGTTTTAACCCAAGTAGTGAGCCGGTTTGGCCTAGCGGTAAGGCGTTAGGCTGGTAAGCAGAGGGACCTCGGTTCGAATCCGCTTCGGCTCTCCTTTCTCTTCAAAAGTTGTGGTCTGTGGACACTGTCTTGCGACTTTGTCCCTCACAGTTAGTGAAACATTAAAATGGCTCTCATCGCTGCCCACCTTAATGCAGAAGTCATTCTGGTGGTGCCAGTGTAGCGATAGGTATATAATCTCCCTCTTTCCCCCACCTCCATACCCCCTTCCCCCCTTCTCCCCGTCCCTAATAAGCCTTATGGTTTCTGTGGACGTTAAGCACCATGTTTACTTACTTACTATTTTTAACCCAAGCGGCAACATATTTGTTCGGTATCTGTGTTAGCCCGGATCATTCATTTGCCCGCCTTGTGTGCTGAATCTATGCCTTTAGCTCTGTTTGCAGTCCTTCACGTTCAATTCTTTTCAGATGACCTTTAGCTCTGTTTCAAGTCCTTCACGTTGAATTCTTTTCAGATTACCTTTAGCTGTGTTTGCAGTCCCTCACGTTGAATTCTTTTCAGATTACCTTTAGCTGTGTTTGCAGTCCCTCACGTTGAATTCTTTTCAGATTACCTTTAGCTGTGTTTGCAGTACTTCAGGTTGAATTCTTTTTCAGATTACCTTTAGCTCTGTTTGCAGTCCTTCAGGTTGAATTCTTTTCAGGTTACCTTTAGCTCTGTTTGCAGCCCCTCACGTTGAATTCTTTTTCAGATTACCTTTAGCTCTGTTTGCAGTCCCTCACGTTGAATTTTTTTCTGGTCACCTTTAGCTCTGTTTGCTGTCCCTCACGTTGAATTCTTTTCAGGTTACCTTTAGCTCTGTTTGCAGTCCCTCACGTTGAATTCTTTTTTCAGATTACCCTTAGCTCTGTTTGCAGTCCCTCACGTTGAATTCTTTTCTGGTCACCTTTAGCTGTGTTTGCAGTCCCTCACGTTGAATTCTTTTCAGGTTACCTTTAGCTCTGTTTGCAGTCCCTCACGTTGAATTCTTTTCAGATTACCTTTAGCTGTGTTTGCAGTCCCTCACGTTGAATTCTTTTCAGATTACCTTTAGCTGTGTTTGCAGTCCCTCACGTTGAATTCTTTTTCAGATTACCTTTAGCTGTGTTTGCAGTCCCTCACGTTGAATTCTTTTTCAGATTACCTTTAGCTGTGTTTGCAGTCCCTCACGTTGAATTCTTTTTCAGATTACCTTTAGCTGTGTTTGCAGTCCCTCACGTTGAATTCTTTTTCAGATTACCTTTAGCTGTGTTTGCAGTCCCTCACGTTGAATTCTTTTTCAGATTACCTTTAGCTGTGTTTGCAGTCCCTCACGTTGAATTCTTTTCAGATTACCTTTAGCTGTGTTTGCAGTCCCTCACGTTGAATTCTTTTTCAGATTACCGTCGCTGCCGAGCGAACAGAGGAACCAAGGGACGCAACTACGAATGGAATCACGTCCACAACCATCACATTCTTCTCATGCCGGACAAGTGGGAGTTTCCTTGGGTTATTGTCTCCTCTCATTTTCCACCCTTGTTCATTGGAGTTTCGTCCTGGTTTTCTGGACAGTCAGTAAAGGCATTAACACAATGAATGCGCAGTTTTTTTGGACGAGATCAGTACCATGAATTGCGCCATTTTGGTGATGATACTTAATATATTGATTTCTCGGTGGATATTATAAAACAGCGGATATTCAGTGCTGTGTTTTAAATACAGATTTTTCGGTGGATATTAAAAAGCGACAGATATTTAGTGCTATGTTGCCTCATTGGATCTTATTATCCAAAAGGTATTAAATGAGTTAAAGGATATTGTGAACCGATAGGTACTCAATGTTATGTTGCTTCGTTGGATCATATGATCATAATAAAAAAAAATGGGGGGTATTATCTCCTCTCATTTTCCAACCTTATACTAATGGGTACTTTGAGCGCCATACCCATACTGCCCCTAAGCGCATACAAATTATTTAAACGTACATATATTGTTAACAACAATTCAACACACACACACACACACACACACACACACACACACACACACACACACACACACACACACACACACACACACACACACGCACGCGTATGACTCAGGGTTATATCAGGACTAACTCGTTGGATCATCTTATCCAGTATATATCCAGCGAGTTAAAGGAAGTAACCTTCTTAAAACATGATGCGGGTTAAAAAGGTTTGAATGTGAGTTGTTGAGCGCGTGCCTCTTCTTAATCCCAAAGCCCGCCTTGATAATCATAACCGTACTGGTTGACTAGGCGTAAAACACCAAGTTATTATTCCCAAAGTTCTGCTGTTCGAAATCGTGTGCGCAGTAAAAATATTAGACCTCGTACGACTATGTAGCATACAACTCTGGTAGCCCACTTGCTGCTTTGATACTGTGTGTTGTTCCTGTTTTTTTAAATTTGTATTTATCTTTAGTGTTCAGAGGGCGTGTTTTTCTTCAGTATGCTGGCTGGGACCTGTGCATAGCAGCGGTGCTCATGTCACGATTCAGCTCAAATTTCGCCAAGAACCAAATGACTACCTTCCTGTCAGACTCCTACATGCACCCAAAAGGACAGGTACGTAGCGCTTTGTTCTAAAAAGAGGAATGCATTGAAAACTCTTCTTCTTAATGCATGTAGTATGGTACAACAGAATACAATAGAATACTGGCTTTATTGGCAAGTGTCTTCTTCTTCAGCTTTCCAGATTGCCGAATGTCAGATAAAATCTCTCTCTCTCTCTCTCTCTCTCTCTCTCTCTCCCCCAAATGGACAGGTACGCAGCGCTTTGTTCTCAAAAGAGGGATACATTAAAAATAAAATAAAAGTGTAATACATGTAGTACAGTAAAACAGTAGAATATTGGCTTTATTGCCAAGTGTCTTCTTCTTCAGCGTTCCAAACTGCTGAATCAGTGTCCGATAAAAACACACACTGGAACAAGGCTTGATGTTAAAACCATTCATGCAGGCCAACAGTTAACGTGTCGCTGAGATCGGAGTGACAGACCGCGATTAGCCAATCAGAGCGCACATACGAGACACACATCACTTTTTCGACCGACAGTTCAGAATAATAACAAAGCAAAAACAAATATATATATATATATATATACATAAAAATCGGGGCGAACTCTTGATTACCGAAGGGGCATGGTTGGTTGTACATGAGTGAGAGAGATGATGATGATGTGGGGATTATTTTAATTTCCTCAGATACAGTAAGAGAGGACAACGTTCCGGTAAATCTTTCAAACACAAAGGGTGCCCACGCCTCACCTTTGTCGGACCTTACGTTAACAGATTTAACGTCATTGCTAGTTAGTTGGTTGGTTAGCTGGATAAACTTGTTTAACCCTGACCTGTCTTCGAAGAAGGTACTGGCGGGAACCGAGATCCCAGGAGGTGGGGGAAGAGGGAGACTATTATTATTATATACCTAACGCTACACTGTCACCACCAGAATGACTCCTGCATTAAGATGGGCAGAGATGAGAGCCGTTTTAATGTTTCATTAACTACGAGGGGCAAAGTCACAAAGGGCAATATCCACTTTTAGCCCTGTTGGTTCGATATCCTTAAACGGTATGAGAATATATATAGTCCGTACCATTTGAAAACAGTATACCGTTTCGGAAATACTAAACAGGGAATCTCTATAGTTCTTACTTGGACTCTAACATAATCTACTTATACCCCCTTTCCCGGCGCTTTGTGAATACGGAAAGAAGGAGACGGGGTTATCTATCTACATACGGTCCTTCTGCTTATCGGCCTAACGCCTTAACCCTTTCGATGTCCAGGGACTGAGTATTCTGTCAGGCAAAAATATGTGCGCTTCAGGTGTTCTTACTGATTATGGCACCATTTGAAAGATAACTGTACAAACTGTTTCCGAAAGTACAGTTTTATGCGTTTTCCTCGCTAGAGCTAGAATATTATACCTATTTTTTCACTCAGGTTAATATTTTCTACTTAGAACTTTGCAGTTTTCTGCCAGAAACATACCCAGGTTCACTTCCTCTCCTGACCCGGAAAGGGTTAAAATCGCTAGGCCACAAGAGCTCACGCGTCACGGCTGCGGCTGAAACTGCGTTTGTGTGTCTGCCTGCGCAGCTGCCGGGCTGCGAGTTTGAGATGGGGGACCCCAACCCCCCGCTGCAGCCCTGGGCCGTTCTGCGCATCTACTTCAGCGAGGGCGCCAACGACCTGACGTTTCTCCGCAAGTGCTTCCACCGACTGCTCTTCAACTACACCTGGTACTGTACTCTTTTTCACACACGCATACGCTCACGCGCACGCACACGCGCACACACACGCGCACAGACACACGCACGCGCACACACACACACACACACACACACACATGCATGCACGCATGCACGCACGCACGCACGCGCTCGCGCACACACACACACCACACACACACACTGAGTCACACACTGAGTCACACACACACTCACTCACACACACACACACACACACACCCCCCCCCCCCCCCCCCCCCCCCCACACACACACACACACACACGCCGAGCATCTGTGTACATATATCTCCCTGTCTGACGCTTCCAGAACTAACTATTCAGTCATTGTCTGCAGATAATAAATAATTAATCTTTCACGAATGAAAAGGTGTTGAAACCAACCCACAACTGACCTGATCATTAATCCCCCCCCCCCCCCCCCCCCCCCCCCCTCCTCTTTTCCCATTCCGCCCTCAGGTGGTGCAGCAAGGAGTACGACTCCACCAACACCTATGGGCGTGGCTTCATGGGCATGGACAACGTCAGCGTGATTGACAGGTCGGGGCCTCTGCCCCAAGGCTGGTCGCTGGTGCAGGTAATCTGCATGCTGTCTTCGCCATCTAGCTAGTGTGGTATATAATATGTAGTGGTAGTAGTTGTAATAGTAATAAGAATGATAACAATAATGTGCTCATCAACGCCATGAGCGCTCACCCGATACATGTTAACCTAAATACACTATTCTATACACAACGCAGAGCACAGTCCTACCGAAACAATTTACATAAGGCATTATATGAAAACACACACACACACACACACACACACACACACACACACACACACACTCACACTGACTGTAGCAGAAATTGGGTATTCACATTAGTTGGGGCGGAAATACTGTGAGAAGAGGCAGGTTTTCAGTTTGTCTTCAACTTAGAGCTAGTATAATATAATTATGTAGTAGACTTGCTACTGTCTGTCTTCACCATCTAGCTAGTATATGATCTGTAGTAGACTTGCTACTGTCTGTCTTCACCATCTAGCTAGTATAATATAATATGTTGTGTACTTGCTACTATCTGTCTTCACCATCTAGCTAGTATAATATGATATGTTGTACACTTGCTACTGTCTGTCTTCACCATCTAGCTAGTATAATATAACATGTTGTACACTTGCTACTGTCTGTCTTCACCATCTGGGTAGTATAATATAACATGTTGTACACTTGCTACTGTCTGTCTTCACCATCTAGCTTGTATAACATGTTGTACACTTTGCTACTGTCTGTCTTCACCATCTAGCTAGTATAATATCTGTAGTAGACTGGCTATTGTCTGTCTTCACCATCTAGCTAGATAATATAATATGTTGTAGACTTGCTACTGTCTGTCTTCACCATCTAGCTAGTATATATATATGTAGTAGACTGGCTACTGTCTGTCTTCACCATCTAGCTAGATAATATAATATGTAGTAGACTTGCTACTGTCTGACTTCACCTTCTAGCTAGATAATATAATATGTAGTAGACTGGCTACTGTCTGTCTTCACCATCTAGCTAGATAATATAATATGTAGTAGACTTGCTACTGTCTGACTTCACCTTCTAGCTAGTATAATATAATATGTAGTAGACTTGCTAGTGGTTGTCTTCACCATCTAGCTAGATAATATAATATGTAGTAGACTTGCTACTGTCTGACTTCACCTTCTAGCTGGTATAATATAATTTGTAGTAGACTTGCTAGTGGTTGGGGAAGTATAGTGCTGCTGGGCACAATCCTGTGATTAGAGCGTAGTGTAGCTCTGTGTGAGGACGTGTGGGACTTGGTAGCGCTCTTCTTTTCGTACTTTACCCACACGCACGCACGCACGCACGCACGCACACACACTCACACATACGCACACATACGCACACAACCTGTCTAATTCACTGGGATTGCTCTGTGTCCCATCAGCATGTCGTGACTCAGACTGCACTTAACAGTGGGACTTGACGTGTGTCGCTGGGATTGCTGTGTGTCCCTTCAGCATGTTGTGACTCAGACTGCACGTGCCTTTAACAGTGGGACTTGACGTGTATCGCTGGGATTGCTGTGTGTCCCTTCAGCATGTCGTGACTCAGACTGCACGTGCATTTAACAGTGGGACTTGACGTGTGTCGCTGGGATTGCTGTGTGTCCCTTCAGCATGTTGTGACTCAGACTGCACTCCTAACAGTGGGACTTGACGTGTGTCGCTGGGATTGCTGTGTGTCCCTTCAGCATGTCGTGACTCAGACTGCACGTGCTTAACAGTGGGACTTGACGTGTGTCGCTGGGATTGCTGTGTGTCCCATCAGCATGTCGTGCCTCAGACTGCACGTGCCTTTAACAGTGGGACTTGACGTGTGTCGCTGGGATTGCTGTGTGTCCCTTCAGCATGTCGTGACTCAGACTGCACGTGCCTTTAACAGTGGGACTTGACGTGTGTCGCTGGGATTGCTGTGTGTCCCTTCAGCATGTCGTGACTCAGACTGCACGTGCTTTAACAGTGGGACTTGACGTGTGTCGCTGGGATTGCTGTGTGTCCCTTCAGCATGTCGTGACTCAGACTGCACGTGCCTTTAACAGTGGGACTTGACGTGTGTCGCTGGGATTGCTGTGTGTCCCTTCAGCATGTCGTGACTCAGACTGCACTGCTTTAACAGTGGTGACTTGGGACGTGTGCCCCGCTGGGATGTGCTGTGTGTCCCATCAGCATGTCGTGACTCAGACTGCACGTGCCTTTAACAGTGGGACTTGACGTGTGTCGCTGGGATTGCTGTGTGTCCCTTCAGCATGTCGTGACTTAGACTGCACGTGCCTTTAACAGTGGGACTTGACGTGTGTCGCTGGGATTGCTGTGTGTCCCTTCAGCATGTCGTGACTCAGACTGCACGTGCATTTAACAGTGGGACTTGACGTGTGTCGCTGGGATTGCTGTGTGTCCCTTCAGCATGTCGTGACTCTACCGCACGTGCCCTTAACAGTGGGACTTGACGTGTGTCGCTGGGATTGCTGTGTGTCCCTTCAGCATGTCGTGACTCAGACCGCACGTGCATTTTACAGTGGGACTTGACGTGTGTCGCTGGGATTGCTGTGTGTCCCTTCAGCATGTCGTGACTCAGACTGCACGTGCCTTTAACAGTGGGACTTGACGTGTGTCGCTGGGATTGCTGTGTGTCCCTTCAGCATGTCGTGACTCAGACTGCACTTAACAGTGGTACTTGACGTGTGTCGCTGGGATTGCTGTGTGTCCCTTCAGCATGTTGTGACTCAGACTGCACGTGCCTTTAACAGTGGGACTTGACGTGTGTCGCTGGGATTGCTGTGTGTCCCTTCAGCATGTCGTGACTCAGACTGCACTTAACAGTGGGACTTGACGTGTGTCCCTGGGATTGCTGTGTGTCCCTTCAGCATGTCGTGACTAGACTGCACGTGCCTTTAACAGTGGGACTTGACGTGTGTCGCTGGGATTGCTGTGTGTCCCTTCAGCATGTCGTGACTCAGACTGCACGTGCCTTTAACAGTGGGACTTGACGTGTGTCGCTGGGATTGTTGTGTGTCCCTTCAGCATGTCGTGACTCGGACCGCACGTGCCCTTAACAGTGGGACTTTCCGTGTGTCGCTGCAGGCGGACTTCACGAGCTGGATGGCCTGCTACTGCCTGTGGATGCTGCAGATCGCCGTGGAGCTGAGCGAGGTGGACCTGGTTTACTGCGACCTCGTCTACAAGTTCCTCGAGCACTTCTTCAACGTTGCCGTCGCCATGAACAAGCCCATCGCTGAGAACGGTATTCTGCTATGCTGGCTGCTTCTTCTTCACCTTCCTCCTCCTCCTCTTCCTTCTCTTCCTCTTCCTTTTCCTCTGTGTAACTTTTGTTTGACTCAGTGCTGTCTTCAGTCCGAACTCTTTGACAGTGTTTCAGAGAAGGAAACCCATAAAAACCATCACTGAGAAGGGTATTGCTTTGCTGGCTTCCTCCTCCTCCTCCTTCTCCTCTTCCTCTGTGTAGAGTTTGTTTGACTTAGTGCTGTCTTCAGTTCAGACTCTTTGACAGTAGTTCAAAGAAGGGGGTAAGAGTTGTTTCGCCCCCCCCCCCCCCCCCCCCCCTCCTACACACACACACTTCTCTTAAAAAGAACGATGATTATTAGGACACAATACAACATGCGAATTGTCGAGGTAGGCCCTTTTTCAAGCTACAAAAAAACACTTAAACTGCACTTAAAGTTAAACGGTGAAAAATGAGATGTCTGCTTTTGCTTGAGCTGTTTTGTTACGTTGTTTAGTCCAGTGTTTGGACTCGCCCGGATATAACCGTACTGGTTGACTGGGCGTAAAACACCCCAAGTTACTTACTTACTTACTTACTTTCTTACCAGTGTTTTTGAAGAGTGCTAGCATGACCGCTTCATGGCATGTGCTACTTTGCAGGTTTGTTGCACGACGACAACCGGTTCTTTTACGGTGCCATAGTGTTAGCGTGACCGTTTCATGGCATGTACTATTTTACGGTGTCATACTTGTTAAGAAGACCGTTTCATGGCATGTACTATTTTACGGTGTCATAGTGTTAGCATGACCGTTTCATGGCATGTACTATTTTACGGTGTCATAGTGTTGGCATGACCGTTTCATGGCATGTTCAACTTTGCAGGCACGTACTATTTTACGGTGTCATAGTGTTGGCAGGACCGTCTCATGGCATGACCTACTTGTCCATGACCTACATGTCCAACGTTGCAGCTTTATGGCACCAGGAGGACCGGTTCTTTTACGATGCCATAGTGTTGGCATGACAGGCTCATGGCATGACCTACTTTGCAGGTTTATGGCACGAGGAGGACCGGTTCTTTTACGATGCCATAGTGTTGGCATGACAGTCTCATGGCATGACCTACTTTGCAGGTTTATGGCACGAGGAGGACCGGTTCTTTTACGATGTCCTACACACCCCAGAGGGCCCGGTGCCCATACGGCTGCGCACCATGTCCGGCCTGGTCCCTCTGCTGGCCTGCGTCAAAATCAAGCTGAGGAGGCTCTCCAACACTGCCGTCTACTTTGACAGATTTTTCAGCAAATACCCGCAGCACGTGAGTGAGACGTGTACACTACGTTTAACACGCAGGGCAAATGCAGCCACTCTAACCAAAAGTGAGTCCAAAACGTGACAGTCTAGCTTTCCTTTCTATTACTTTCTGTTCCTCTAACAACTGTTTCAGATACAATAGCAAACATTCAGCCTAAAGAAAGATGGACAGTACTTTACAAGAGAGCCTAGGTGAGACCCTGAATCTGTGCTGGGCCTAAGCTAACCATCCCCGCCGATACGGCCCGATATATATTCTCTCGTATTTCCGAAATTGTTTCCCCGTCACGATTCGTGGTACTTCCTCCATCCAGGGGCATCAACCGATGACAGCAGTTACTTTGAAAGTTACTTAAGAATTCAACATTAAAAAACACGTTCTTTGGTTAAGGAAAGCTCAGCCAGTCCAGCCCATTTGTCAATGAGCCCAGTGGGACTTGGGGTGACCTTTGTCCGGCCGAACCTGTCCCTCATAACAATGAATCCCCCAGTTCGTGTCACCTAACTTCTTGTCCAGAGGCGTAAATCGTCATCATCAATTGCTTTGGGATGTACTTCTTATAATTATAATTATAATAATAACGGAAATTTGTAAAGCGCCTACCCTGCAGCTCAAAGCTGGGGTGTGCAGGACATGATGTACATCGAGATGGAAATGTTATTAGCAATAAAAATGTATATATAAGAAAAGAAAGAAAGAAAGAAAAAAAAGCTAACACATAATGTAGACAAGGGTTCAGTGCTAGCGCACTCATTACATAAAAAAGACGCCACTTCTTTGCTCGAGGGCGGCTCATAAATTCTAGCCCATTTGTCAACGAACCCCCCTCGCCATCCCGGTGACCGCTGCCCGCTGCCCGGCCGCACCTGTCCCTCACAGCAATCGCTTCCCCAACGACAGAAAGCGAGCCTGACCAATAAATCATACGGCCCCGCAAGGCGCCCATCGCCCCAGTCGGAGAGGGCATAAACCATTGTGTTACAGATGTGACTGAATGAATAAATGAATGAAAATGTATACGTATATATATATATATATATAGCGCATAAAAACCTTCCACACAAAACCTGCGTGTTCACAGCACCTGAGACACACAGTGCATACATGGAAGCTCTCGCAAGCTAAAAGCTAGCGAAGGATATTCACACCACTGAAGTACAGACAGCCCCTACCAACCCACCCCTTCCCAAAAGTGCAACTATACACCCGCGCACCCCTTCCCAAAAGTGCAACTATACATGGTAGTTAAATGTAGAAATCTGACCACGAGATGTATGATCGTTGGGTCTTTTCTCTGTGCTCTCGATGCACTCTACTAGAAACGGATCCTTACCACAGCATGCGATTGTGAGATGTGTGTGATCATTGGGTCTGTCTCTCTGCTCTCGATGTACTCTGCTCGAAACGGATCCAAAGCGTCTAAGGCCTGGTCTTACCGCAGCATGTGAGTGAGATGTGCGATCTTTGGGTCCGGGTCTGTCTCTGTGCTCTCGATGTACTCTGCTGGGTCTTAAGCGTGTATAAAGGCTTAATTCTCAAT
>JABMCL010002809.1:37500-50107 GCA_018857735.1 Alviniconcha marisindica
TACAAACTTGTACTGGGACAATACATATTATGATTCTGATTCTCTGATTTATTATCCCAGTACAAGTTTATAAGGACATTTGCCTTATAAACTTGTACTGGGACAATAAGTGTTCCGATTCTGATTCTCTGACGAGAGAGAGAGAGAGAGAATTTATTATCCCAGTACAAGTTTATAAGGAAATTTGCCTTATGAACTTGTACTGGGATAATAAGTATTCTGATTCTGATTCTCTGACGAGAGAGAGAGAGAGAGAGAGAGAGAGAGAGAGAGAGAGAGAGGGAGAGAGAGAGAGAGAGAGAGAGAGAGAGCTCACACTTTTGTTGTTCTAGACGGCCACCTGACCCATTATAAATGGTATGACTATAAACATACATAGACATCCGACACAAAACACTTAACAAACCCTATGTGTGTGTGTGTGTGTGTGTGTGTGTGTGTGTGTGTGTGTGTGTGTGTGTGTGTGTGTGTGAGAGAGAGAGAGAGAGAGAGAGAGGAGGGAGAGAGAGAGAGAGAGAGAGAGAGAGAGAGAGAGAGAGAGAGAGAGAGAGAGAGAGTACTCAAGCTCGAAAACTTTATTTTACAAGGCTTGTAGTTTAGATTCAGTCAAAAGCCTGTTTACACGGAAATACACGCTCTACATGTGGAACCCTGTTTTCAGAGCACTCTAAACAAATCATGCAAGAAGCGGTCTTTAAACGAGGGGTGCTAGCTCGCTCCTTGTTTGGGTCAAGGGTTCGTTTACCTGGTTACACATGCACTGTGTAAACCCTGTTTTCAGAGCACCCTAAAAATCGGAGTGCATTCTAAGCTATTGCAGGCCTGTTTAAGAATTTATAGAAGGGAGAGTGTTCGGTAACCCTTGATTCTCACACAGTCCGCAGAACTCTACCGTAGGGAACTGGTGGCGGATTTTTCTTGTGTGTGTGTGTGTGTGTGTGTGTGTGTGTGTTGTGTGTGTGTGTGTGTGTGTGTGTTGTTGTTTTTGTTGTTTACCTGACACAAAGCCACCGTTTCTAATGACTGTGCATTCAGTGTAGACACGTGATGGCTTTGTAGTTTCGTTATGCTGTGCTGGTGATGATTAACCGGCCGGGTTCAAAAAACGTTACTCACGTGTGCATGCATACCTGTGTATATATAAGGATGTACTTCTGGTGGAGTTTTTGTACCTTGTATTTACTCGCATGCCATCTGAGAGTTACGGTACTCGACTCAGGTCTTTGTTGTTGCTGTGTTTGCGTGACGTCTTTCGAGCGCTGATTATCTCCCTTGTGTGTTGATTATTCACGTGTGCGTTTTTGCCCTTTCTTTCAGGTGCAGTGTCACGCTACGCAACAGACCCCAAGTGGCGCCACCTGGTTCTGTTCTACGAGTTCATTCATGCTGACACGGGCCGTGGGTGCGGAGCCAGGTAAAAAGGAAATAGGAAAAAGAAGACATGCGTGTGTGTGTGTGTGTGTGTGTGTGTGTGTGTGTGTGTGTGTGTGTGTGTGTGTGTGTGTGTGCGCGCGTCTCTCTCTCTCTCTTTCTGTCTCTCTTTCGAACTTATAGAAGGGAGAGTGTTCGGTAACCCTTGATTCTCACACAGTCCGCAGAACTCTACCGTAGGGGGAACTGGTGGCGGATTTGTCGTGTGTGTGTGTGCGCACGTCTCTGTCTGTCTGTCTGTCTGTCTGTCTGTCTGTCTGTCTGTCTGTCTGTCTGTCTGTCTGTCTGTCTGTCTGTCTCTCTCTCTCTCTCTCTCTCTCTCTCTCTCTCTCTCTCTCTCTCTCTCTCTCTCTCTCTCCTCGTCGTGAGGTGATCTCCCTCCCTCTCCCTCCCTCTCCCTATTCATCCTGACGTGACCCAGTGCGGTTGACGGGACGTTAAAATCTAAGAACTGACGAACGAACTCTGTCACTCGCCCACCCTAAAACTGACAACACAATCACGCACACTCATGTGAAAAAGGCTCGCTCTGTAAGGGACATAACCTGTCTAGCCGGCTGTCCGAATAGTGCAGTACTACCTCCCCTCGATTGCTGGATTTCTGTCTGTCTGTCTGTCTCTCTCTCTCTCTCTCTCGTCCAGTCAGCCATAACGGTTATATCAGGGCGAGAAGAGAGAGAGAGAGTGTGTGTGTGTGTGTGTGCGTGTTGTGTGTGTGTGTGTGTGTGTGTTGTGTGCGTACGCGCTGACATTAAATTAAGCGTGCCTACTTCTGTTGTTGGTTTTTGCTTTTGCTTTTGTTTCCCTGACGGGGAGTGGTGGGGGTTGGGCGGGGGAGGGAGGGGGGGGGGGCTCCTTATTTTCAGTTTTAGATTGTCCTGATTATTTGACTTGGTTTCCCTTTCGCTGCTGCGTTGCACTTTTAACTGCTTTTCGTTTGTCTTCCAGTCACCAGACAGGTTGGACAGCAGCCATCGTGGAAATTATCTACAGAATGCGCGACCGATGAAATCCAACACAGGAAATGGACTCAGACTTCGCAGTGGGAGTTTACTTCATTTTAAGCTTCACTTTATCACCTGATCTCCTTCGAGAAGAAAAACACCGCAGTTTTATTTCTTTAACGCAGTACCTTAGAAACCGCCGCTGAAACTGTGATACAGATACCGTGGCTGGCATAAAACGAACTGAAACTGAACATACACACACACACACACACACACACACACACACACACACACACACACAGCAGTCCTGAGAAACACACACACACACACACACACACAGAGCACACGAAAAACACCAACACACACACACACACACACACACACACACACACACACACACACACACACACACACACACACAACACCTGAGAAATACACACACACACACACACACACACACACACACACACACACACACACACACACACACACACACACACACACAGAGCAGTTCTGAGAAATTCGCTACCATAGCGGACTCAAAAGGAAACTAGTACTAGTGCTCTTTGCTCATAATGCTGTCCAGAGCTGACCTTGTGCTGTCATTACGTGACGTTAAAATCCAAGAAAAACAACAACATGGAATAGAAAAGAACAGAGGTCTCAATGAATTCCGCCTGCACGGGAACAAGAAAAGATTCCCATTGTTCCGTTGTCGACAGATATTTGAGCTCGGTAATCAACACAAAAGCCATCGCCCATTAATCTCGGATTACCGTTACGCGTCAAGCCAACACCCATTAATTTTGGTGTTGCGTTACGCGTCAAGCCGTCACCCATTAATTTTGGACCACCATTACGCATCAAGCCATCACCCATTAATCTCGGACTACCGTTACGCGTGTGAAGCTATCACCCATTTTGACTACCGTTACGCTTCAATCCATCTGCTCTGCCGTTACGCGTCAAGCTATCGTCCATTAATTTTGGACTACCGTTACATGTGAAGCCATCGCCCATTAATTTTGGTTTAGCGTTACGCGTCAAGCCATCACCCATTAATTTTGGACTACCGTTACGCATCAAGCCATCGCCCATTAATTTTGGTGTACCGTTTCGCGTCACGGCATCACTCATTAATTTTGGCCTTCTGTTATGCGTCAAGCCATCACCCATTAATTTTGGTCTAGCGTTACGCGTGAAGCCATCACCCATTTGGACTACCGTTACGCGTCAAGCTACCACCCTTTAATTTTGGCCTCCGTTATGCGTCAAGCCATCACCAAGTTGGGCTATCGTCACCCATTTCGATGCCAACGACCAGGTCAGAACACAGCAGCTGCAGGAACTGGACACGTGCAAGAAGAGCTTCTGAGCTCCATTGGCTTCCAGTGCAACAACGCGTTGACCACAACCTTCTTTTATTCGCTGGCTGCACAGATGTGTAGGAGCTAGGTATTATAGCTAGGTTTACTTTCTTTTATTTGTGGCTGCACTGATGTGTAGGAGCTAGGTCTTATAGCTAGGTTTACTTTCTTTTATTCGCTGGCTGCACAGATTTTAGGTAGGAAAACTAGGTTTACTTTCTTTTATTTGTGGCTGCACAGATGTGTAGGGGCTAGGTCTTATAGCTAGGTTTACTTTCTTTTATTTGTGGCTGCACAGATGTGTAGGAGCTAGGTCTTATAGCTAGGTTTACTTTCTTTTATTGTGGCTGCACAGATGTGTAGGAGCTAGGTCTTATAGCTAGGTTTACTTTCTTTTATTTGTGGCTGCACAGATGTGTAGGAGCTAGGTCTTATAGCTAGGTTTACTTTCTTTTATTCGCTGGCTGCACGGATGTGTATGAAGCTGGGTCTTATAGCTAGGTTTACTTTTTTATTCGCTGGCTGCACAGATGTGTAGGGGCTAGGTTTTATAGCTAGGTTTACTTTCTTTTATTCGGTGGCTGCACAAATATGTAGGAGCTAGGTCTTATAGCTAGGTTTACTTTCTTTTATTTGTGGCTGCACAGATGTGTAGGAGCTAGGTCCTTACTTTCTTTTATTTGTGGCTGCACAGATGTGTAGGAGCTGGTTTATAGCTAGGTTTACTTTCTTTTATTCGCTGGCTGCACAGGGTGTGTATGAAGCTAGGGTTTACTAGTTTCTTTTATTCGCTGGCTGCACAGATGTGTAGGAGCTAGGTTTTATAGCTAGGTTTACTTTCTTTTATTCGGTGGCTGCACAATGTGTAGGGGCTGGTCTTATAGCTAGGTTTACTTTCTTTTATTCGGTGGCTGCACAGATGTGTAGGAGCTAGGTTTACTTTCTTTTATTTGTGGCTGCACAGATGTGTAGGGGCTAGGTCTTATAGCTAGGTTTACTTTCTTTTATTCGCTGGCTGCACAGATACGTAAGAGCTAGGTTTGCTTTCTTTTATTTGGGTCTGCACAGATGTGTAGGAGCTGGGTCTTATAGCTAGGTTTACTTTCTTTTATTTGTGACTGCACAGATGTGTAGGGCTTGGTCTTATAGCTAGGTTTAAATCTGATTTATCGGTGCTAGCACAGATGTTAGGAATAGTTACTTTCTGTTCTTTCTTGCTGCACAGAGTGTAGGGGCTAGGCATAGCTAGGTTTACTGACTTTTATTCGCTGGCTGCACAGATACGTAAGAGCTAGGTTTGCTTTCTTTTATTCGCTGGCTGCACAGATATGTAGGAGCTAGGTCTTATAGCTAGGTTTGCTTTCTTTTATTTGTGGCTGCACAGATGTGTAGTAGCTAGGTTTTATAGCTAGGTTTCAGACTCTGAGTGTTTGCAGGAGCTTAGCCCGCGTTGCGAAATCACAGTCAGCTCTTTGTTCCTCGTCCTTGCTGCGGAAAGCGAGAGCGTGCGAGCGAGCAAGACAGAGAACTCAGAACTTTATTACACAAGGATTAAGATTTTAGGCAGTTGCCTATTCTTACAATCTGTCCCTGCTAATCTACATGCCAATGAGATATATATATATATATATATATATATATATATATATATATATATATATATATATATATATATATATAGATAAAAAAGAGAGAGAGAGAGAGAACTGGTTTTTAACCCCGTCTCCTTTCTTCTTTGATGGTGCTTTACGTCCGCAGAAACGGAACGGTTTACTGGGTTAGGGAATGAGAGTCTGTCCACACAGCTGTCTCCCTGTCCACACAGCTCCTGAGCTCTGGTTTACCACCCAGATTTAACCCCGTGGCGGTTATATCAGGGCAAATCGCACGTGTTATCACACAGTGAGCCGGTTTGGCCTGGCGGTAAGGCGTTAGGCTGGTAAGCAGAGGGACCTCGGTTCGAATCCGCTTCGGCTTTCCTTCCTCTTCAAAAGTTGTAATCTGTGGTCACTGTATGGAGACCTTGTCCCTCACAGTTAATGAAACATTATAATGGCTCTCATCGCTGTCCATCTTAATGCAGATGTCATTCTGGTGGTGACAGTGTAGCGATAGGTACATAATCTCCCTCTTCCCCCCACCTCCATACCCCCTTCCCCCCATTCTCCCAGTCCCTAATAAGCCTGATGGTTTTCTGTGGACGTTAAGCACCATGGTTACTTAATTACTGTTGTGGCTCCGAATTTCAAGTGTCGGCAAGAAGTGTTCCGCAAAGCGGTTAGGTCTTGACGATATTTTTTAACTGCGCGTCTTTGAACCTTGAACGCAGCGCATACGCAATGGGCTGCTACGTATTTCCCCGTGCGGTCACGGAGAGGGAGAGATCAGCACCATTCCATAGATGGTTCCTGACAAAACCTGTTCTCCGACAACTGGTTGTCGTTTGGGACCGACTGTGTGTGTGTGTGTGTGTGTGTGTGTGTGTGTGTGTGTGTGTGTGTGTGTGTGTGTGTGTGTGTGTGTGTCTGTGTCTGTCTGTCGTGTCTGTCTGTCTGTCTGTCTGTCTGTCTCTGTCTGTGTGTAGTGTAGTGTAGTGTAGGGTGTGACATTCTGATAGCTGTGTCATGCTGTGTTACCATTCTGGATGAATCTGTTATTGTAGGATATCTAAAGGAGATACCACACCTTAGAACCTTTCGCTCATATTTGTCATATCGGGCCTATGTCTAGAAATTATTGCACCTTGGGCCTGCAGTAGGCTCTAACAGAGTGCATGCAATTTTCTGTGAACTACACAGTTCCTATGCCATTGGTCTTCTCTGTGAACTACACAGTCCCTACGTCATTGGTCTTCTCTGTGAACTACACAGTCCCTACGTCATTGGTCTTCTCTGTGAACTACACAGTCCCTACGTCATTGGTCTTCTCTGTGAACTACACAGTCCCTACGTCATTGGTCTTCTCTGTGAACTACACAGTCCCTACGTCATTGGTCTTCTC
This sequence comes from Alviniconcha marisindica, assembly GCA_018857735.1. NCBI lineage: Eukaryota > Metazoa > Mollusca > Gastropoda > Provannidae > Alviniconcha > Alviniconcha marisindica. Next base: position 44,246 of record JABMCL010002809.1, read on the forward strand.
TGTGAACTACACAGTCCCTACGTCATTGGTCTTCTCTGTGAACTACACAGTCCCTACGTCATTGGTCTTCTCTGAGAACTGTACAGTCCCTACGTCATTGGTCTGTATTACGTCACAGGGCAAGTAATTCAAATCGTTCGAGTCTGAGGCATCTGAGCCGTCGCTCTTCTTGTTAAGATAAAATAATACTTTATTGGTCTTCTCTGTGAACTACACAGTCCCTACGTCATTGGTCTTCTCTGAGAACTACACAGTCCCTACGTCATTGGTCTTCTCTGTGAACTACACAGTCCCTACGTCATTGGTCTTCTCTGAGAACTACACAGTCCCTGCGTCATTGGTCTTCTCTGTGAACTACACAGTCCCTACGTCATTGGTCTTCTCTGAGAACTACACAGTCCCTACGTCATTGGTCTTCTCTGTGAACTACACAGTCCCTACGTCATTGGTCTTCTCTGAGAACTACACAGTCCCTACGTCATTGGTCTTCTCTGAGAACTACACAGTCCCTACGTCATTGGTCTTCTCTGAGAACTGTACAGTCCCTACGTCATTGGTCTGTATTACGTCACAGGGCAAGTAATTCAAATCGTTCGAGTCTGAGGCATCTGAGCCGTCGCTCTTCTTGTTAAGATAAAATAATACTTTATTGTCCTTAGAAAGGAAGTTTGCTTTGAAACATACTGTCAGTGTAACATGTGAATGAACAAAACTGCTCTGGAAAACAAAAAGAAAAAGAAAAAAAGTGTTTAAACAAATTACAGTTATAGCTAAAACAAGTTAATAACAACATAAGATATGCACGCACGCACACATGTGCAACGTGATCTAGCCTCGAAGCGTGTGTGAGTGTACAAACAAGCGTGTGCATATCTACCGTGCTGATTTTTGTCTTTGTTTTGGTGATGATCTTGGCCGGCCCAGTCATATTTTTATATCATGTATAGATATGATAATCTACTTAAACTAATTCGAAAGATAGAAGCATACCCATGTAAAAACAGATTGCATTACAGTGAAATGAACTGACAGTGGGCGTTAATTTAATTGTGTGTGTGTGTGTTAATTTAATGATATGTGTGCGTGGTGAGTGTGAGTGTGTGGGTTTGAATCTTTTCAATGAACTTGGTGGATTTCTTGCAACGGTTCGTGAAAAATTTCACAACAACAAGGAGATTTGAAATGTACACGGTGTAATTGTTAGCTGTTTACTGTCTCCCAGCTCTCATGTTGTACAGTGCCATGTCAAAACACAAGAATCAGAAAGTGTTGTTTTCATTCTGTGTGCACAGCAAGCATGCGTGGTTTGACCATTCAGCTGTCAGTCAGAGTAACAATAAATACCAATGCTGCAGACGTGTGTGTGTGTGTGTGTGTGTGTGTGTGTGTGTGTGTGTGTGTGTGTGTGTGTGTGTGTGTGTGTCTCTCTCTCTCTCTCTCTCTCTCTCTCTCTCTCTCTCTCTCTCTCTCTCTCTCTCTCTCTCTCAGTGTGTGTGTGTTCGTGTTCCGGCGCGTGCGTACGTGTGTGCGTGGTGCGTGCGTGCGTGCGTGTGTGTGTGTGTGTGTGCGTGCTTGTGTGTGTGTGTGTGTGTGTGTGTGTGTGTGTGTGTTGTGTGTGTGGTGTGTTGTGTGTGTGTGTGTGTGTGTGTGTGTGTGTGTGTGTGTGTGTGTGTGTGTGTGTGTGCGTGTTTAAGGCTCTGATCCGTGAAGAGTCGTCGACCGTGTCACAGTCTTTTCTAAAGTCGTCAGCTCTTTCGACACAGAACCCAACTCAGAACAGGCTGAGCTTCCATTCTAATTCAGGCACGGACACGGGCAAGAGATCGAAACTGATACTCTTGCAGACACCAAGCGAACACAGCAAAAGCCCTGAAATGTCAACTCCCGCTCCCCCCCCCCCTCCTCCCGACCCCCACCCCCCACTCCCCAGATCATCTGAGGTTAACAACCCATCGCTAGCGTTGTCCTTCACATTTTCATTATTCCCCTTCCACACCTCATTACATTACCTCCCCCCACCCGTCACCCCCCACCCCCACCCCCCCCCCCCACCACCCGTTCCTTCAAATGCACTGGGCAAATGATCAAAAGATAAGATAATTAGTCTTTTTCATAATGGGACCAAACGGCCGTGCAATAGTAATTAACACCTCATTCCAGACATTCTGCCACCAAGAGCTCATCTCTTGCATAATTTATCCTTTTGCTAATTTTCACCCCTTTTAGCACTCTAAGGACGTCATCATTATACAGTCCTGTACTCCTCTCGTTCCCTCCCCGGCCTATGACTGCACTGGGCAAATTGTCTAAAAAGAAATTTTTTTTTTCCGGAATCTGTACCAAATAAGGCCGTGTGGCGCCTCTCTGTGTGTACGTATGACTGTCTTAGTCAGCAGCACATCTACGTCAGAGGCGACCGGGGATCGCCTAGTGCACGGGGAGACAGTATCGCCGGACACTTCCCCTCCCCCCCCTCCCCCCCCCCCCTTCCTTTCCCCTCTCCTCCCCATACTCTCTCCGGTACCTCGGTCAGGTCCGGCTTCGGCGGGAGTGAAGTCCAACCACGCTGAAGCGATGGGACGCGCTGGACGTCACCGGCTGCCTTTGGCCTGGGCCGTGAATTCGCTCTTTGAAGACGGTGATTCAATCAAGGTAAAGTCCGGCTTCCCTTTGGTCTAGTACCTTCTACAAGTCTAAATTTAGTGTCGCTCCCCCCCCCCCCCCCCCCCCCACACACACACTTCCCTGCCCCCCATCCCTTCGCGGATGAGCGTCAGTTCTGTTACTAAGAACTGTCAATCACAGAAAGGGAGGCTATTCGGTTTTAAAGGAACTAGCCTCGATCCTCAGATTTGGAGAAGAGTGATCATTACGGTTATATCAGGGCGAGTCAGATTTGGAGAGAGAGAGAGAGAGGAGGGGGGGAGAGAGAGGGGTTAAGAAGCAAGAGGGGAGGGGGGGGCAAAAAAAAATGTGAATGGGGTATAATTTTTATTATAATCATGATTTGTCTGTTTCGGGGTGTGTTTGTTTTTTTTTTTATTCCTATTTAAAAAAAAAATTTAGGGGGGGGGGGGGGTTTTTTCGTTGAAATAGATTTGGGGGGGGGGGGGGTGAAACCCAATATACCATGGCTTTTCTCGTGGACTTAACTTTTTAATTTTATTTTTATTTTTAGAACGATGCAATACATCATCAAAAGTTCATTCCACAGAGATATAAATAATCGGTGACAAAAACGATTTACAATCCACGTGGATTTCTTCCGTGACCCGTACAAAAAACAACAACTAAAAAACAAACAAACAAACAAACAAACAAAAACTGAGAGCTTCCGGGTGTTCACATATCTGTGACGTCAAAGACATTTTGCTGACGTAAAAAGGAAAGCCCCGGGGAAAAAAAGCGCCCCCTACCCCCCCCCGGCCCCCCTTTGGGCTCGGGGGCCGGGGGGGGATTTTCTCTCTCTCTCTCTCTCTCTCCCCTTCTCTCTTCTCTCCCCCTCTCTCTCTCCCCTCTCTTTTTTATAATATAATATATATATATATATATATTTTAAAAGGGCGGTTTTGGGGGTGAGGGGAATCCATGGTTAGTAAGTAAACGGGGGTGTTTTTCCCGCCCAACAAAAACCCAAAAAGGGTTATTAGGGACAAAAAAGGGGGGGGGGGAAAGGGGGGTAGGGAGGTGGGGAAGAGGGGGATTATATACCGACCTAAAATGTCACCACCAGAAGTTTTGCATTAAGGGGGGGGCCAGCGTTTGAGAGCCTTTTTAAGTTTTTTTTCGTAGGGAAAAAAGTCAAAAGGGACAGTGTCCACAGACCAAAACCCTTTTGAAAAAAAAAGGACCGAAGCAGTTTTAAAAAACCGAGGTCCCTCTGTTTTCCCAAGCCAAACCCGCCTTACCGTGGGGCCAAACCGGCTCACGTTTAAAAGGGGTTATGAAGTGATTTCCTGTCCCGGATGTCGTTGAAATTTTTAGGGACAAACTGTGACAAGCGGGTTTAAAGTGGGCTTTACTTTCCAAAAAACCAAAGGCTCTTTAGGAGGGAAAGCCCAGCACGCTCCCCATTTTAAAAACAGCCCTGAACTTGGCCCCCCTATTTTCACTGAGGGAGCTCATACATATACATGGGTCATTCTCCGAAAATTGACCAAAGGGGAGGGGGGGGGGGCCGCCTTTCCCGGTTTGGGGAAAATAAAAAAAGGGAAAATGAAAACCAATTGAAAACCTTTTTAAAAAATACCGGGGCCCTTTTTAAAAAAAATTTCCTAAAACTTTTAAAATTTGTGTTGGGGAGAAAAAAGGGGAAAAGCCACAATGGGAAAAGCATCATTTTCTTGCCGGTGAGCCTTTTTTGTTGTTTTTCGCGAAATTTTCAGGGCCCGCCATTGTGACAGGGTTTTTTGGGAAAGGGTTTAGCTGATCGCAAATATTTCCTTGAAATCGTTCACGATTGAATAAAAACAGGGTTTTATGAGAAAGAAGGAGGCCAGTTCTTATAACAAATGGTTTTATTGGGGTTGCTTGCTATTAACAGCTCCAAAAAAAAGGAAAGAAATCAGGGTTCGCACGTTACCCATGGGGCCTTTTGAGGGTGTATCACGAATTTTGGGGTTTTTCACAAAAAGAAACCCAAAAAACTTTCTTTTTTTTATCAGCTTTGTAGAAACCACATTTACCTTATTTTTTAAAAGGGGTTTGATGACCCAAAAAAGCAGATACGAAATAAATTAACAGTCATTTTTCAGGGGGGGTGAGGTAGGGGGTTTTCAAGGTGTAAAAGTGCGAGCCCCACAAAATAATTTTTTTATTTTACCAATGACTTTCGACCTACCTAACGTACCCGTCCACACAGCGGGTTTCGGGAGGCCCCAAAGTTTGAATCTTTTGCCGGTGTATTAATTTTTTTCAGAAAAGGGAAAAACACTTTGGGGGCTTCAGGGTGAGGGAAATTTTTTCCCCCCCTACACATATTTGTTCCCAAAAGGGTTGGGTTTGTTTGCAATTTTTGTAACCAAAAATGGTATTGTGGGCACCCCCAGGGGCCGGAAAGTCATGCGAAAAAAAAGGGATTCCATCTTTAAGGTCAAAAAGGGGGCGGTTATTAATCAAAAATGACAGTTTTTGTTAAAATCTGTTATTTGTTCTAAAAAGTGATCTTTTCAAACCCAAAATCAATTTGAGTGTGATTACATAAGAAAAAAAGTGGCCAGTGAAAATTGGGGTTTTGTGTTTAAGGCAATGCCCCAGCCAAAGGGGAAAAATTTAAATTAATGTTTTTTGATGATATTTTTTGCATCGCGAACCCTTTTAACCCAAACCCCTTTTGGGAACATTATAAGCCCCGAGCGTTTATATGCGGGAAAAAAGGGTTTCTATTTCAAGGGCAAAATTCACAGTAATTTAATTTTTGGTTTTAAACAAATCAAAAGGGCTTTTTTTATTTTAAGTTGAAATGTTATTTTTGGGGGGGACCAATTTTGTTTTACAAATGGGAGGTTTATAAGCGGGGGTGTCTTGTGAAAAGGTTTCTTGCGGGATTTTAAAGGGCAAGGTCACAGGAAGGTTCTGAACTTTAGGAAAGTTTTCCCCCGGGCAAAATCTCTGACGGCAAAATTAGTATGGTATCATAAACAGCCAGGGGACATTTAAAATTTCATTTTTCGAGGTTTAAGGCCCAAAAACCCCAATCGTTTTAATGATCTTTAGAAATACTGAAACTTTTTCAATCAAATTTGTTTTTCTAATTTACAAGAAGGGTAAGACACCCCTGAAAAGGGTTTTTTTCCTTTTTCCCGGGGGAGACAGAAATATGGCTTGGGGGATTTGGGCCCGATTGGGCCCCTCTTTTTATCC
>JABMCL010001058.1:0-5000 GCA_018857735.1 Alviniconcha marisindica
TTAAATTTTTCCATATGCACCCCGCACAGCTCAAAGTTGGTTTTCCCGCAAAGGCAACATGCAAAGCTCTGCACTTTTGCATGTTCTTCCTGCTGTCCGGGGAAATGCGCTTTCAAGGACCGCTGTCTTTTCGGGCATGACTTGAACCTGACCACAACAGGAGGCGGGTTCAGGATCATCTGCTGGGTGGACTGAACATGAAAAGAGCTTCCCGGGCGGTTTTTTCTGTTTGCCTTGGGTCAGACGCGACTTTACCGGCCCCGAGTGTGCGGGAATCACGGACCCCCAACACAGGCATACAGGCACAGAGACACACTGACACACAGGCACAGACACTCTGACACAGGCTCGTAGGGACAGGCACAAGGCACACAGGCATACTTTCCCAAAAGGGCCCCCCGGGAAAAAGAGACAAACAGAGTACACTGCCACAGGCAACCCCACACAAAAAACCCCACCACACACACCCCACACACACACACACACACACACACACCCCCAAAAAAAAAAAAACCGGGGGACCCCCGGGGAAAAAACAAAACAATACCCCTTAAACCACAAAACACAAACAAACCCCCAAAACACACACACACCCCACACACACACACACACACAAAACAATGACCAGACACCCCTTCAACAAAAAACCCTGATCGACCCTTTTCTCGGCGGGTAAAAGACACCCCCCGGGGCATAGGCCACAGACACAGTCCCACTGCACAGGCACAAGGTACCGACACGGGACCCCTGACGCAGGGGAACCCACCCCACACACACACAACACCCCACACACACACACAAACACACACACACACACACACACAACTTTACACACGCACGCACGCAAGCACGCAAACCCCGTTTCAACCACACACACACACCACACACACCCCCCACACACACCCCACACTCACTCACCACTCACTCTCACCCCCCACACCACACCCCACACACAAACACACACACCACACACACACACCCACCCAACCCCCACACAACACACACACTCACTCCCCTCACACTCTCACACACACACAACACACACACAACCCCACACACCAACGCACGCACGCACGCCCGCACCACGCACCGCACCACGAAAGCACGCCCCACAAAACCGGAAAGACCACGCAGGGAAACACACAACACACACACGACGCACGCACGCACGCAAGCCCCCACGCACCCCAACACACACCCCACAACCCCACACCCCTCGCCCCGCTCACACACACACCACCAACACACACCACACACACACACACACCAAAACCACACACACACAACACACACACACCACCCACACCCCACACACCACACACACACACCACAACACACACACCACACACACAAACACACACACCACACCCCACACACACACAACGCACTCACGCAGGCGCACAAACACCCCACACACACACACCACACACACCCCCACACACACACACACACACACCTCAAATCACACACCCCACACACACACCACACCAAAAAAAACACACACACACACAATTAAAAAACACACACACCACACCCCACACACACACACACCACACACCACACACACAAAACCACGCACTCAAGCAGGCACACACACACACCACACAAAACACACCACCACCCCAAAACACACACACACAACCAAAACACACACCCAAAACCACAACAGAGACACACACACATATTGGGCATTTGGCAGAATCGTATCCCAAATGCTGCTCACTGGCAGCTCGCGGCAGTATGTGCACATTGGACAATAATATCTAGTGTAAATTGGACAATAATATGTGATACGTTTTAGTTTTTTGTTGTTGTTGTTATAGTTGTCTATCTGTTTGTTTGTTTACAGGTATTACAACAAGCACGTGGGGTGCTCCAAAGGTCAGAGTTGCCATTTCTTGCACATGTGTCGCATGTACATACTTCAGATGTGCAAATTTGGCAAAGGGTGCGATCGGAATCATGACGTTAACCACCCACTGGTTGGTTCTCAGTTCTGTTCTATACTCGTTGGGTGTGTGGTGTGTGTGTGTGTTGTGTGTGTGGGTGGTGTGGTGTGGTGTGGGGGTGGTGTGTGTTGTTTTTATGGTGTGCGTGCGTGCGTGCGTTGGCGTGCGGCATGTGCGTGCGTGCGGCGTGCGCGTGCGTGCGTCGTGCGTTTGGGGCGTGGCGGCGGCGTGCGTGCGTGGTGCGTGCTTGTGGGGTGTGTGTTGTGTGTTTATGGGGTGTGGTTGGTGTGTGTGTGGGGGTGTGGTGTGTGTGTGTGTGTGTGTGTTTGGGGAAAACGTGCCGTGGGGAGTTTGCTCGCTGACCACACCGACACCTTCACCACGACCAGCGGCGCCCCCCGGAAAGCGCTCTACCGGGGACGCTCTGCACCCAAGCCCCAAAAGGGACCATCGACTTTCGTGCAACGTCAAGTATATGGGGCCAACCCCGACCTCCCCTTCGACCCCAAGACCGCCCTTCCCATCCGTCACCCTCTGCAAGTGGCCGAGTGCCGTTGCTGGAGACCCCTTCGTTTCAGCCACGTGTTGACTGTCCGCCGAGCCAGCACCTCACAGAGGGCGGTGGGAGGAGCCAGCAGTACAGAAATAGGCCAGCTGTTTCAACCACTCGCGGTTCTTTCTCACCACCTCCACTGCTACAACAACGTATTTAATGGAATTCTTGTTTGATGTATTGAGTGTTGCTGTGTTTGTCATCAGGGACAGATTTGTAAAAAAGCCGACACGTGCTTAAATCTTTATCCCTGTGTAATAAAGTATTATCTTATCTTATCTCTCCTCTCTCTCTCTCTCTCTCTCTCTCTCTCTCTCTCTCTCTCTCTCTCTCTCTCTCTCTTGTTTGTTTGTTTGTTTGTTTGTTTGTATGTTTGTTTGTTTCTAAAACTACACAGGTCCTACATGTTCTGACCTTGTACGGAGTCAAGGTCACGGGGCGTCCGCTGAAGGATATAATGGACGAGGTTCGAACATACGAACAGCAGAACACGGACGCGGACGCCAAGGAGGCAGCCAGTGGCGTGGAGGTCGGAGCGGGTGCCAGACCCAAACGGTTTGGTTCTGTTCCCAACCTTTTCCAAACTTGCAGACTGTCGCTGACTCCGCAGGCTGAGGGTCGGTACTTTAATGTTGTCTTGTGTGCCAGTTAGGCTTTGTATAATCAGCATCAGTGTGTGTGTGTGTATGTGTGTGTGTGTGTGTGTGTGTGTGTGTGTGTGTGTGTGTGTGTGTGTGTGTGTGTGTGTGTGTGTGTGTGTATGTGTGTGGGTGTGTTGCGTGCGTGCGTGCGTGCGTGTGTGCGTGCGTGTGTGGTGTGTGTGTGTGTTGTGTGTGTGTGTGTGTGTGTGTGTGTGTGTGTGTGTGGTGTGCGTGTGTGTGTGTTTGTGTGTGTGTCTGTGCGCGCGCGTGTGTGTGGGGTGGGGGGTGGGGGGGGGGGGGGGGGTCTGTGTGTGTGTGTGTGTGCGTGCGTGCGTGCGTGCGTGCGTGCGTGCGTGTGTGCGTGCGTGTTCGTGCGTACGTGCGTGAGTGTGAGCGTCAGTGCGTGTGTGTGCGTGTGTGTTCATGCGTGCGTGCGTGTGTTCCTGCGTGTATGCGTTCGCGGTCGTGCAAATGTGTGTATGTGTGTGTGCGTGCGTGCGTGCGTGTTTGTGCGTGCGTGCGTGCGTGCGTGCGTGCGTGCGTGCGTGCGTATGTGCGTGCGTGCGTGCGTGCGTGTCTGTCTGTTTTTCTGTTTTCCTGTCTGTCTGTCTGTCTGTCTGTCTGTCTGCGCACGCGCTCGATCATACGTGCGTGAGTTCGTGCATATACACCACAGTCGTATAAACGCTCCCAGACTCTGACCAGAGGGTGCGCAGTAAATAATCCATCGTTATCATCATGTTGCCATCATGCCCAAAGTGCTTAGATCGATTGGAAATGTCCGTTCAGGCTCAAGACAGAGATGTTCTTCAGCATCCAGACGCCTTCGCAATTGCTCCGAGTCCTCATACGGGGCTCTGTCACGTGATGGAGGTGCTGGGCAGAAGATGGAGGAACTCTGCCGCTTTCATTTTTCGGTATGCATCTCTGACTCTCCGCCCGCCGGGATACCTAGTCATTCATCTTTGGAATCGTCACTCGCATCCTTTAGATCGTCGTTGAAATCTCACGTCTTCGAGCTATCCTATTGACTCTCTCCGTGTGTGCGTGTGTGTGTGTGAGTGTGTTTGTGTGTGTGTGTGTGTGTGTGCGTGTGCGTGCGCGTGCGTGCGTGCGTGCGTGCGCGCGCGCGCGCGCGCGTGTGTGTGTGTGTGTGTGTGTGTGGTGTGTGTGTGTGTGTGTGTGTGTGTGTGTGTGTGTGTGTGTGTGTGTGTGTGTGTGATGACATGTTTTGTCCAGCTGTCTTCTCTTCAGGCAATCCAGCATGGGTGACTGTTTCCACTTCCATTGTCAAGCTGGAGGCTGAGACCGTACAGGCTGCACTGTCTTCACGGATGGTACTCGCACCTTGCTTGACAGCGAAACCTCACCCTGACTGGTCTTTGCTGACTGAGCCATCAATGTACACTATGAGGTCTTGCGGTTTGCTTTCTTAGTGAATGAGAAATTAAGCTTGATCTCCGACTCTCTTTTGCCTGCTGGCCATTCTCCTAGGTTTTCTGGCCGGAGTGTCTCGTAGAAATGCCAGAAACGATTTGAGTACCTCTCCCACTCCATGGTTTGCTTGACCTCTGTCAGCTGGCATACTTGCAGTATCGAGTCCTCTGCTGGACCCATCCAAGATTTGCCCCGTCCCAGTCTGCATCGTTTTGTGTCCTTCACTGTTTCGTGGACCGGGTTTTTGTGGGGATTTTCGACGGCACTAAAGTATGGTTTGACATGCTCCACCTTTTTGCTTGGTTTACATTGGTGGGAGTTCTAGCATGAACCTCATGGTCTCAATGCGTGTATCATTGCTGGTTCCCAGGATGACTGGCATTGCCCCGTTCTGTACAGTGTTCCAGCTTTCGCAGATTT
>JABMCL010001058.1:20000-32500 GCA_018857735.1 Alviniconcha marisindica
GTGTGTGTGTGTGTCTCTCTCTCTCTCTCTCTCTCTCTCTCTCTCCTCTCTCTCTCTCTCTCTCTCTCTCTCTCTCTCTCTCCCCCCCCTCTCTCTCTCCCCCCCCTCTCTCACTCTCTCTCTCTCTCTCCCTCCCCCCTCTCTCTCTATCCTTCCCCCCCTCTCTCTCCCTCCCTCACTCTCTCCCCTTCCCTCTCTCTCTCCCTCCCCCCTCTCTCCTCCCCCTCTCCTCTCTCTCTCTCTCCCTCCCCTCCCCCTCTCTCCTCCTCTCTCCTCCCTCCCCCCTCCTCTCTCCCTCCTTCCCTCTCTCTCCTCTCCTCCCTCCCTCCTTCTGTCTGTCTTCTGTCTGTCTCTGTCCTGTCTGTCTGTCTGTCTGTCTGTCTGTCTGCCCTGCTCTCTCTCTTCTCTCTCCTTCTCTCTTCTCTCCTCTCTCTCCTCTCTCTCTCTCTCTCTCTCTCTCTCTCTCTCTCTCTCTCTTCTCTCTCTCTCTCCGTTTTCCTAAGTAGAGAGTACTGAAACACGACATAATTAAACAATTGTGTATGTTGGCTGTTGTTTCTGCTCTGTTCACAGTTTTAAGCTCAAACCGAAACAGCAACAACAAAATATTCCATAGAGATTGCATGATATAGTAGTTAGATAATTAAGACCTAATTTTGTGATGATTGCGATTTTGTGTTGCCTACATCACAGTGTGAACAGCAAGTTATAGTCAAGGTGTGGCCGGTATCCGATTCGAGGGGACTTAACTCGTGTTCAGTGTATTTTTCCCCGAAGCAGGCAACGAAAATAATCAGATAAATAAAGAAGGCAAATCCAAATTAACGATTTGTTTTATGAGCCTCAGCTACTTAAAAAAAGAAGAAGAAGAAAAAAAGAGGTTTATTATCGAATTTGGGTAGGAAAACAGAAACACACACACACACGCACGCACGCACGCACGCGCACGCACGCACGCACGCGCGCGCGCGCACACACACACACACACACACACACACACACACACACACACACACACACACACACGCGCGCGCGCGCACACATACACAACAACAACAACAACAACAGCAAACTAACAACAAAAAAATGAGAGAGAGAGAGACGGTTGGGGGGGGGGGGGGGGGGGGGGGGGGGGGGGCGATTCGTGAGTGACTTTTAGAGATATTGTATGTACAAAACTTCACATTTTGTAGCTCGCCTCTCGCATATCGCGGCCTTTTCGTGTGTTTTTTTCTGTCCTTTTTTGAGGAATCATTTACTGAGGATACAAGTTTGGTGGAGGTTAGTACCTTCTATTTACTTGTATGCCAGGTGAGAGCTACCGGAGGCAATTTGAGTCTTGGTTATTGTGTTCACTGGACGTCTTTCGAGTGCTAAGACGATCCCTGTATGTGAAGATCTGTTATGGTCGTGCTTATATAAGCATCACATAGAGAAGAGAATAAAAACGTGAGCCGGTTTGGTCTAGCGGTAAGGTGTTAGGCTTGTAAGCAGAAGGGCCGTGGTTCGATACCACTTCGGCTCTCCGATCTCTTCAAAAAGGTTGTGGTTTGTGGACACTGTCTCGTGACTTTGTCCCTCACAATTATTGAAACAATAACATAGGTCTCATCGCTGCCCATCTTTATACAGGAATCATTCTGGTGGTGACGTGTAGCGATAGGTGTATACAATCTCCCTCTTGCCAAACCTCCATACCCCCCTCCCTCTTCTTCCCGTCCCTAATAAGCCTAATACGCTTTCTGTGGAAGTTAGGCACCTTGTTTCCTTAGAGGATAAAATGTGTGTTTAGGCGAAACCAGCTACCCTTGTACTCTCGCCAAAGTGCATACATTGATAAATAGATGTCACACGACATAATCAGAATAATGCTTAAGTTTGAAATATGAATGCAATGCCGAATCTATTTTTTTAGCTATTTATAGGAAGAATAATGAAAATGTGTGCATAGGGAATAAACACTGATGACTTTTTTGTTGTTGTTGTTGTTGTTGTTGTTGTAATGATTATTTTAGTGTAGACTTTACCGGCAATTTCGTAAATACGTTTTTTTGTTGTTTTTTTGTTTTTGTTTTGTTTTTGTTTTCAACCCCGTTTTGATACGCTTAATTTCAAACCTGTTAACTGCTAAATATCCATGTATTCCCTTTGATATTACCATTTGTTTACTTATTATATTCTTACAATTATTAAAGAAAATCACAGCGAAAGAGTGCTTGTTTCCTTTTACAATTTAAAAGCAAAACCAAAAACAACAAAAAACAAAACAAAACAAAACAAACCAACAAAAACAAACTAACAAAACAACAACAACAACAACAAAGCACAGGCATGTGTGAGTTGTTTTATATCTATTAAGATATTTTGTAGATATAACTTGTCAAATGTTTGCATGTGAGGATTCATCAAATACGCATTTACATATGACAGACTACTTCTACTACTACTACTACTACTACTACTACTACTACTACTACTACTACTGGTAACCATTATGTTATATCTTTATACTCCGTAAGATATAGAGAAGGCGGCTCGGTACATTATCAACAACCGTAAAATCATTTCTTTCAGCAAAAAATTAAGAAGAAAAAAAGAGAAACAAAAAAGGAGAGAGAGAGAGAGAGAGAGAGAGAGAGAGAGAGAGAGAGAGAGAGAGAGAGAAACACACACCCCACACACACACACACACACTCTCTCTCTCTCTCTCTCTCTCTCTCTCTCTCTCTCTCTCTCTCTCTCTCTCTCTCTCTTCTTATCACACACACACACAACACACACAACACACACACACACACACACAGACACACACACACACACACACACATACACACTCTCTCTCTCTCTCTCTCTCTCTCTCTCTCTCTCTCTCTCTCTTCTCTCTCTCTCTCTCTCTCTCTCTCTCTTCTCTTATCACACACACACACACACACACACACACACACACACACACACCACACACACACGCCAGCAGGCAGGGAGTCAGGTATGCACGTGCACGCACACACATATTCAAAATCAAAACATACATCAAAGCAGTCTGTTTGTTTTATAATCGACACGAAAGCAGTAGTATATTACATTCTGCAGTGATGCGGACTATCTAGAAAACCTCTCCAGACATGGATAAATAAGCAAAACAACTTCTTCTTTTTTTCTTTTTTTAATAATTATAATTGACGATGTTAGCCCTTGCGTTGTTGGCCCAGGTGTCAACATCGTATCCAGTTTTACTGTGTATCACAGATGGTCTTTGTGGCTATAGAACGTTGTAGACGTAGCCTAGAAATTTTATTTTTTTAGTCGTTAACGAAACCATGGGTGTAACGATATCTCGGACTAGTGGTCTAACGCTGTTCAATTACCACAGTTATTTCAGAAACAAATGGATATGACTTAAATGCTTACAACAATGTAAGAGGTATTTTGTATAATACTGATGTTATCGCTAATATTGTCAAATCGATTATTCATAGTCCTGTGGGGAAATTAGTATACATAATAATTATATGTTGGTTTTTGTTGTTGTTGTTGTCCAATATCACCTCTATGTGAACAGACATAAAATAAAATATTGATTGATTGATTGGTCTAACGCTGTCTATGAGCGCTGTTTTGAGGATGTTTACGAGCAGTGACCTTACGATATTTAGCTGTCAATGTCTATCAATGTCTAGAAGCGTTGGTCTGACTATGTCCTGGAGCGGTGGTCTAGCGATATTTAGGAGCAGTGGTCTAACGATGTCCAGCACCAAAGTTCTAAGGGTGTCCAGGAGCAGTGGTCTAATGATGTTCTCACTAAGGGCGATAGTCTAACCGGAAAATGTGATCTAAATGTGCCCGCAAAATGTGATCTAAAGCTGCCAAGGAACAGTGGTCTAACAATCCCCAGGAGCGGTGGTCTAACAATGTTTAAGAACCGTGGTATATGTTTCGGAGCGGTTCTCTCACGAGGACTAGATAGGAACAGTTGTCTAGCGAAAATAAGAAGCATTGGTCTAACGTTTTCCAGCAGCGATGGTCTAACTATGCCCATCAGCGGCGATCTATGTCCAACAGCGGTGGTCTATGTCCAGCAGGGGTGGTCTAATTATGTCCATCAGCGTAGGTCTTTGTCCAGCAGCGTTGGTCTATGTCCAGTAGCGGCGGTCTATGTCCAGCAGGGGTGGTCTAACTATGTCCATCAGCGTTGGTCTATGCCCAGCAGCGGCGGTCTATGTCCAGCAGAGGCGGTCTAACTATGTCCAGCAGCGGTGGTCTATGCCTAGTAGCGGCGGTCTATGTCTAGCTTGGACGGTCTAACTGTGTCCACCAGCGGTGGTCTATGTTCAACAGCGGTGGTCTATGTCCTGCAGCGGTGGTCTATGTCCTGCAGCGGCAGCGGTGGTCTAACGTTGTCCAGCAGCGGTGGTCTAACGGGTGGTCTAGCAATGTCTATGAACGGGCGTAGGGGCAGGTGTCACTTCCTGTCTGTTCCGGGTGTTGGTTGACCAGCAGCAGATGACGAAGAGCTGCAGTATTACCAGAAAGAAAAGATGCAACAAATATTGCACATGCAAATTTCACACACACACACACACACACACACACACACACACACCACACACACACACACACACATCACCACACACACACACACACACACACACACACACACACACACACACACACACACACACCACACACACTCACCACACACACACACACACACACACACACACACACACACACACACACACACACACACACACACACACACACACACACACACACACACACCACACACACACACACACACACACACACCACACACACACACACCACACACACACACACACACACACACACACACTCACACACACACACACACACACACACACACACACACACACACACACACACAACATCAACAACAACAACAACAACAACAACAACTGACCAGCTACGGCGGTCTGGAAGCCAGCGTTGTAATCACAGGCCACTTCGTTGTTGACGTAGTTGTCCCTGGCGTCAGTGTAGCGGTCAGTCTGGCCCGGACCGCCCACCAACGCCCCGTACAACGTGTGGGGGTTGGGGGCCTTGGACATCATCATGGCCGAGCCACAGGGGGCGGGGGATATGGGGCAGGAACTGGAATGACATCAGAGGCACAGATATTACGTCACAGGCTTTGTGACACACTAGCAGCTCGTGAAATTGTTTATGTTTATGTGCTTTTGTAAAATGACTTTTCTGTTATTTATGTGCATTTATCGAACGAAGTATTATTTTTATTATTATTTTTATTATTATTATTATTATTATTATTATTATTATTATTATTATTGTGTGTGTGTGTATGCGTGCGTGCGTGCTTGCGTGCGTGTGTATGAGTGTGCGTGCGTGCGTGCGTGCGTGCGTGCGTGCGTGTGTGTGTGTGTGTGTGTGTGTGTGTGTGTGTGTGTGTGTGTGTGTGTGTGTGTGTGTGTGTGTGTGTGTGTTTGTATACATCACCATAGGGCGATCGGATAAACTGTAATGACGTCAGAACGATAAATGTATCATCGCGTCATATTGTGTTTGTTATGCTGGCATCACGATGATCATTCTACCAGAGTGGTATGAATATGTACTACACAGTTACTAAAATGACGTTAGAAACACAGCTTCATACATCCTTGTCATCTCATCGCTGACAACTCCTGCCTACATGAACAGCAAGGACATCATCATCGTCGTCCTCGTCGTCGTTGTCATCATCATCGTCATGATCACCATGATGATGATCATCATCGTCATCAGCATCGCCATCATAAGCCGAAGCAACCACCCGCATCATCTGTATTAGCATTATCACATAATCGTCACAGACAGAAGATAAAAACTTCATTATCATAGACAGACGATAACACAGAGCTCAGGAGCTGTGTGAAAGTCGAAGTGGACGTCCTAGGCTACCCGTCCATAATAGTCCGCACGGTCTATAATTATGGACGTAAAGCAACTTTGAGGAAGAAAACTGAAAGGAATAGAGCTCAGGAGCTGTGTGAAAGTCGAAGTGGACGTCCTAGGCACCTTGTGCCTAACAATCCTTATGTTCTCCGCGGACGTAAAGCAACATTGAACTCGACAGAAGAGGCAGAACAGAGACAGCGCAAAGCAGACGCTGTTACCGACCTTGACCTGTGGTGAGGTCGCTGGGGCCAGCCCTGATCCCCGTAGCCGATGACGTAGCTGAAGCCTGTGTCCCCGAGAGCGTAGTGGATCTGACACATGGCCCAGTGCCGGTACTCATCGGGGTGGATGCCAGACTCAGCCGCCATCAGGGCCGCCATCGCCATGTTGGCTGCAAAACAAGACTTGGGGGTCTCATTTCGGTGATGGTGGTGGTGGTGATGATGATGATGATGGTGGTGGTGGTGGTAGTGGTGGTGGTGGCGATGGTGATGATGATAATGACGACCGTCATTAAAATCAGATCAATTATCTGGACAGCAGGCTGAATGGCATTTGTGTTTTTTTCAGCCTGCCTGGATACACTCTTCTCAACAATTACTAACCGTTTAAATCATGAAAAGCATCAAACTGAGCCTTAAGTCACAATCTGCTAAAGCACGTAAACAGAATGTGCAAACACGACTTAAATATTTTACAACACTCACGGCCTCATAATTATAGTGAGAGGAAAGTGTAGCCTAAATAGAGAAAATGATTACGAAGAACCAACAGAAAGAACAAGAAAGAAAAAGACAAAACAAACAAACAACAACACAAAGCTTACACGCATATCTGAGCGAGCCCCACTGCGACCTCCACGCCAGACCCTGTGGTGAGTAAGTGATTGAGCCACCGGGAAACCAGTACCGGAAGGAGCCCTCCACTGCTTGCTTGGCTGCCTCGTCCCCAGTCAAGTTGTACATCAGTATCTGTGTAGGAAGGTGCTCATGCGTACTGTTCAGTTGGCAAAAACGCCTTAAAGGACAAGTCCAAGGTTAGGGGTGATTTTTGACACGATTTCCGTTAAAGCTCGCTGAGAACGATGATGTAGGTGGAACTGTGATCTGAGGGTTAGAAATGCACGAAAAAAGGCATTTTCTGTCGTACCGAAAGCGTCGCCACGACGCCCAAATCACGTGACCATATGCCTACTACATCACTCGTAGTCGCTGCAAAACGGTCAACTCGAGCTCCGAAGACGAAACTGATACTTTGCCCGAGAGACCCACAAGGATACAGCCGTATCAGTTTGAGCCTGTCAGGCAAGATTTTGAAAGAGTACCGGAACATCGTGTCAGCTTTGAAGCAAAACCCATGCGGCATTCCATGGGGTTTGCGAAATCGTACTCACTGAAGTGTTCGCTACACAAATGGGCGTGATGCGGCGCAGCAAGAAAGTCAGCTCGTTTGAATTGTATAAATTTATCCACTTTCGCCTCACAGCGGGTCGATTGCGCGGGAGCTCGTGCATTGTTATACCTGGGGTCGTTTGCGAATTGCTACAGTTCGCGGCAACACAGCAGGCCGGCATAGTTAACTTTTTTGTCGACCACACGCATACACAGTTTACTGAAGAATCTAAGATGGCAACCTCACTGACTCCCCAGACTGACGTCACTTCCGGGAAAATAAAATCGATTAAAAACCCAAATAAACATTTTACTTTTATTTTGTTTAAATTTCATTAAATCTGAAACTAGTGACTCATTTGTCAATCATTTCGATGGTCATTTTGCATACTTAAAAACCTTGGACTTTTACTTTAAACTAAATGATTATATCTGCCAGTGAGCCGCTTTGGCCTAGCGGTAATGCGTTAGGCTGGTAAGGAGAATCCTGCAATGGGGAGCTTGCTGGTAGAGCGTCCCACTGAAAAGCCAGGGGCAATACTGACGGAGGTTCGAGTCCCCGGTGCGACAAAGGATTTTTCTCCCGGAGACAACTTTCAGTGCACACTCTCCGACAGCGTCTGTACAGCCCCACGTGTGCAATCGCTTGAATCGAAACCTGTGCGTACGTTAAAAGTCCCTAGCACTGGCAGCCATATTATTGCTTGGACACACGAAAACGCTGCACACACTGGTGGGAATGGGTAGCGCTGCTCTTGCGGCTGCTGTGCCTACTTGCCCAGGCAATGCGGCTCATATTCCCCGCAAAGGACAAATAGAAACCTCAAAAATTAATATCCTGGAACACTCGCACGCCCCAGTCCTGCTATGTGTCAAACCATCCTCAGGCCTCTGTTAAACATACCCTATCCGCACCTGTCCCATATTCTCTCCTTATCTTGAATGGAATTCAAGATATCCTACTGAGGTAAATCAACAGACATGGGACGCAATTAGCGATCGAATGACGTCACACAAACACAACTACAAAGACCTGAGTAGTTACGGTATTTTCCATCTGGCGTGCGTGTAGGTACGAGGTACATAAACTCCACCAGAGGTACATCCTCTGTTTTACCGGACACCCTACGATTTTGTCGTCCCAGGACATGCCCCTATAAGGCTGTGTATGGAACCACTGCCTGGCCTGTCTCAGATATACCCCCACCATACATTGACCCCCCACCCCCACACCCCTTCTCCTCTGCATACCTTGTATGGAACTCACACGATTCAACTCAGTCTTACCTTGCACCCTACGACTTTGTCATCCCAGAACAAGCACCAGTGTTAAACCATTGCCTGGCCTCCGTCAGATCCCCTCTTGCCTCGGCTCTCCTGTCAGGGCTCACACAATTACTCACACCTTCACCCTACGACCTTTCGTCCCAGGCAACCCCCATTTAACCCCTACCCCCCCCCCCCCCCCCCCACCCCCCATCCTCCCCCTCACCTTCAGCTCCTCTTTCCCTTTCCTTGTATGAAACTCACACAATTAACAGTCTTACCTTACAACCAACGAACCTTTCGTCCCAGGGCATACCCCAGTCAGGCTTTGGGGGTCGAACCATTGCCTGGGCCCCCGTCAGATATAAAATCTCCCCCCACACTTTTTCAAACCGTTCTCTTTTTTCCTAACCCCATTTTTTCCAAAAACCCCCTCCATTCCGCCCCCCCTCCCCCCTCTTTTCCTTGCCTTGTATGAAATTCACACAATCCACAACAGTCTTACCTGACAACCAACGACCTTGTCATCCCAGGACATGCCCCAGTCAGGCTGTGTGTCGAACCATTGCCTGACCTCCGTCAGATATACAACAGTCTTACCTGACACTCAACGACCTTGTCGTACCAGAACATGCTCCAGTCAGGCTGTGTATCAATCGAACCATTGTTCGTTCATTTTGTTTAATGTCCTCAGATGCTAAAAATCGAACCATTGCCTGGCCTCTGTCAGATATATCCGCCCTCCACCTACCACTCCGTACCCCCAACCTACACCTCCTCTCCTTGCCTTGTATGAAATTCACATAATCCACAACAGTCTTACCTGACAACCAACGACCTTGTCGTCCCAGGACATGCCCCAGTCAGGCTGTGTGTCGAACCATTGCCTGGCCTCCGTCAGATATTTGTCCTCTCCTGTCGCCTTGTACATCCACATGGACCCCCAGCACATCTCGTCCGTGTAGTTGAACGACCTGCACAACACATGTACATCCGCATGGATCCCCATACATCTCGTCCTGCACAACACATGTACAGCCACATGGACTCCCAGCACATATCGTCCAGCACAACACATGTACAGCCACAAGGACCCCCATACATCTCGTCCTGCACAACACATGTACAGCCGCATGGACCCCCAGCACATCTCGTCCTGCACAACACATGTACAGCCACATGGACCCCCAGTACATCTCGTCCGTGTAGTTGAACGACCTGCATGCACAACACATGTACATCCACATGAACTTCCAGTACATCTCGTCCGTGTAGTTGAACGACCTGCACAACACGAGTACATCCAGGAGGACCCCCAACAAAATCTAGCCGATATATTTGAACGACCTGCACAAAAGTACATCAACGTGGATCCCCAGCGCTCATCGTACGTGTAGTTGAACGATCTGCACAACACATGTACATCCGCATGGACCCCCAGCACATTTCGTCTGTGTAGTTGAATGACTTGCAAAAAAGTACATCCACATGGCTCTCCAGCACATCTCGCCCGTGTAGTTGAAAGACCTGTTACATCCACAGGGATTACATACACGAGTACATCCACATGCAACCCAGTATATCCCGTCGGTCCATTTAACGATCGACGTGGACCGCCAGCACACTTTGCGTTCGATGGAAACGAAACAACAACTACACCACAACAAACAGAAGAGAGAGAGAGGAGAGAGAGAGAGAGAGAGAGAGAGAGAGAGAGAGAGAGAGAGAGAGAGAGAGAGAGAGAGAGAGAGAGAGAGAGAGAGAGAGAAGAGACGAGACGAAGAAAAGAAGAAGACAGACAGACAGCAGAAGCAGACAGACAGCAGACAGACAGAGACACAGAGAAGAAGCAAGCAGCGAAGGCAGAGAGACAGACAGAGAGGAGAGAGAGAGAGAGAGAGAGAGAGAGAGAGAGAGAGAGAGAGAGAGAGAGAGAGAGAGAGAAGAGAGAGAGGAGGAGAGAGAGGAGAGAGAGACAGAGACAGAGACACACACACACACACACACACACACACACACACACACACACACAGATAGACAGGCAGACAGACAGACACAGAGAGAGACAGAGACAGACTGGGACAGAGACATACACAGAGAGATAGAGTGGGAGAAATAAAAATTATCAAATTAAAATCACACAAATAATAAATGCATTTACACTAAAAACACACACACACATCTAAACGATGAGCAGTTGCCTAACAAGCAACAGCAAAACAAAGGGAGGCAACAACGCAAGGACTGACGTACACGTACGCCACGCGTGTGTGTGTACCTATTGGGCTATTCAGGCGGCGTTGTTAACTCCCTTGACTTTTGCCCGGGATCGCTTAAGTCCCTTGGCTGCTTTTACTTCCGATGCGTACTTTCTTCACGATGGAAGGCGGTGATAGTGAATTTGCGAATTTTACACTGCCAACTTTAAAGGCATTTTTGGAGGCCCGTAGTCATAATGTGTCTGGCAATAAGCAATAACTTGTTGCTCGTGCTATAGGATGCCCCAAAACGCATTTTTTCTACGAACTCGCGATCTTCTGGTCAGCCAAAAAACGAACAAAGACACTTTTTTCCCCACCCTCCATCCCCTTTCACGGTAATTTTTGCAACTGCAACAGTATTGGCATTTGTACTGCTTCGCGATTCTAGGTTCAACTTCCACCGTTATACACAGCGTGAAGCGACGCCTACTCAGAAATCGGCCCGGAAGTGCGCTGCGACCTCTCGCGACTTCTTGCGCGAAAGATTACAAAGCGCATTCACTCTAGCAAACCAGCTTCGCTAAATCGCCTGATAGGACAGACCTGTAAAATCCTGCCGCAGCGGACACACTGGAGCTGTACAAGCCGTGGTGGTCCACAGCAAACTGCCACAACGTCTTCGCATGCTGCAGCAACGTCGCAGCGTAGGTGGAATCTGGAAAACAGTTGTGGAGGCTATAGAATAGGTACCGTACGTATCGCACTTTTGTTCTTGTTGCTGTTGTTCTTGTTGATGTGGTTGTACTTTAAAAAAAAAAATTAGAGCTTCATTTTTCCTTGGTCGCCGTAAACATGGTTAATTAGGCACAGCAGTTGCAGGAGCAGCGCTGTGTAAACCCATTCCTGTCAGTGTGTGTAACATTTCCGTGTGTCCCCAAAATGGTACGTAACCGAGTGTATTGTATGTGTAGGTAGGTAGGTAGGTAGTGTTGCTTAATGTCCTCAGATGTCAGTTGACCTATTAGGGACAAGCTGAGACCAATGCCGAAGCACGGTTCAATATAGCTTTACGTCCACGGAAACCAGAAGGCTCGTTAGGACGGACAGCCCAGGACGGCCACCTCGACTCTCACACAGCTCCTGAACTGTGATTGTTTGTGTTTCGGGCTATGTCCCTTTAACATTTCTTTCATGTCCTTTTCTTTTTTGATTTGGTGGGAGTTTTATGGCCCCAATTATCTAAGGTGTTAAAAACCTGTGCGCTGGGCCGTCAGCGTCCCTTTTCCCCCAGTGTCCCTGCAGAGGCAGGTTGTTTGTTTGCTGTTGCGGCCGGTGTTCATGTGTTCATCTCAGGGGAGAGCCTACACTGTTTCCTGGTTGGTGTGCAAATAAAAAGTTATGTTATAGCAACCTCTGACTTGTGACTCTTCATTCATGCTTCCAACCTGCTTCCCTCACTCCCCACCTCCCTCCCCTACAGGTATAGGCAGCCATATATTTATATATCTATATATCTATACACACACACACACACACACACACACACACACACACATATATATATATATATATATATATATTATCTATAATAACTATATATATATATATTATATATATTATTTGGAGGCTGTAGTCAGAAAATAATTATTACAGTATTTTTTTTTGTTTTTTTAAATATATATATATATATATATATATATATATATAT
>JABMCL010001058.1:35000-40000 GCA_018857735.1 Alviniconcha marisindica
CTTTAACGGGTCAATGTCTGAAGTATAATACGCCCTGGGTCGTATTCACAAATACCCAGAGCCAGGGGAGGTCAAGAGGAGGGAGTTGGAGCTGGGCTCTCATAGCTGAAAGGATTGTCTTGACTTTGTTCCGCACAGCTGTTAAAAGAACTTGGCACATAACATTGTTGTTCTGGCGGGGTCCCCACCTCCATAACATTGTTGTTCTGGCGGGGTCCCGACCTCCTTAACATTGTTGTTCTGGCGGGGTCCCCACCTCCTTAGCATTGTTGTTCTGGCGGGGTCCCCACCTCCTTAACGTTGCTGTTCTGGCGGGGTCTCTGACGGGGTCCCCACCTCCTTAACTGTTCTGTTCCTGGCGGGGTCCCCACCTCCTTAACGTTGCTGTTCTGGCGGGGTCCCCACCTCCTTAACATTGTTGTTCTGGCGGGGTCCCCGCCTCCTTAACGTTGCTGTTCTGGCGGGGTCCCCACATCCTTAACGTTGCTGTTCTGGCGGGGTCCCCGCCTCCTTAACGTTGCTGTTCTGGCGGGGTCCCCATCTCCTTAACATTGTTGTTCTGGCGGGGTCCCCATCTCCTTAACGTTGCTGTTCTGGCGGGGTCCCCACCTCTTTAACATTGTTGTTCTGACGATGGCTGACAGGTCTCTTCGGTCTTTACGGGTCTATGTTGTTGACAGGTACCCTTCCTCCCTCCCACCGCTCTGCCAGCTCCCAGCCCCTGTGCTGCTGCGCGTTGCACCCCCTCCCTCCCACCTCCCCCTTTCCCACTGATACCACGTGACTCAGCGTCATACCAGCCCCCGTCAAGTCCTCCACGTTGACATACCAGCCCCCCGACATCAAGTGACTCACCGTCAAGCCAGTCCTCCGACAGCACGTGACTCACTGTCATACCAGCCCCCGTCAGGTCCTCCACGTTGTCATACCAGCCCTCCGATATCATGTGACTCACCGTCATACCAGCCCTCCGACATCATGTGACTCACCGTCATACCAGCCCTCCGACATCATGTGACTCACCGTCATACCAGCCCTCCGACATCATGTGACTCACCGTCAGACCAGCCCTCCGACATCATGCGACTCACCGTCATGCCAGGCCCCCGACAGCACGTGACTCACCGTCACACCAGCCCGTTACATCACGTGACTCACCGTCACACCAGCCCGCTACATCACGTGACTCACCGTCATACCAGCCCGCTACATCACGTGACTCATCGTCATGCCAGCCCGTTACATCACGTGACTCACCGTCATGCCAGCCCCTTACATCACGTGACTCACCGTCATGCCAGCCCGTTACATCACGTGACTCACCGTCATACCAGCCCGTTACAACACGTGACTCACCGTCATACCAGCCCGTTACATCACGTGACTCAACGTCATACCAGCCCGTTACATCACGTGACTCACCGCTATACCAGCCCGTTACATCACGTGACTCACCGCTATACCAGCCCGTTACATCACGTGACTCACCGCCATACCAGCCCGTTACATCACGTGACTCACCGCCATACCAGCCCGTTACATCACGTGACCCACCGTCACACCAGCCCGTTACATCACGTGACTCACCGTCATACCAGCCCGTTGCATCACGTGACTCACCGTCACACCAGCACGTTACATCACGTGACTCACCGTCACACCAGCCCGTTGCATCACGTGACTCACCGTCACACCAGCCCGTTACATGACGTGACTCACCGTCACACCAGCCCGTTACATGACGTGACTCACCGCCACACCAGCCCGTTACATCACGTGACTCACCGTCACACCAGCCCGCTACATCACGTGACTCACCGTCATACCAGCCCGCTACATCACGTGACTCATCGTCATGCCAGCCCGTTACATCACGTGACTCACCGTCATGCCAGCCCGTTACATCACGTGACTCACCGTCATACCAGCCCTCCGACATCATGTGACTCACCGTCAGACCAGCCCTCCGACATCATGCGACTCACCGTCATGCCAGGCCCCCGACAGCACGTGACTCACCGTCACACCAGCCCGTTACATCACGTGACTCACCGTCACACCAGCCCGCTACATCACGTGACTCACCGTCACACCAGCCCGCTACATCACGTGACTCACCGTCATACCAGCCCGCTACATCACGTGACTCATCGTCATGCCAGCCCGTTACATCACGTGACTCACCGTCATGCCAGCCCGTTACATCACGTGACTCACCGTCATGCCAGCCCGTTACATCACGTGACTCACCGTCATACCAGCCCGTTACAACACGTGACTCACCGTCATACCAGCCCGTTACATCACGTGACTCAACGTCATACCAGCCCGTTACATCACGTGACTCACCGCTATACCAGCCCGTTACATCACGTGACTCACCGCTATACCAGCCCGTTACATCACGTGACTCACCGCCATACCAGCCCGTTACATCACGTGACTCACCGCCATACCAGCCCGTTACATCACGTGACCCACCGTCACACCAGCCCGTTACATCACGTGACTCACCGTCATACCAGCCCGTTGCATCACGTGACTCACCGTCACACCAGCACGTTACATCACGTGACTCACCGTCACACCAGCCCGTTGCATCACGTGACTCACCGTCACACCAGCCCGTTACATGACGTGACTCACCGTCACACCAGCCCGTTACATGACGTGACTCACCGTCACACCAGCCCGTTACATGACGTGACTCACCGTCACACCAGCCCGTTACATGACGTGACTCACCGTCATACCAGCCCGTTACATGGGACGTGACCTCCACCGTCACACCAGCCCGTTACATGACGTGACTCACCGTCACACCAGCCCGTTACATGACGTGACCCACCGTCATACCAGCCCGTTACATGACGTGACTCACCGTCATACCAGCCCGTTACAGCACGTGACTCATCGTCATACCAGCCCGTTACATCACGTGACTCACCGTCATACCAGCCCGTTACACCACGTGACTCACCGTCATACCAGCCCGTTACACCACGTGACTCACCGTCATGCCAGCCCGTTACATCACGTGACTCACCGTCATACCAGCCCGTTACAACACGTGACTCACCGTCATACCAGCCCGTTACATCACGTGACTCAACGTCATACCAGCCCGTTACATCACGTGACTCACCGCTATACCAGCCCGTTACATCACGTGACTCACCGCTATACCAGCCCGTTACATCACGTGACTCACCGCCATACCAGCCCGTTACATCACGTGACTCACCGCCATACCAGCCCGTTACATCACGTGACCTCACCGTCACACCAGCCCGTTACATCACGTGACTCACCGTCATACCAGCCCGTTGCATCACGTGACTCACCGTCACACCAGCACGTTACATCACGTGACTCACCGTCACACCAGCCGTTGCATCACGTGACTCACCGTCACACCAGCCC
Organism: Alviniconcha marisindica; assembly: GCA_018857735.1. NCBI lineage: Eukaryota > Metazoa > Mollusca > Gastropoda > Provannidae > Alviniconcha > Alviniconcha marisindica. The sequence continues at coordinate 38,424 of JABMCL010001058.1, forward strand.
GTTACATGACGTGACTCACCGTCACACCAGCCCGTTACATGACGTGACTCACCGTCACACCAGCCCGTTACATGACGTGACTCACCGTCACACCAGCCCGTTACATGACGTGACTCACCGTCATACCAGCCCGTTACATGACGTGACTCACCGTCACACCAGCCCGTTACATGACGTGACTCACCGTCACACCAGCCCGTTACATGACGTGACCCACCGTCATACCAGCCCGTTACATGACGTGACTCACCGTCATACCAGCCCGTTACAGCACGTGACTCACGTCATACCAGCCCGTTACATCACGTGACTCACCGTCATACCAGCCCGTTACACCACGTGACTCACCGTCATACCAGCCCGTTACACCACGTGACTCACCGTCATACCAGCCCGTTACATGACGTGACTCACCGTCACACCAGCCCGTTACATGACGTGACTCACCGTCACACCAGCCCGTTACATCACGTGACTCACCGTCATACCAGCCCGTTACACCACGTGACTCACCGTCACACCAGCCCGTTACACCACGTGACTCACCGTCATACCAGCCTCGTTACATGACGTGACTCACCGTCATACCAGCCTGTTACATGACGTGACTCACCGTCATACCAGCCTGTTACATGACGTGACTCACCGTCATACCAGCCTGTTACATGACGTGACTCACCGTCATACCAGCCTGTTACACGACGTGACTCACCGTCATACCAGCCTGTTACATGACGTGACTCACCGTCATACCAGCCCCCCGTGAGGTCCTCCCCGTTGAGGCCCTGGTCCTGCAGAGCGGAGTCGCCCCTCCAGGGAATGCGGTTGTTGTCGGGCAGTTTGCCGGACCGCTGGGCCTCGTAGAACAAGATGGACTTCATCAGCACGTCGTCGTAGTTGTACTTGGACCCGGCAGCTGCAGCAAGGTCAACATGCAGTGTGGGTGGGGTGGGTGGGTGGGTGGGTGGGGTTGTTGCGTTGTGTATGTGTGTGTGTGTGTGTGTGTGTGTGTGGTGTGTGTGTGTGTGGGTGGTGTGTGTTGTGTGTGTGTGTGGTGTGTGTGTGTGTGTGTGTGTGTGTGTTGTGTGTGTGTGTGTGTGTGTGTGTGTGTGTGTGTGTGTGGTGTGTGTGCGCGTGCGGAAGGTGGGGGTTGGTGTTGGGGGATGGGGGAGGGGGGTTGCAAACATATTATACAGCACTGTAAAAAAATTAAGAGGTCATTAATTAGTATATGCCATTTATATTACATGCGTTTATAACAATAGTTCTTTGGGTTTCAAAAATGCAACGTGTCATTGCAAAACGCAACATTCTTTGAAATGGTATACGTATGATTACATTTAACTCATCTGATGATAAAATAAAAGTAATCTTGAAACACGAATCTGCTAAGACTAGGATTAAACGTTTTGTTTAATCGTCTTACTATTGGGCAGGCTGTCCACATGCGAGGTCGTGTCCACCCCGAGGTTGACAAAGACGGCTTGACCCGCCAGCTTCCCATCGCCAGGGTTTGCCCGGTTGCCATAGAAACGTAGGTTGAAGGTGCCCTTGGGAATGTGAGCCCGGTCGGCTCT
>JABMCL010001058.1:47500-48742 GCA_018857735.1 Alviniconcha marisindica
GCGGACGGGGACGGGACAGAAGAAAAAAAGACAAAGACAAAGACAGAGACGGGTAGAGCGAGAGCAGAACGAGGCTCTTGCCTCCAAACTGGAGACAGGTTGATCAAAAACCAGGTGGATCTTCCAATTGTTCAGCTCTCTGTCAACGGGGAGGCAAGCATTGCCTTGGAAACCGCCACTCCAGTGGTTATCGATGGGCACAGTTACGTCCCCTGCCGCCAAGATGGCGCACAGGAAAATGGCTGCAGCACCCAGCATAATCTTGAAACAAAACACTGGACGAATCAGCGCACTGAAGATGTTATTGACTGTGTGGCGGTTGCACGGATGCATTCTGATTGCAGGGTGCTCAGTGCCGAGATGCAAGAATCAAGATTTTGTTCGGGAAAATTTCAGACAAAAAGGGGAAAGGAAATTGAGAAAAAAGAGAGAGAGAGAGAGAGAGAGAGGGGAGAAAGAGAGAGAGAGAGAGAGAGAGAGAGAAAATCGAAAATCGAAACTCGGGAAAAATTTTACCCAAGGGATTTAGTTTAGGTTCATTTAGGCCCGTCTAACAAAATATTTCCCTTTCTAAATAACCTGAATAAAAAGAACATTGGGGAAAAAAAAAAAAAAAAACAAAAAACAACAAAACTTTACAAACCGATTTAAAATTTAAACAGATAAAAAAAAATACAAACAAAAAAAAAAATAAAACTTTTTTTTTTCCCCCTATGAATAGTAATAAAAAATGGAAGGGAAAAGCAAAAAACCCGTGAAAATACTTTTAGAGGGGAGGAGAGCTCGGGAAATTTGAAAATCGAAATTTATTTTCCAAAAATTGTAGTTTTGGTTCATTTGACCTTTTCAAAACTGGTTTCTAAGCTGCCCAATAAGTGAAAAAAAGGAAAAAACCCAATTTAAAAATAAAAATAAAAATGTTTTACAAAAATCGATTTTATATTTAAAAAAGGATAAACAATTTTGAAAAAAAAATAAAAATCTAAACCCCTTTTTAATAGTAATAAAATCAGGAACAGCAAAAACATTGAAAAAACTTTAAAAAAATTTTAAAGAATAAATAAGAGTATACATAGCAAAAATGGTGTTGACGTTATCTCCCAAATTTTTTGGAAATCACGAAAACATAACATGGTTCAGTGGTACGGGGGGGGGGGGGGGGGGGGGGGGGAGGGGAGAGAAGAAGAAGGGAAAAAAAGAAAAAAAGAAAAAGGAAAAGAAAAAAAAATTTTTTTGATCATA
>JABMCL010001440.1:0-7500 GCA_018857735.1 Alviniconcha marisindica
CTTCTTATTTCTAAAAATTTCCCGGGCGAATTTACGAGGGGTGGAATAAGGTCGGGTTTACCCAAAGCCCTTTACAGTTTAAAAATTTAAATCAACCCAAAAGTGTTTGGGTGTGTGTGTGTGTTGTTGTGTGTGGGGTGTGGGTGTGTGTTTTGTTTTGTTTGTTTTTTTTTTTGGGGTTTTTTTGTTTTTTTGTTTGTTTGTTTTGTGTGGGGTGTGTGTGTGGTTTTGGGTGGGGTGGTTTTTTGTTTTTTTTTGGTTTTATTTTCGTGGTGTGTTGTTTTTTGGGGGGGGGTGTGTGTGTTGTGTGGGGTGTGTTTTGTGTAAGCGCGGGGGTTTTGGGTTTTTGTGTGTGTTTTGTGTGGGGTTTTGTGTTGGGGTGTGTGTGTATGTGTGTGGGTTTGTGTGTGTGTGCGCGCACTGTTTCGGGGGGGGGGGGGGGGGGGGGGGGGGGGGGGGGGGGGGGGGGGGGGGGAGGGGGGGGGGGTAAGGGGGGGAGGCACGCTTTTAGGAAAACATGACCCACAAAGTCCCCTTTTTCTTTAGCGTGGTGTTGGGTCTCAACGCTGGGACAGACGACATGACAGGGGGGGCTAGACCCTGGTGGGGGGGGGGGGGGGGGGGGAGGGGGGGGGGGGGGTGGGGGGGGGGGGGGGGGGCGGGGGGGGGGGGGGGGAAAAGGGGTCTTTGTGTTAAAAATTTTTTGGGGAGGCACGCCACGATTATGACAAGATAAAACCCCCCCCCCCCCCCCCCCCTAAATCGCCCAAGGGGCCAGCCCGGGGTTCACCGTTTGGGGTTCCCGTGAAATTTTCCCTTTTCCTGACAAATTGCACTCGCATTTTACCTCCTGGGCCCCAACCCCCCTTCATTTTACCTCCCCCCCCCCCCCCCTCTCTCTGCCCTCCCCCCCCCCCCCCCCCGTCCTGAAAAGACGCTGCAGAACTGGGGGACTTTTCTTTTCCTCTCCTCTTTTTCCAAATTTGGGCTCTCTCTTCTTTTTCCTGGCCCCCCCCCCCCCCCCTCTCTTCCTCCCCCCCCTCTCTCTCCTTCCTCCCCCCCCCCTTCTCTCCTCTCTTCCTCCCCCCCCCCTCTCTCTCTTTCCCCCTCCCTCTCTCTCTCTTCCCTCCCCCCCCCTTCCTCTCTCTCTTCCTGCCCCTCCCCCCTCTCCTCTTCCTGCCCCTCTCTCTCTCTCCTTCCTGCCCCCCCCCCCTTCTCTTCCCCTGGCCCCCCCTCTCCTTCCTGCCCCCCCTTCTAATTCCCCCCTCTTTTCCCTGCCCTCCTCTCTCTTTCTCTTCCTGCCCCTCCCCCCCCCTCTTTTCCTGCCCCCCCCCCCCCCTCTTTTTCCGCCCCTCCCTCCTCTTTCTCTTCCTGCCCCCCCCCCTTCTCTTTCCCCCCCCTCTCTCTCTTTTCACCCCTTCCCCCCCCTCTCTTTTCCTGCCCCCCCCTCTCTTCCTGCCCCCCCCTTCTTTCCTCTCTTTTCCCCTCCCTCCCCCCCCCTCTCTCTTCCCCCCCCCCTCCCCCCCTTCCTCTTCCGCCCCTCCCCCCCCCCCCCTTTTCCCTGCCCCTCCCTCTCTCTCTCTCTTCCTGCCCCCCCTCTCTCTTCCTGCCCCCCCCTCTTCTCTCTTCCTGCCGTCCCCCCCTCTTCCCCTCCCCCCCCCTTTTTCCCTTTCCCCCCTTCCCTTTTCCCCTTTTTTCTTTCCCCCCCCCCCCTTCTCTCCTCTTCCTGCCCTCCCCTCTCTTTTTTCCGCCCCCCCCTCCTCTCATTTCTTCTCCCCCCCCCCCTTCCTGCCCCCCCTTTCTCTCTCTGCCTTGATCATGAGGTGACACTGCGCGATTGACAGGACATTAAAATCAAATTACTAGCTACATACTCTCTCTCTCTCTTCTCTCTCTCTCTCTCTCTCTCTCTCTCTCTCTCTCTCTCTCTGTGCATCGTCTTCGTCTCCTTTTATGTGTGACCCTAACGTTGAGCACGCTGTCTAGAGTGGAAAGTTAATTGATTCAAATTGCCTTCATATAAAACACTGCCCCTGGCTATAAGAGTAGGAGGCCTGCATCAGCTAAGAGACGCTGAGTAACGTACATCCTGCTAAAAGTGAACGTCTTCCGCCAACCAAGCAGCGAGTGCATCAAAGGCGTATTAAAACGTCAGAGATAAACATCTAAGACATCTTCATTCGATGTCGTAAATGTGATAATCATCTCATTCTTTTTCTTCCGCTCTCTTTCCGTCCCTTTATTTTTACCGTGACGCTCTTCAAACAATGACAACGTTCTCTACTTTAAAATTAAAGGCACAGTGCGCGAGCGGAAACTACGCCGCTTTCAAGACAAGAACACACAATTATAACCTAGCTGATGTCTCACTAACCATTATTCATGCCACATAACAAGGGCTAAAATTCATCTCCTGTTAGATGGCTGACGTTTATTCAAACTACAAGTAAGCTGCAAACTGGCAACACTGTCCACGACTTGGGTAAACATTCGCTGTCTCCAAAAGACAGATTATAGGCTGCCTGCCAGGAGTCGTGAGGTTATATTATTTTTAAAAGAACAACAAAAACGTCATCATAAATACCGAGACAAGCGTAAAACGCCCTCTCGACTTCGCACTCTAAGCAGGAAAACTGCCGTGATGAGAAAGTAAGAATGAAGCACTCTAGGGCGTGATCTTTGTCCGCGTACATAATAATCACATACAATTTAAACTCAGTCGCAAACGGTTTCGAAGGAAGACCTCACTTACAGAATGTCTGAGAAAACTACAACGTTACGGTCGTTGTCTAGTCAACAAGCGTTGACAGTTATTTTCCTTTCAATATCAACAAGTACTACCGTCACGCAAAGATTTTGCCCTTTAAAATACTTTTATTATTATTATTATTATTATTATTATTATTATTATCTTTCCCTACGACAGGGACCGGCGGGCGGCAAACGCTGAACCCAGTGAAGATCCGCTGACAACTGATTGATAGCGACACAGTACCCGAAGTGACCGTGTCAACAGATGGAAGTGACTGTACCGCTTGCTGTAATACAGCCACCTCTCTTCCTTCCCGCCTCCCCTCCGGCTTCGTGGACACTTCGGATTAAACAACTGCACTCTCGTCCTGTAGGGGGAAAATCCATCTCTCTCTCTCCTCTCTCTCTCTCTCTCTCTCTCTCTTCTCCCTCTCTCTCCTCTCTCTCTCTCTCACCCCACACACACACACCCCCACGCACGCCACCTCCTCTCTCTCTCTGACACACACACACACACACCACGCGCCACCGCACGCCCCCCCCCCCCCCCCCTCATACACACACACACACACACACACACACCCCCCACAACACACAACACACACACACACACACACACACACACACGCTCCCTCACATACACACACACGGACAAGCAGTATGAGCTATGTTTACCTTCAGTCAATAATACCGACCTTGTTTCGCTTCTGCGTACGTGTGTGTTTACCCGGTTATTCTAACGCTCGCAGAACTGACACAAAGGTACTCTCCCCCCCCCCCCCCCCCCCCCATTAAAAATTGTTTAAGGGGCGGTGGGGGTCGGGAGGAGGGGGTGAGGATTGGGGGGAAAGGACAAAAAGGTCATTTCATAGTAACCTTATCCTGTTAGTGACGTAGAATTGTTAGTCTATCATTCACCATCGCCTCCCTCACCCATCGTTGACTGGGCGTAAAACACCAACTTACTTACTTACTTACCCTCACCCATCAAACCAAAGAAAAGACACAAGGGGATGAGGCAGATCAACGGGGAAATCTCTTTTAGAATTATGTGTGTAGGTAGGTGTGTAGGTGTAAGTGTGCGCGCCAGTGTGTGTGTGTGTGTGTGTGTGTGTGTGTGTGTGTGTGTGTGTGTGTGTGTGTGTGTGTGTTGTTGTGTGTGGTGTGTGTGTGTGTGTGTGTGTGTGTGTGTGTGGTGTGTGTGTGTGTGTGTGTGTGTGTGTGTTGTGTCCGCGCTTTTTTGTGTGTGTGTGTGTGTGTGGGGTGTGGTGTGTTTTGTGTGTGTGTGTGTGTGTGTGTGTGTGTGTGTGTTGTGTGCGTGCGTGCGTGCGTGTGTGTGTGTGTGTTGAACAACAGCAATTAACACAGCTAGTTATAGCTGCAAGGCAAAATGTGTCTGGCGTGCTAAACCAACAGCCGATGTGGCGTCGGTAATATCAGGAGGACGATATGCCTGGAATTTCGCTCGTGCGTTTGACTACAAACCGAGATGAGAAGGTCCCCGCTTCGCCCATCGTGACCTACATTCCCCCCAAGGCCTTGTGAACTGAGTCCTGTTCTTTCTTTTTCCTTTTTGAACTTATGCATTCTGTCTTTCTGGGGCTGAGGGTGGATGGGGCGAGGTAGGGGGCGTTTAAGTTCTGCGTCGTGGAAGTATACTCCCCGTACAGTCCTAAAACCTAACTACACAATGGATAAAACTCACTGTCAAACCCACGTGTGAGTACACACACACACACACACACACACACACACAGACAGACACACACACACGCCACTACACACACCACTTCACACACACACACACCACCACAGACACACATGCACACACACACACCACTACACACACACACCTCTACAGACAGACAGACAGACACACACACCACTACACACATACACCACAACACACACACCACTACACACACACACACAAACGCGCACACCCACCGACCCCCCCCCCCCCCCAAACCACACACACACACAAACGCGCGAACACCCCCCAAAAAAACCCTCAGGATTCAACGAGCAGCATCAGTTTCTAGCAGGCCCACAGACAGGAAGATGCCACATAGGGAACACCGACAAGGGAACACCGACAAGGGAACACCAACCACCCAGCGCCCACAAGGCGGGCAGAATAAGATCATTCTAAGTAAGTTCCACGACGGGACCCCCAAAAAAGCTCCCATTGCGCAGTATGGACACACTCCAGCCATGCAAAGAATGCCCACGCACCCCGCCCGGACAATGAGAAGCAATGTCGGCTATAGTCTCCACTCCACCTCCGGCCCGCAATATTCCACAGGCCCACGGGTGGCGTCAGTCGAGCCCTTGGACAGTCAGGCAGCACCGTATGGGGTGGGAAGGGGTTGGGGCGGAGGAGGAGGAGGAGGAGGAGAGAGGCCGCCGCAGTGTCATGTAAGCGACACACACGATAGACCTGACATAGGACACGACACGAGACTGAAGGCATAGTCTCCGTGTAGGACGTTGGGAGGTCAAACAACAGTCTAGGAGGTCAACCAACAGTCTCTCTCTCTCTCTCTAGCTCGCTGGCTGGTGTGTGTGTGTGTGTGTGTGTGTGTGTGTGTGTGTGTGTGTATGTGTCTGAGTGTGTGCGTTAATATTCAATTATCTACCTCTCTGTCATCCTTTCTCACTCTCTCTGTTAGAGAATCTATGCGTAAGTCTAATTATATTATGAAAGAGGGTGGTGGGTTACCCCTGTTAACGTTTCATCCCATTTAAATTCTTAGTTATATGACTGGAGTGTGTAACCGTTGTCAATGATATGCACAGAGAGAGAGAGGGAGAGGAGAGAGGGGGGGGGGCGGAGAGAGAGAGAGAGAGAGAGAGAGAGAGAGAGAGAGAGAGAGAGAGAGAGAGAGAGAGAGAGAGAGAGAGACAGTGAGTTCTTTCATTCTATTCATCAAATTATTATCGCACATAGTCACAGCATACTCTTCATTCAGCGTTCATAGCAAGATCAATTCTTCGCTGAACGGTCTGAACAATAAATCCTTTATCGACCAGCGAGACCCCCCCCCAACCACACACACCCCCCGCCGTGACAGGACTCTCCCCAACCTCCTCTACCACAATTATGGATTCATTCGCAAATGTTTTGTATAATGCTCTGTACCTCAAGAACAGCTTGCAACGAAGATAGCGTATTGAATATTAAGCACATGGTAAAGAAGTTATGTTAATGACCCAAAACAGAGAGATGATTATGAGGCTATTGTCGAACACAAGTCGTGTTGTTCAGATCACAAGTGCATTTCACAGGTAAGCCAACATTGTGTTTATATATTTATCCGGCGGGGACAAGTTTTATGGCTTACGGTGTGGGAACTGAGAAAGTAAATCAGGGAAAGAGACCATTATATGCGTGTACGTAACCACACACTTCACTGTTCAGGTTATTTCAGTAGTAGTAGTACTAGTAATAGTGTGTGTGTGTGTGTGTGTGTGTGTGTGTGTGTGTGTGTGTGTGTGTGTGTGTGTGTGTGTGCGTGCGTGCGTGCGTGTGTGTGTGTGTGTGTGTGTGTTTGTGTGCGCGCGCGCGTTTGTGGTGTGTGTGTGTGTGTGTGTGTGTGTGTGTGTGTGTGTGTGTGTGTGTGTGTGTGTGTGTGTGTTACGTGTGTGCATACGTGCGGTGTTTGTGTGTGTGTGTGTGTGTGTGTGTGTGTGTGTGTGTGTGTGTGTACACGTGTGTGCATCGCGTGTGTGTGTGTGTGACTGCGTGTGTGGTGTGTGTGTGTGTGTGTGTGTGTGTGTGTGTGTGTGTGTGTGTGTGTGTGTGTACGTGTGCATATGTCGGCGGTGTGGGTGGTGTGTGTGTGTGTGTGTGTGGTGTGTGTGTGTGTGTGTGTGTGTGTGTGTGTGTGTGTGTGTGCATACGCGTGCGTGTGTGTCAATGTGTGTGTGTTAAGTCCCCAAGTCCCCTTCACAGTGGCAGCACAAGCAGCACTTGAAAGATGAGGACGCGTTGCACGCCGCATGGTCCCATGGCAAAATCGATCCCCGCCTATCAGCTTGATAAGGGACGAGAGTGGCGGCTGCGCTGGTGGTGGTGGTGATGGTGGAGGTGGAGGTGGTGGCAGTAGTAGCGGGAGGGGCAGGGGGATGGGGGTACACAGGTAATCAACCACAGAGCCGCGAAAGCAACACGAACAATCGACACAGCGGACGATGAATTCATTCGCGGCATCATCACGCCTAATCTTGGGCGAGATGGGAATGAAACCCGCTGCAATCTTCCGTGTGGCACACAACCCATAAATTATGCCTTATCCACAACGGGGAGAGAGAAAACAAAAAGAGAAAGAAAAAACCCCCAAAAACTCGCACAAAAGGAAGAGACACGCACAACAAAACAAACACACCGACCGCACCATTCTTCTTCGCAGTTAGCGAGGAAGGCTGATGAAAACGACCCTGACAAACATGTTCCTTACACACAAGAAGCGGGGCACGGCCCAGCACAGATGGACGACAACGACACACAACTTATCAAAGCGGTACAGGACAAGAGGATGTCAATGTAATACGGATCTGAGCAACAAAACAAACGCCAAAAAGTGGTGGACAGGTTGACGAAATGGACGAATGAGAACAAGGTAAACGTTGGCAAAAGAGATAAATAACCAAGAAAAGAACGCACGCACGCACACACACACACACACACACACACACACACACACACACACACACACACACACTGCACAATACAAAATTTTAACAGAC
>JABMCL010001440.1:12500-25000 GCA_018857735.1 Alviniconcha marisindica
CCTGTAGCAACGTTCTGATAGCTGAACACATTCAGAACACACCTGCAGCAACGCTCTGCCGGCATTCAGAACACACCTGCAGCAACGTTCTGCCGGCACTCAGAACACACCTGCAGCAACGTTCTGCCGGCACTGAGAACACACCTGCAGCAACGCTCTGCCGGCATTCAGCAACACACCTGCAGCAACGTTCTGCCGGCACTGAGAACACACCTGCAGCGACGTTCTGCCGGCATTCACAACACACCTGCAGCAACGTTCTGCCGGCACTGAGAACACACCTGCAGCAACGCTCTGCCGGCATTCAGAACACACCTGCAGCAGCGTTCTGCCAGCACTGAGAACACACCTGCAGCAACGCTGTGCCAGCACTGAGAACACACCTGCAGCAACGCTGTACCAGCACACCTACAGCAACGCGTTGTTGGTACTGACAGCCCGCTGCGAAATGCTCCGCTGGAATTGAAGGGAGATGTAACGTACATCACCCTGTTTGTATCTCGATGCAGGGAGTTTTAAATAGGACATGCCACACACGATTGGTGACACTGATTGTCATGTCAGGCAGAGCAGGACAGGAGACAGACACTGCCATAGACAGGACAATTTCCCATCAGGCAGGACAGGACAGAGACACTAGACAGGAAAATTTCCCATCAGGCAGGGCGGGACAGGACAATAGAGAGACACTGCTCTGGACAGGACAATTTGGACAGGACAAGAGAGAGAGAGAGAGAGAGAGAGAGAGAGAGAGAGAGAGAGAGAGAGAGACTACTCTAGACAGGACAATTTCCCATCACACAGGACAGGACAAGAGAGAGACGCTACTCTAGACAGGACAATTTCCCATCACGCAGGGCAGGACACTAGACAGGACAATTTCCCATCAGGCAGGACAGGACACGACAGAGACACTACTCTGGACAGAACGAGGACTCTTCAGAGGCAAACAACACACTGATAGACTGATAGGGGAAATAATGGATTTTTATCACCCGGTCAACCAAGACGGGTACACATACACAAGACGGGACATGCAGAGGCAGCTACTCTGGACGAGTTGAGACCAAACCCCAAGCACTGCTTTACGACTTACTTCCTCCACGGAGGGAGGGTCCCCCAGGGGTGCCGGAAAGCGAGGCTTGGAGTGTGGATGACCACTTAGAACGTGCCGCTGTCCGGTGTCAGAAAGCACACAATGGACTCAAGCTACAGCGGTCGTCAAGTCCAAAGGACCCCCCTCCTTCACCTCCGCCTCTCGGACGGCCGGCTTGCGTGTCCAGGCAGCGGTGATGGCGCAATGTGTCGGTGTTGGGACAAAGCGAGGCAGTGACAAGGGAAGACTGACGGGAGTGAGGACACTTTTGTGGTCTAGGAGGCGATAACAAAAATCTGATGCGAGTGTGTGTGTGTGTGTGTGTGTGTGTGTGTGTGTGTGTGTGTGTGTGTGTGTGTGTGTGTGTGTGTGTGTGTGAGAGACAGAGACAGAGACAGAGAGTCACTGTGTGTGTAATAAAGCTGTGATGCTTATTTACAGAGCTCAGTGTGTATGTCTAGTGTGTCATCCCAATACCTAAAATCAAAACCGCACACACACACACACACACACACACACACACACACACACACACACACACACACACACCACACACACACACACACACGTTCTCGGTCTCATTTGGCGGAATTTGTGCCATTTGACGCCAACACAAACTGAAGGCAAACATACAAGTCAAACAAACAAACAAACAAACAAACACAAACTGAAGGCAAACATACAAAGTCAAACAAACAAACAAACAAACACAAACTGAAGGCAAACATACAAAGTCAAACAAACAAAACTCTTGAAGCTGAATCGACTAAACTATGCAAAGCGATGCATGAGAGTTCGATCTTTGCGAGCCTTGCTGTCTGACGCAGACTGCTCCCCAAAACGATCTACCTTGGAGCGAAAGGCTGGCCGAGGTGTGATCAGCTTATGACGATGAGTGGCTACGACTTGCGCCTCCACGGCAGCAGGCAGACGGGCCGATCGATACACGGAGGGGGGGGGGGGGGGGGGGGGGGGGGAAGAACAACTTCATGCTGAATGGCCCCTGTCACCACCGCCACGTTCAGTTTCCCCACCACCGCAACGACCGCTTCCAGTCTTCCGGCAACGGACGTTTTCTTTGTTCCAGACATCTCAGCCCCAGCGCCTATCCAAACTGGTTTTTGGTTACATGCAAAGACTCTACCCTATTCACCCATTGCCTACTCCCCCCCCCCCCCCCCACACACACACACATAAAGGTCACGCTATTGTTATCCGCATACAAGCGCATGTCTTCCTCGTTCGTAAAGGCTTTACCCTGAGAAAAAAAAAAAAAAAAAAAAAAAAAGAAGGAAGGAGAAGGAAGAAGAAGAAGAAGAAAGAAAAGAAAACTGGGGGTGGGGGTAGGGGTAGGTGTGGGGGGTGGGGTCAGAATGAGCTCACAGTTCACGAAGGACTGCAAACAATATATCACTCTCTGACTACGCCCATGAAATCGGCTTTTATTTCGTTTGCCATCAGAATATAAAGGACCATGCATTCATGACTTTCAGTCGAATGGCTCAGAGCTCAGGAGCTGTGTGAAAGTCGAGGTGGACGTCCTGGGCTCCCCGTCCCTAATAAACCTACGGTTTCTGTGGACGTAAAGCAACAGTTCAACCAACCAAGGGGTGGAAGCACTTCTCTCTGCTTACATTCTTTGTTCTCTCGTATGTATCTTGCATGTACTTTGTCTATATATTTCCGCGCGAATTTAAAAAAAAAAAATCGATGTCAATAGTTGGTTAGTTGTTACTGTGTGCACCTTGAGCTTGTGAGTTTTAAATTTCCACAGTCGCTAAGCAGATGTAGATGTAGAAACTGCAATATTATTATTTTGCAAGCAATGAGAAAGATTGCAGTAAAGAAGAAAAAGTGAGAAGTCCGTGTTACTTTTCACGGAGAGGTACTGACTGTACAGTAAGGCACCCCTGTTTGAGGTGGGAAGAGAGATTATATACCTATCGCTACACTGTTACCACCAGAATGATTCCTGCATAAAGATGGGCAATTTTAATGTTTCAGTAGGAAGTGATGGACAAAGTCACAAGACGGTGTCCACAAACCGCAACCTTTTTGTTACATGCCGCGTGCGTGCCTCAGCCTCGTTACCACAGCGAGGTACTGACTGTACTGTAAGGCACCCCTGTTTGAGGTCTACATCGCATTGTTACATGCCGTGTGCGTGCCTCAGCCTCGTTACCGCCCCGGCAGCCCTGCGCTTGTCCATCGAAATGATAATTTGTGGGTTGTGCCATCTTGCAGCCGATCAGCTCTCTGGGCCCCGGTCTACAACCGCCGCTTATAGTCGCCGTCACAATCGCAATACCCATCGACCTTAATCCCCGCACACGTCCTCTGTCCCTCCCGAACACGCATTGTTGTTTCGCCTGGCTCGCTCTGGCCCCTGAAACGGCAACGGCCCGTCCTCCCGAACACGTATTGTTTCGCCTGGATCACCCTGGCCCTTGAAACAACGGCGGCACCCTCTGTGTATTACAGTGTCAGTGCCACCTACCCCGCTCGCTCCTCCCCCCCCCCCCCCCCCCCCCGCCCCTCCCTCCTCTCCTCTCCTCTCTCACACACACAAACGGTACGGCCACCAACCGGCCGGTGTTTTGTACGTACCTGCGGGGCGCGTGTCTGTGATGATTAACCGTGTATGTCATTAACTGCGCGATACCATCAAACGACTGAACTGTTTACAGGCCCTGCCGCTGGTACACGCGGTTCCAAACCACCAGTTACATTCAGACCCACAACCCCGACCCCAACCCACCTACCCGTAGAGGTGAGACTGCAGACAAAAGCGGCGGATACTGATACTATGCCAGCTATGCTGCTGGCGGGGTGGGGTGAAGCAGACTGTGAAGGGGGAGGTGGATAGCTGGTCAGGAGAGGGGCGGGGGAGGGCTGACTGGGGGGTGGGGGTAGGTGGGGGTGGGGGGTTCTTAGGGGTGGGAGGGGAGGAGAGGGGAGGGAGAGAAATTCTACCTGTGCAGAGGGGGACGAGTCGTGACAGTGATGGACAGGCAACGCGGTGGGACAAGAAAGATGGCAGCGACGGCAAACAAGGATCTTCATTATGTTGGTGTGGTCGTCCACCTACTTCCTTTCGGGCCTCCGAGTGTCCGTGAACAACTTAACCCGGCGTGAGCGACGGTGACATACATGTTGTTCCTCCTGCATAACGCCCGGATTGTCTCAGCCCTCCGCCAGGGTCCGCTGTCTGATGGCAAGGGTCTGTTCACACCGCCGCCACGGCCTCGCTCTCTGTGTGTGTATCTGTCCCACCACCTCCCTCCTCCCAGCGTGAGCCGGTTTGGCCTAGCGGTAAGGCGTAGACTGGTAAGCAGAGGGACCTCGGTTCGAATCCGCTTCGGCTCTCTTTTCTCTTCAAAAGTTGTGGTCTGTGGACACCGTCTTGTGACTTTGTTCCTCGCAATTAATGAAACGTTAAAATGTCTGTCATCGCTGCCCATCTTAATGAAGGAATCATTCTGGTGGTGACAGTGTAGCGATAGGTATATACTCTCCCTCTCCCCCACCTCCATACCCCCCCCCCCCTTCTCCCCGTCCCCTTCTCCCCGTCCCTAATAAGCCTTATGGTTTCTGTGGACATTAAGCACCATGTTTACCTCCCTCCATCCACCCCCTCTCTCTACCTCCCCGATCTCTCTTCCTCCTCCATCCCCTTCAACCAATGCTTTCGTAAATCCAAATTCTACCTATTCTCTCTAAATAAGGACTTATGGGGCTATAGCATCAATATAAATAATAATAATGATATACAGATGAAACTCTCACGCTTGAAATCCCACCCCCCAACCCCCCAAAAGCGAGCCGGTTCAGTCGGTCTGACGGTACGATGGTAAGCAGAAGGAACTCAGTTCGATTCCGCTTCGGCATTCCTCTCCCTTCAAAAGTTGTGGTTTACGGACACTGTGTGTGTGTGAGACTTTCCTCCTCGCAGTTAATGAAACATTAAACCCCGTTTTGTGTTTTTAAACCACCCGGCATCAGTCTGGTTACACACTGACGAATGCCACAAACACTCTGAGGTATCGCACGTCCACCGAAACTGCAACATCATGCTCGCAATTCGGAATTTTCCACTCGGCAAATTAGAGCTAAAGCAGAACTTTTCGCCACTGGTGGACCACACACACACACACACACACACACACACACACACACACACACACACACACACTAATACACACTCATATATATATATATATATATATATATATATCCCCCCCCCCCCACACACACACACACACTTCTCAGGGGAAGCGTAGCTGCAACGGCATGGAAGACCTCTCAGCGAAAACCAGCCGTACGTCTCTTCCAGCTTCTCTGCCTAAAACAAAAGGAGACACCCGAAATTGGGCACCCGGCTAAGAGCGGGTGGCGGGCAGGGTGAGCCAACACGGGGCCTTGCGCCGTGTGGACACAGTGATAGGACAGTTGTACAGGGTGACACAGGCATTCCGGCCCGCCGTCACCTGGAGATTCCGGCACCCAGAACTGTTCAAAGCACAGGCGCCTGACTAACATCCGTCGACTCGTCGACACTTTTATTTCTCTGTTTTAAAACCCAGCATCTTCGCTGTTTCTGAGCTCAGGAGCTGTGTGAAAATAGAGGTGGCCGTCCAGGGCTCCGCGTCCCTAATAGACCATCCACACAGGCCATGCGGTCGGCGACCTCAGCCAATCAGAGACGCTTGATAGTTTCTGTGGATGTAAAACAACACTGAAACGAAACGCTGTTTCTGACCCAGAGCTCTGGAGCTGTGTGAAAGTGGAGGTGGCCGTCCCGGGCTCTCTGTCCCTAGTACTCTACTCCGAACGTTCTCTGCGGACGTAAAGCAACATTGAACTCGAACTGTTTCTGATAAAAGCCGTTTCTCATTCAGGTGGACCGAGTGTCGCCCATATACTGGGACTAGCCAGATCGACTGCTGATAGTGATATTAACGTTAGCGGTCGGAGGCGAGGACCATATCAGGACCACCCACTATTCATCAAAGCACAAGCGAAAGTGTGACTCACTGTTCGACACACGTGTCTCTTCCTACTGGAAGAGGCTTTTGGGGAAATGAAGTCGAATGAACCGGGAAGGCAGAAATTAGGGCAGATTTCCTTGGCAACAGGCGAAGCACGCTGACCTACTTCACGCTTCAAAGAGAGAGCTTAAGACAATTATGACTATTTTCTGACCTACTTCAGGCTTCAAAGAGAGAGCTTAGGGAAGGTTTGGCTGTTTTTCTGACCTACTTCAGGCTTCAAAGAAAGAGAGAGAGAGAGAGAGCTTAGGGCAGGTTTTTCCGTTTTTCTGACCTAGTTCAGGCTTCAACAAGAGAGCTTAGGGCAGGTTTGACTATTTTCTGACCTACTTTAGGCTTCAAAGAGAGAGTTTAGTGCAGGTTTGGCTATATTCTGACCTACTTCAGGCTTCAAAGAGAGTTTAGGGCAGGTTTGGCTATATTCTGACCTACTTCAGGCTTCAAAGAGAGAGCGTAGGACAGGTTTGGGCTGTCAGCAATAAGGAACACATTTTGACAGAACTGAAGAAAAAGCTTCGCGAACCCAGTGATTTTAGTTGTTTATGTATTCACTCTCCACCGCCGATCAGAAGCAAACCGCCCAGCCACTCTCGTGTGACTGAATCACTCCAGCTCAACGTGAGAATGCACCTGCAGAACTTCCTTTTACACAGTGAATAAGGAGCAAGCCACCCCGTGACAAACACCTTCAGCTACAGCTTGTAAGAACACCCGGTGTAACAATAACGACAACATAATGAACTATGCCGAGAGTAATAGATTGTAAAGGCCCAACTACAAAGACACAGAGAGGGCAGAGACAGAGAGAGTCAAACAGACAGAGCTGGTTCTGAACCCGCAACCCCCCACTCGACTGCGACCCCTTGCAGTGTGATTTTCACTCAAGTAAGTAAGTAAACATGGTGCTTAACGTCCACAGAAACCGTAAGGCTTATTAGGGACGGGGAGAAGGGGGGAAGGGGTTATGGAAGTGGGGGGAGAGGGAGATTATATACCTATCGCTACACTGTCACCACCAGAATGACTTCTGCATTAAGATGGGCAGCGATGAGAGCCATTTTAATGTTTCAGTAGGAAGTGATGGACAAAGTCACAGGACAGTGTCCACAAACCACAACCTTTTCGAAGAGAAAGGAGAGCCGAAGCGAACGCCTTACCGCTAGGCCAAACCGGCTCACATTTCACTCATCCACACACTCCCCTTTTTATCGCCTCCTTGATCACCACGGTGTGCCTCATCTCTCTCGCCGTCTCTGGCGCAGCGAGCGATAAAGTCCCCCATACGTACCTGCCTATATACCTACACACCTGTCCGGCGCTGCCAGGGGTTGACTGGGATGAGGCTGTCTTCAGCGAAATGCCGTCTGGAGTAGGCAAATACACGCACCGCTGTCGTGCGTATCCGTACACAAGGGCTTTCTTCCACAAAAGCGGGTTTCTAGGCCACCCAGTTCAAATACCCATTACATCACCGTTGATAAAGACAGTTGGAAGGAATTACGTGTAAACAGTGCACTGCAATTTTTATGAAAGGCCGCGGGGGCCACTGGCCACAGGCGTCGGAAATTAATCCACACAAAAGACTGTGCTACGTCAACTAATTATTATTATCTCTCCAAAGTAATAAGGCCTTTGTGTTTGGTTTTGGTTTGGTTTTGGCGTGCGAGCAGGCGTGTTCTGTGGTGTGTGTGTGTGTGTGTGTGTGTGTGTGTGTGTGAGTGTGAGTGTGAGTGTGTGTGTGTGTGTGTGTGTGTGTGTGTGTGTGTGTGAGGTGTGTGTGTGTGTGTGTGTGTGTGTGTGTGTGTGTGTGTGTGTGGGTGTGTGTGAGTGTGTGTGTGGTGTGTGCTGCGTGCGTGCGTGCGTGCGTGCGTGCGTGCGTGCGTGTGTGTGTGTGTGTGTGTGTGTGTGTGTTGGTTTGGGTCTACACACGAGTAAGCGTGTTCTTCTCTCTCTCTCTCTCTCTCTCTCTCTCTCTCTCTCTCTCTCTCTCTGTGCGTGCGTGTGTGCGCGCGCGTGCGCGCTTACTGTGTGTGCATCTGTCTTTCTCTGTGCGTGTGCGCGCGCGCGCGCGCGCGCGCGCGTGTGAAACCATATGTCGGTCGGTCGCATTCAAAAGGCCGGCCCGCGTCCAGAAAATGTCAACTGATTTAGCTTGGAACAGGCTAATAGCACATCTCTGCATGCAGCGCAAGGCCGCCCTGGCGTGTTGATACCCCGCCCACCCCCCGTTGCCCCCAACCCTTGCCCCCAACCCTCAGCCCCAGCGTCTCGTAAAGCTCAGCAATCAAACCCCCCACAAAAGACTCCCTCCAGCCCACGACCGTTTTTAGTGCCTGAGGCTGGGTCGTTGACGGCAGGCTCTTCTGTGGGATATGATGATGACGGCGTCATCCACAGCACCGACACGCAGGGCCAGGGCCGCCGGAACCGAGGGAGAAAAGAAGAGCCGAGCCGGAGAAGAAGAGTACAGCGAACCACATGCTGCGGTTGGTGGACACTTAATTGGTGATTTCGCCATCCCCAACTGGCTCCATTTCAAGCACATCGTCTTTAAGCCGCAAAGGCTCGGCTGACGTTCTCATTAACTTTGTATTGGTTTTTGTTCTTCTTTTCGTCTCGAAAGGGTTCTCTTTTAAAGGGAAACCGAAGCGAAAACGCAATCAGAGTTCTGGAGCTGTGTGAGAGTCGAGGTGGCCGTCCTGGGCTCCGCGTCCCTAATAGTCCTTATGGTCTCTGTGGACGTGAAGCAACAGTGAACGTGAAGACGCAAGCTGGCCCGAAAAGGAAGACAACGTGCAAGTATTTCCATCTGCAGAGTTCATTTCGTTGTTTTATCAATATTTACAACAACAAAAAACAAGTGCTCTCTCTGTCTCTCTCTGTCTCTGTCTCTCTCTCTCTCTCTCTTGCTTCGAATTTGAACTGCTCTGGGCGCGGCGCAGCCATGTGCATTCGTTCGTTACCGGTGACGAGCAGATTTGATACCTTTGCAACACATTCCGCCACTCCTGATGTCACTGACAGAGTCTGCTGGACACAAAATGGCACCGCCCAAGATCGTGTTTTCGTGTCATCATAGCATAGGTCAGGAACTGTGCGAGTCGAGGTGGCGGTCCTGGGCTGTCCGTCCTAACGAGCCTTATGGTTTCCGTGGACGTAAAGCAATACTGAACCATGCTCACGCATTGGTCTCAGCTTGTCCCTAATACGTCAACCGACATCCGAGGACATTAAGCAACACCGGAAGGCAGAAGAATCGTGTTTTCCAGACGTGGTATGTTTTAGGCAACATGACTAGAAATAAAGTGGAAAAACGACGTCTGTTTTTAGTCCAGTGCTCTCAACAGGGCAGGTGGTCTGTTTTTAGTCCAGTCCTCTCAACAGGGCAGGTGGTCTGTTTTTAGTCCAGTCCTCTCAACAGGGCAGGTGGTCTGTTTTTAGTCCAGTCCAGTCAACAGGGCAGGTGGTCTGTTTTTAGTCCAGTCCTCTCAACAGGGCAGGTGGTCTGTTTTTAGTCCAGTCCTCTCAACAGGGCAGGTGGTCTGTTTTTAGTCCAGTCCAGTCAACAGGGCAGGTGGTCTGTTTTTAGTCCAGTCCTCTCAACAGGGCAGGTGGTCTGTTTTTAGTCCAGTCCTCTCAACAGGGCAGGTGGTCTGTTTTTAGTCCAGTCCAGTCAACAGGGCAGGTGGTCTGTTTTTAGTCCAGTCCTCTCAACAGGGCAGGTGGTCTGTTTTTAGTCCAGTCCTCTCAACAGGGCAGGTGGTCTGTTTTTAGTCCAGTCCTCTCAACAGGGCAGGTGGTCTGTTTTTAGTCCAGTCCTCTCAACAGGGCAGGTGGTCTGTTTTTAGTCCAGTCCTCTCAACAGGGCAGGTGGTCTGTTTTTAGTCCAGTCCTCTCAACAGGGCAGGTGGTCTGTTTTTAGTCCAATCCTCTCAACAGGGCAGGTGGTCTGTTTTTAGTTCAGTCCAGTCAACAGGGCAGGTGGTCTGTTTTTATTTAGTCCAGTCCTGTCAACAGGGCAGGTGGTGTTACTTCGCTCCGGGTCCCCTTAAAACTAAAGACTGGCGACATCACAGACCCATGCCAAATTGCAGGCTCGTTCTGGTGCCGACAGTCCTCAGAGCTCAGGATATGTGTGAAAGTCGAGGTGGACGTCCTGGGCTCTCCGTCCCTAAAAGTTCTGATGTTCTCTGTGGACGTACAGCAGCATTGAACTGTGCAAAGCTCAGAGCTCACGATCTGTGTGAAAGTCGAGGTGGCCGTCCTGGGCTCCCCGTCCCTAATAATCCTTATGGTCTCTGTGGACGTAAAGCATCATTGAACGAACGTGATGACAGGGTGGCTTCAGGTGTCGGTACCTTCTCTCCCAAACCTCCTCACATTTCGGTCCCCGCCAGTACCTCGTCTGAGACAACGTTGGTTTTAAAAGCAAGCCAAAGAAAACTGGTAACAACGCCGCGAACAAAGTCCACATTCCAAGCTGGGGAACAACCCCAAATGACAACTTTACAATACAACAAGCAACACCTTAACACCTTTTCTTCTTGCCTTCGATAAGCTCCATCAGTCTAGGTCTCCCCCCCCCCCCCCACCCCTCTCCCGGAAAAAGGATTGTACTTCTCTCTCTCTCTCTCTCCTCTCTCTCTCTCTCTCTCTCTCTCTCTCTCTCTCAAGGCTCGGTGACTGCAACGTGGAAATGGATAGGGCGAAAGTACTGATGCCATTGACACACTTTCTGGCTTGTTTTGCCACGTGGGGACCAGACTCTAGTGTAGCACAAGGTCTGCTGCGACTCACGTTCCAGTTTGTGCAGCTCGAAATTTCGCGTCCTTGGAGAGGAAAAAACCCTCCCTCCTCGTGTCCTCTGTCATGTTGGGTTACTTTGGAACGCGCAGGCACGCACGTACATACGCACGCATCCACACACACAACACACACACACACACACACACACACACACACACATACATATGCGCGCGCAACACATGTACGCCGCACACACACACACACACACACACACACACACACACACACACACACACACACACACACACAGACATACTCACGCGCACACACTGACACACGCGCACACACTGACACACGCGCACACACTGACACACGCGCTCACACAGACGCGCACGCGAGCACGCCCACACACACACACACACACACACAACACACACACACACACACACACCACACACACACACACACACACACACACACACGTCGCCACAGGCTTGGCGCGCGCGCACACACACACACACACACACACACACACACACACACACACACACACACACACACACACACACACACACACAACAGTGCCCCACACAACTGCAGACAGACACACGACACAACACACACACACACACACACACACACACACACACACACACACACACACACACACACACACACACACACACATAAATATTACCACACTTTTCATATTCATTATGACCGACTTATATAACACCAACCCTCTTTGTGTCAACAGCCCAAAGGGCTGCAAGCCGAGACAGTAAACACAAGGCGTAAAGTGTTGAACCAAGCACACTGTTCAACACCAATCTCGGAAGTGCCATGGTATACATTGGTTTCTCGGTTATATGCTTACGAGGCAAGATCCGTAGGGGTCACTGTGCCCTTTTGCACTCAATTCGCACTTGACTGTGGACCTCTGACAACGAAGAAGCAAAAGAAGGAAAGAAGAAGAAGAAGAAAGAACGCTTGATGACTTTTATTCTTTTGCTGTGCAACCCCGAACTGTAAAACCGACGTAAATCAAGCAGCTGGAACTATATATGCAATTTAATCTTTCTGTCTACAAAACATGCGCTGATGCAACACGAACGAACGAACGAACGAACGCAAACACGTACCACATGCACGTACGCACACTCTCACGCGCGGAGAGAGAGAGAGAGAGAGAGAGAGAGAGAGAGAGAGAGAGAGAGAGAGAGAGAGAGAGAGAGAGAGAGAGGAGAGAGAAGAGAGAGAGAGAGAGAGAGAGGAGAGAGAAGAGGAGAGAGGAGAGAGACACACACACACACACACACACACACACACACACACACACACACACACACACACACACACACACACACACACACACACACACACACACAACAGAGACACTTTCAAATAATAATAAACGTCCACATAGTCGTTGATTACATCCATTCTAACCGTCAGTTCGGTTGTGTTGCTTAATGTCCTCGGATGTCGGTTGACATATTAGGGACAAGCTGAGGCCAATGCATGAGCATGGCTCAATATTGCTTTACGTCCACGGAAACCACAAGGCTCGTTAGGACGGACAGCCCAGGACGGCCACCTCGACTCTCACA
>JABMCL010001440.1:30000-57500 GCA_018857735.1 Alviniconcha marisindica
TTGTGGTTTGTTTATTGTACACCTGGTTTCCTCGCCCGGTGAAAAGTCAGACAGACAGACAGACAGACAGACACAAAGAGAGAGAGAGAGAGAGAGAGAGAGAGAGAGAGAGAGAGAGAGAGAGAGAGAGAGAGAGAGAGAGAGAGAGAGAGAGAGAGAGAGAGAGAGACAGACAGACAGACAGACAGACAGACAGAAAGACAGACACAGATGAAGTTAAAAACAAGCTTCATCAAGAAAGCAAAACTGGCAAAACTGGCTTCGTTTGTGCAGAAAAGAAATAATAGATCTTAAAGAATTCTTCTGAACACAAATTATGCATCTCTAAGTGAACATTCCTGGTTTGCAATGGCGGTAGACATGGAAGCCGGGAGGAGTGAGAAAGAGGGTGGAAGGTGGGGGTGGGGGGGAGGGGGGTGGTGTGCAGTTTGATGACAAATTCTGAAAAATTCAACTGAAAACACGAGGACTTGAAACGCTGTGCCAGCATACAGCTTTTAACGACGTGAAGCCGCTTTAGGAAAGTATGATAACTATCTCACTATGTGGTAACCTCCCTCGCCTCCCCTGCACAATACTAGTCAAACAAAAGACATAACTTTAGGCAAATGTGTGTGTGTGTGTGTGTGTGTGTGTGTGTGTGTGTGTGTGTGTGTGTGTGTGTGTGTGTGTGTGTGTGTGTGTGTGTGTGTGTGTGTGTGTGTGCGCGCGCGCGCGCGCGCACGGGGCGGAGGGCTGAATAATGTCTGTATGTGAGTGGGAGGGGGAGGGGGGGGGGGGGGAGAGGGGCGGGGGGGGGGGGGGGGGGGGGCGGCGGAGACGGAGAGGGGTGCTGCGAAATAGCGAGTGCATGTCAATGCTAATATGCAAACATCAGCACTGAAAATAAAGTTACACACACACACACACACACACACACACACACACACACACACACACACACACACACACACACACACACACACACACAGCCTCCCCCCCTCCCCACACACACACACATACGACAATAACGTGTAAATCGGTAAGTGCCACCGATGACAAAAAAATAATAATTCCGCAATAAATTTCTCTTCAGAGCTGTAGGACTGCAAGGAGAGAAAAACAAACAAACAAAAAACAAAAAACAAAAACAACAACAACAACAACAACAACAACAAAACCCCACAAAACGTAGCACTACTTGAAGGAATAACTGTGTAAAAAAATGATGACGATAATAATAACAATAAAAACGGCCATACTTACAGACATTGAGGTCAGAAGCCTGACGACAGGAGAAGGAGGAAGAAAAAAAAAGCGAAGAAAAAAAGAAAAAAAAGCGGAAGAGGAAGCAACCCAAAGATCTCTGTGACGGCGGTTTTCACTCAGCGTGCTGGCTCCCTCCCACTCACTCGGCGGTGGCCAAAACAGGAGGAAAACGGGCCGAATTTAAACCCACACCTTGGACGGAGCGACGCACGAGTCGATTTAAGAGTCAGCGCACTTTGAAAACGCTTGAAGATCTGGAAACAGATTGCCCCTTCTTGCCCCTAAGAGCGTGCTCGGAGCTGGCTGCTGTGGTTACGAGAGGCAAGGGGCCGAAGGGTCGGTTGAAGCTGTGAGTGTGAGTGCGAGTGAAGGGAGCCGGTGTCACCGAATCGAGCCCTTGATACAAAATCACTTTTCTACCGCCGACAGCGAATGGGTCGGTTTGGGTTCCTGGAGTGTAGGTGTACACCGCCAAACCCTCCACCATGCGCACACTCTCAGATTCTGGGCTGGCAAACACAGCTCCACCTCGTCGTAAAGTCATGTCAACACGATTAGCCAACAAACAAACGGGTTTAAAGGGGCAAGCGCCCGAGATACTGGGTCCTCAGCGATCAGTTGCAAGTATGTAAACATGCTGCTTTATGTCCACAGACACTATAAGGCTTATTAGGGACGGGAATGATGATGATGTGGGGCTTCATGTCCTCGGGTGACGGACGGGAATGTGATCATTTGCTCAAAGGGTACGTAGATGTACTACACACGACTACGCGACTACCGCCCGCTGTACACAGCTAAGCGAGCCTTTATTCTCTACCTGTAACCAAGGCCTGTGCTTTCTGAATCACGCCGCACAGAACAGCCCAACAAAGGCACCGCCAGCAGTGTGCTCGCTGTGACAAAAACCTTGTCCTGTTTCTCAAATCGACAAATGACCGATTTCCATTACGTGGGTCTTCCAGTCTTCGCAGCACTCTGGCTGACGTTTTTTTTTTTTTTTAAATAGTGATTGATTTTTCTGTAGGTTCTGGGATAAAAACGCCCAAGCCCACAGGAAGGTCAGCGTGCGACTCGACTCTAAGTGCTAATAATTCCGGAACCTATCGTTAAGGATTATTTATTCAAACGAGGAAGTTGGCAATGCGAGGGCGGGGGTCGGGGGTTGGGGCGGGGCCGATGGTGGTGGTGGTGGGGTGTGGGGTGGGAGCTGGAAATAAGACAGGTGGTCGAACCCCAAATTCAGCGCTACGTGTATTCAGGTAGGCAAGGACCCAAGATGCTGGGCCAGGCTCTAGGCCGTGGCATTTCGGCCCCTTCTGAATCGCGGGCCAGCCTATGTCAACACAGTAGCTGCGGCGTCAGAGTGTGTACAACTCTCGGTCACCTTTCCCAAAACACGTCATGCCACGCGGCACCAGTTCGCCCGACTGATACGCGGATGTGACAAGACAGACACGGCAAAAGTACGCGCGACAAAAGTACCGTTTTCCTTCAAACAGACGACCCAACGAAAGTAGTTACCGACGAGTGAGTGAATCATCCTTGAAACACGACCAGACGTTGGCCCCAGGAAAGAAGACGCATTGTTTTCCACAAACCTCGGCCAACAAGCTGACCATAATTATGTCTTCAGCGCTAGTCACTCTCGAGTGCAGTACTAACAGGTAAAGAGAAGAACTAACGAGTTGCTTGGCACGAGCGAGAAACTAAACTATTAATCACGCTTGTCCTCTTCACCATCAGGTGTCGCCTCACGTACTGAAACTCTTCCTCTTCCAGTAAGGATGAATTAAGAGTAAGGACGAAGTGTAAGGACGAAGTGTAAGGATGAAGAGTAAGGAGGAAGAGTAAGGACGAAGAGTAAAAATGAAGATTTGAGGATACTGGTTGAAGTGTTGCTTTACGTCCACAGAAAGCGTAGGTTTATTAGGGACGGGAGCCCTCGACTTTTACACAGCTCCTGAGCTCTGTTTTGAGGATGTACCTCTGGTGGAGTTTATGTGCCTCGTGTTTACCCGCATGCCAGGTGGGAGTAACCGTATGCGACTCAGGTCTTTGTTTCTGTTTGCGTGACGTGTTTCGAGCGCTAGTTAACTCCCTTGTGTGTTGATTCTTACTCTTCGATGTAAAATCAACTAAAACGTAGTATGATTTTATGATGTCTAACTAGGGGCGCTTACTTCATCACTCTCGGGTGCTTGGGTGACTGCTGGTTCCCTCTATGAACGCGCGCGTGTCTGCGTATGTTTGTGTGCGCGCGCGCGCAAGTGAGCGACCACAGCACCTCTGCACATGCGCGCGCACACCAACACACACACACACACACACACACACACACACACACACACACACACACACACACACACACACACACACACAGAAGTACACACATCCTAGCACTATTAAAAAAACACCACCACACTATTCCTCCTGCCAACTCCATCTGGAAAAGCGAAACTCAAGCAATTTTTATTTCGCTGTAAGCTGCTTGAAACGGCACCAGTTCTGTGCCAAGCGCGAGATCGACTTCCATTCAAGAGCGCTTGTCGTTATTTATGGCGAGGTGCACCGATCACCTGACAAAACTGGGTCACAGTTTTTTTTTTAAAGACCCCTCTATTTAAACGTTACACTTGTAACTTAATCACTGAACACTGCCCCTATTTCGTGATGGACGAAAGGCTCTGAAAGGCGGGCGGTCGGCTTTAGAATGTCCAATGTCAAAGAACTACTGCAGTACCTGTTCACGCTCTGCGGGACAACCGCTTTGGCAGCCCATGAATGGATTCGTCTTCCCTTCCCCTTTCTTTCCTGCCAGTGAGCGTTTCGCACGTTTTAACTGCACACTACAACTCTCTTTAATCGCTGTTCACTGAAGGGATCAAGACAGCAGTTGCGATCATCGAAAACGAATGGGACTTAGAGCTGGCAATGGGTTCCCTCCTTCCCTCTCTCTACCCGCCGCCTCTCTCTTCTCTCTCTCTCTCTCTCTCTCTCTCCGGACTCAGAAAAAGTAAAGGCCTTATCCACTGACAATCCAGAGCTGTCAAAGGTTCCCTCTATTACGCCCGGAAAACAGAGTATATAGCCTAGCATGCTTCACCTACTGCCATGAATTTTGCCAAATTTCCGGTTTATTCGGCCTCATTTTCCTCTTCCAACATAAAAATGACGCCCGACGCGGACAGTGAATCGGACTGTATTGTGATTTGATGAACTGTGTTTGGCCATATTAAGGCCACCCCCGCGCTTGAGTGGGCGTTAATTATCGAGCATGACGACCATTCCTTCAGCTAGGCCAACGCGGGTCAGATGGAAAGCCTGAGTGTGGCGGACTGGGCACAAAATACAGCACAAGATCAAGGTGTCACTTTTCACCCTCCACTGCACGTTGATGCTACAGCAGGATCTAAACATAAAGACTGCACATCATCGAGTACACATTAAAAAAACTGCTGACATAGTCTGAGTGTGGCTGACTGAGCGGGGTGGATACCCCAAAATCGACGTGTCCCCTTTTTCATCCTTCACTGCACATTTATGCTACGGTAGGATCGAAACATGAAGCTGGCACACCATCGAGTACACATTAAAAACTGCTGTGAAGGGGGGGGGGGGGGGGGGGGGGGAGAGAGAGAGAGAGAGAGAGAGAGAGAGAGAAGAGAGAGAGAGAGAGTGTGTGTGTGTGTGTGTTGTGTGTGTGTGTGTGTGTGTGTGTGTATGTGAGTGAGTGAGAGAGAGAGAGAGAGAGAGAGAGAGAGAGAGAGAGAGAGAGAGAGAGAGAGAGAGAGAGAGAGAGAGAGAGAGAGAGAGAGAGAGAGTGTGTATGTGTGTGAGCGTGCGTGTTACAAAAAGCTGAAGGAACCAAAGACTGTTCAACAATTTAACACAGACGGATGTGAAAAGAATGAGGCTGAACTCTCTGCACCCCACCTCCCTCCCGTCACAGACGAAAGGAGTACATGGCTGAACGACGGTGCACGGGCAAAGACTTGCAATGGTCTCCTACTGGCTCTGTTGATGCACGCGCGAGCACATGCCCCTTGGCCAGGCCTCAGCCGTTCAGCTCCGTAAGCAATTCTACTTAGCTCTCTCACTGTCACACACACACACACACACACACACACACACACACACACACACACACACACACACACACACACACACACACACACACACATACACGCGCGCACACACACACGCACACACACACACAGCGCACACAAACACACACACACACACACACACACACACACACACACACACACACACACACACACACACACACACACACACAAATTCCAAGTAGAGGAGCCAAAGACGAAAAAGGAACGGGAACCACCAGTGGAAAGCCTGGTACGAGGAATCTTTGGCTGAGAGATACAGATTCAACGGATTTCATGACACGTCACCTGATATATACAGTGTAAGCAAAAAGCAACAGAACCGTATTGTGCTTTCTCACACATCGAGCACCGCGTGCTCTTTGGATCTGGTCGTGATGAAGAAATGCCATGCACCCAAGAACAGGAGAACTTTATTGTCTACAAACAGCGCTTGCTTCCCTTCCTTTTCACTCGGCTGACTCGCTTGGCTTCCTGTCTACAAATGAAACGACAACTCCACAAACGACATTTTAAGTGAGTGCGCGCACACGCGCGCCCCCCCCCCCCCCCCCCCCATCACACACACGTACGCACGCACACACGAAGAAACCACACACACACACACACACACACACACACACACACACACACACACACACACACACACACACACACACACGTGCGCGCGCGCGCACGCACGCACGCACGCACACACACACAGACAATCCATTCAGTCGCTACAAGTGAAACGCTGTATTCATAGCTGTTCAGCGGGATGCAAAAAGGTAGTGGGTCACCCTTTTAAGAGCTGTAAGCAAAACATTTTTGGAGTCTGTCAGTGAAGGTGATAGTTTGTGGAGATAGCACAGAGGCGGGGAGTGGGTTGGGGGTGGGGGGTACGGGAGGGTTGGGTGGGTGGTGGGGGAGATCTGGAGATGTTAAGGCCGAATGGGACGGAATGGGACGGTAGGTTGATATCATATCTGTGTGGTGCGCTGGCGGATATATAACAGCGATACTCGATTCCTTCGTCTTCCATCTGCTCATCTCGTCTTCTGGTCGACGCGACTTCTTCTATCGAGTACCATTACTCTGAAACAAACTACCTTACACTGTTCGACACTCCTCTGCCAGAGCATCATTTAAATCGGCCCTCAAGACCGGTCTTTTTCACTGAATAGATCACTGTATCAAAACACACACAGCAAGAACGACTGTAAGCGTTGAAACATGATCAATGTATGGCTTACCTGCGGGCGTGTGTGTGTGTGGTTGGTTGTATTGGTGTGTGTGTGGTTGGGTGTATTGGTGTGTGTGTGTGTGGTTGGGTGTATTGGTGTGTGTGTATGTGGTTGGGTGTATTGGTGTGTGCGTGCGTGCGTGCGTGCGTGCGTGTGTGTGTGTGTGTGTGTGTGTGTGCATGCTTGCGCGCACGTTTCTTTGTGCGTGCGTGTTGGAAGTAGTGAGAAAGACGTTGAATGAAGTGTTGTAATTTAAGTATTTACATAATCAGTAGGGGTTTATTGTGCTCTCGGTCCTGCATATATTCTTGTCGACCCTGCGCTTCAGACTCACGTTATGTGTAAGCGGTTTATAAATACTATTTTACATTACCCCTACATTACATAGTCCGAAGAGAAGCTGGGACTGCCTGCACAGTAGAGCTTGCAACACACTCTACATCTGCATTACACCTACATTACATAGTCCGAAGAGAAGCTGGGACTGCCTGCACAGTAGAGCTTGCAACACACTCTACATCTGCATTACACCTACATTACATAGTCCGAAGAGAAGCTGGGACTGCCTGCACGGTAGAGCTTGCAACACACTCTACATCTGCATTACACCTACATTACATAGTCCGAAGAGAAGCTGGGACTGCCTGCACAGTAGAGCTTGCAACACACTCTACATCTGCATCCCTGGCTGGCACCCTACAGCAGAATGAAGCCGGCCAACCGTCAGAAAGTTGTAACAACTGTTACGTGTTGGTGGAGACAGCACCGCACTGGGTTACCTGTCGTTGTTGTTGTTGTTGGTGGTGGTGTTGATGGGTGGTGGGTGGTGGTTTTGGGGAGACCGTGCAGCCATAGAATTGGATAGAATTCGCCCTCCCCATCCTCTTCCGCGTATTTTCCTGCTGCCAGAATCTAGACATTATAGGTTTATTTTCAGAAACAGTAAACGAAAAACAACAACAACGCGGTACAATTCCCTCTCTTTTTGTTGTTGTTTTTTGTTTGCTCTCGCTCTCCACGGTCATGAAAATACACAACCACGACAACAAAACCCCATCTGAAGAGGCCAGATTTTATTTTTCTAATCGAGGCACCTCCTATGAAATATACACAGCAATCAACCCTATGACTCACAGCCCCATTCCCCAGGTCTCCCCCCCCCCAACCTCCCATCCCGTGAGACCGTGGAAGTTGGGGAAACTGAAAAACACCCATTATATCGGAGCAAGCCCCGTGCGCAGTGCAACATCTATGCTCTGGCAGCAGCCTCTCTTCCCGGGCCAGCTTTATGGAGGCCGCTATCTCCGGCAATCCATGCTCACTGAAGGCGCCCCAGTTCCGTCGTCTTCCGTCGTCTTCCGTGCTGGTGCTTTCATCTCAGGTACTAAGGCGGGGAAGGGCTGGTGCAAAATGTATGAAGATGTCAGGCCCGGAGCCTTACAAATATATTTATACCGTTGCCCGCAGCTCCGGAGCTCGTCACGTGACGGAATTCGGGCCCCGCTGACTCACCAACCGAGCGTGCCTTTCGGTGTCATGTCGGCTGGTGATAAACGGTTTTAGGGTGGTTTCTGTCGCTGTGTTTTGTTTTTGGTGTGTGTGGGGGTTGGGAGGTTTTCCCCTCATTTCTTTTCGGGATGGAGATGGGGGCGTCCTTGGGATTGTTGGAATCGTATCCGCAGTGTCAACGATTTGTCTTGTGCACGTAAAATGCCGTCTAGCGTGTGTGTGTGTGTGTGTGTGTGTGTGTGTGTGTGTGTGTGTGTGTGTGTGTGTGTGTGTGTGTGTATATATAATGTGTGTGTGTGTGTGTGTGTGGTGTGTGTGTGTGTGTGTGTGTGTGTGTGTGCGTGTGTGTGTGTGTGCAAAAAACAACAGTGGAAAGCAAAATGTCCACATCACAGATTACTGCATATATATGTTGAAAGTTGCCAGAATCAAACAGAAACAGGCGAGAAAAAGACAGGCCAGTTGTGTTCGCTAGTTTTCAGAAGCGGTTACAAATGGCTGAAAACTACAGGGTACCGCTACGCTCTCGGAGGACTGGATGGCGGGGAACTGAAGCAACACAAATCATGCGCCATGTGTCCAATAGAATAAACTCTGTGTGTACTGCTGTTGTTTGTAGGCCAGTCAAACGACATAAACCATGCGACATGCGTCCAATAGAATAAACTCTATGATTCTGTCAAGCGACATAAACCATGCGACATGCGTCCAATAAAATAAACTCTATTATTCTGTCAAGCGACATAAACCATGCGACATGCGTCCAACAGAATACACTCTATGTGTACTGCTGTTGTTTGTGGGCCAGTCAAGCAACAGAAACCATGCGACATGCGTCCAATAGAATAAACTCTATGATTGTGTACTGTGTTGTATGTGGGCCAGTCAATGACATAAACCATGCGACATGCGTCCAACAGAATAAACTCTATGATTGTGTACTAGTGTTGTATGTGAGCCAGTCTGCTCTTACATGCTGGTGTCAGAGTATCAAAATAACCGTATCCAGTCCCGGCCGTCAACTGACTGGCAACAATGTAGGACACACTGACGGACAAGAGAGATGACAACGCCCGCACCGTGACATCATGACGGAAACTGTCTTGAAATCAAACTGGCAAAGGATTAACTAGCAGTACTGACGCTTTCTCCGACAGGCGTTAGGCTGGTAAGCGGAAGGACCTCGGTTCGATACCGCTTTGGCTCTCCCTTCTCTTCAAAAGTTGTGGTCTGTGGACACTGTCTTGTGACCTTGTCCCTCACAATTATGAAACATTAAAATGGCTCTCATCGCTGCCCACCTGAACGCAGAAATCATTCTGGTGATGACAGTGTAGCGATAGGTACATAATATCCCTCCCCCCTACCTCCATACCCCCTTCCCCCCTTCCCTAATAAGCCTCATGGTTTCTGTGGACGTTAAACACCATGTTCACTTTCCCCGACACAAGCAGGCTGTTTTGTAAAAGTAAAAATAAAACACAGAAGGGCAGCCAACCAGCCGCCAGTGATTAGTCGCTATGCTTCTCCTCCGTCTGCCATTTCAACGTTAAGCCCGTTCTTAATTGAGCGAATGTTTCTTCGCGAACCTAGTTGGAAGTATTCGGCGAAGCTAGTTGATTCTTAATTGGGCCAACTTTTCTTCGCGAACCTAGTTGGAAGTCTTCGTCGAAGCTATATACGGGGTCCAAAAAGCTTCGCTCAACATGTTCTGGGAACAGTCGCCCTATTCGACGATCATTGCCTCTGATTGACTGAGAGCAGAGCTCTCCTGTGGATGAAGAAAAAATAAAAATAAAAATGGATGACGGTGTCGCTAGGTTCTTCACTCGCTTCGGAGGGAATTTGTTTATTTGTTGACTTGTGGGAGGCGCAGCCTTGTCTCGGAGACCCAGAATGAGATAGTAGTTAGTAGTTAGTAGTTACCCTGTGAGGGATGATTAAAGTATATTGACTTGACATGACATGACTTTAGCCTACATTTTCGATCATGCTGTCTGCTGCGCGTCTGCCGCAAGTTCGGGCCGAAGCTTGCATCTCATTACGAGCCAGTTGAGAACGAAGTAAAGTTTGGACTGTTCGAACCATGTTCGGCGAACTAAAAGTTCAATTAAGAAACGAATCATAGTTCGTCGAACTGTCCGAAGTATGTTCGGCGAACAAACATTCGCCCAGTTAAGAACGGGCTTTAGGCAATCGGAAATAATACTTGTGGAACAGTGCGCATGCGTGACTGAGCGCGCTCAAGAGTGGCCGCAACTGCCTCCGTGCCACTGTCAAGGACGAAGTCATGGCTTGCTGTCGTGAGAATGAAAAATAACTTACATGGCCATCAGGGGCGAGAACCCAAACTTTCAATCCTATTAGCATATAGAGACACGACAGCTCTGTCTACAAAACAAGCTTATTCAAGTGTGTCACACACAAAGTGTTTTCTCAAGGAGCTGTCCTTGTGTTGTCGGGCCTGTCAAACAGCTACTCACAGACCGCCTGCGTCGACTTGGGAAGTCAGGGGCAAGAAAACACCACGCAGGCTTCAGAGTCATTGACCCTCTTTGGCCTGGCTGTGTGAGTAGCTTACAACAACACCCCCACTGGCAAATCGGAACGCCTGGCACCGTAGGCTTTGTTTTCAACGCACTTTGTGATTCCCTTGCAAAACAAAAACAGCTCGGGGAACGTAATCCGGGTGACGCTACAACAGCTGCCGGAGCATCGGTACCCCGTCCCGCAAGTGCGGCGCAAGCCGCGAGTTAGCTCAGACCTAATCGCCACCCTACTGAAATGGAGGTTGCGACTGGAATCAGGAAAACCTCTCCCTTACTTTATTACTTGTCGATGAAGCACCAACTGCCGTGGAATCGTTCTGTGTCCGCAGCAAGAACCATAAGGGTCGCCGCACAGGCTGCTCGTTCTCATCCGACCGCGAAGGACAAGACGAGAGCTGAGTCAGACTCGAACTCGTGCCCACATGCCACGCGAAACAGCAGCCGACAAAATACCAGATCGCCCTTCGGCCCTTTCGCCTCTAGTTTTATGAACTGCTGACGAGCACCAATTTACATTTCTTTTGAAAAAAAAATAAAAAAAATAATCTCCATCGGCGCTCTGAGCATTCAAGTCAAAATAATCCCGCGATAAACACACAGATGGACATCATCATCAGCAGCAGTAGCAGCAGGATCTCGGTTCGAATCCGCTTCGGCTCTCCAGTTGTGGTCTGTGGACACTGTCTTGTGACTTTGTCCTTCACAATTATGAAACATTAAAATGGCTCTCATCGCTTCTCATCTCCCTCTCCCCCCCCCCACCTCCTTACCCCCTTCTCCCCGTCCCTAATAAGCCTTATGGTTTATATGGACGTTAAGCACCATGTTTGCTACTTACTGAGACATTTAAAAATGTCGGCATGCCACGTCAAACACACTAAAACCAACTGCCGTCATCAGTCACACGAAACTGAGACTGGTGCTATACTTTCTAAATAAATGCGACAGAACTTGGATTTTAAAAAAAGCTGTATATATATATATATATATATATATACACGCCGAGCGAAATGTCAAACAAATGTGAACTGGTCAGTAAGTATCCGGCATACTTCGTGCATTAACAGAAGCATGAAAACACGCGCAACATCAAAGGCTTGCTCAAGCCATTATCAGTGGTCACCATGAATGCTTCTTGTGTCCGCTGGCCTGTCTCGGCAGTCAGACAGCGCCGGAAGTGGACGCGGAAGGAGACCGGAAACAGACTCAAGACGCCGACAAGAGAGACAAGTCAACTCTGTGCACTTTTCTTACGCCGCATAACAGACGAGCACTCAGTTTGATATTTTAGTTTTGCGTCCCGCGCTGGCCAGAAGAGTGCTTTATACAAGCGCGGACCAGTTTCCCCATCATCTCAAAATGTACATAATTTTACTGAATAGGACGAAAATGTAGCAGTTTTTGTTCTTTTCTAATTAAGCAAATGTGTTGATGCTTTCCGGACAACTGCAATGGCAAAATAACCACGTAAAAGCCCTCGGGATGCACCAGAATCATACGCAATCATTGTATATCCAGCTGCATCTACCAGCTACATGTCATTCTCTCAGGTAGGAATGATGTCGAACTCCACTTTCAAAAGTGTACATCAAAGTGATCAAGGCGGGTCGAAAGTGAACCTGGCCACAGTGGGATGTCATAGCTTGGTTCAGCCATCCACGTTGGCTTGTGAGAATTTGCCTTCGGACACACAAAACCTCACGAGTTCGAAACAAGCCAGTGGCCATGATGATGTAGAGCTTCATGTCCTCGGATGTCGGTTGACATATTAGGGACAAATTGTGACCAATGCCGAAGCACGGTGCCCATGCAGTAGGAGACAGAGAAACGCCCCACCACACCACGCATCTCACCAACCACGCATCTCACCAACCACGCTTCTCACCACACCACACATCTCACCAACCACACATCTCACCACACCACGCATCTCACCAACCACGCATCTCACCACACCACGCATCTCACCACACCACGCATCTCACCACACCACGCATCTCACCACACCACGCATCTCACCACACTACGCATCTCACCACACCACGCATCTCACCCCCCCGCATCTCACCACACCGCATCTCCCCACGCATCTCACCACACCACGCATCTCACCACACCACGCATCTCACCACACCACGCATCTCACCAACACGCATCTCACCACACCACGCATCTCACCACACCACGCATCTCACCACACCACGCATCTCCCCACGCATCTCACCACACCACGCATCTCACCACACCACGCATCTCAACACCAACACTACCAAACAAAACAGGAAAGTCCCGCGTTCTTAACAAGCACGTGCATGCGCATTAAAAGCTCCTCTCAGCAACGGACAAAAGCTGCCTTGGCGTAATAATCATACAGACACACCGAACCCCTCCCTCGCACACCACACCACAAGAACACCAAAAAACTCTACCGACCTTGGGATTTAAAACGCGAAACATGCAGTCAGTCCAATCGGGGGTCGCGACAAGAGGCGAGGTAACCAGCACTGGACGTAGGAGGTTACTTACTGTCTGCCAGGGGACACGACCCTCAACACTCCCTGCCCCGGTTTGCACTTAGCTGATGATGACTGTGTTACCCGCAGGGTGGGTTATTGCCGCTAGATCGCCTGCATTGACTTGCAACAGATGTCGTCATGCACGGCCTGTATTGAGTGGTGCGTTGTTCGGTCGACAACTACTTCTTTACGGGGTTTTTCATGTCGGTCGAGGGTCATTTTGAGAGCGTAGGTTCCAAATTGCGGCAAAGAGTGATTGCACGGTTTTGACCGGGAGACTGGGAGGGTGCACGACAGGAGAAAGCCACGCAATGGAGGCCTACTCAGGCAGCCACGTGCCAAAGCAGACCACAGACAGCATAATCACAGACAACAAGATGAAAAGAACGCTCGTTTTAATTAGACACTACAAAACAGGCGCACAATTTCAACGACAATGCCCATTTCAAGCAACAGACGGCCAGAGAATACACTAACACACGGTGATGGGAGTGAAATTTGATAGACTCAGCTGTCAGCTGGTGAAGTTAAGGGGGAGCACTGTACGGGCAGAAAAGGCCGCATGCACACACACGCAGACACAAACAAGGTGTGAGTGGCATCAGCAACGTAGCGAGGAATATCGATCAGACATCCTTGCAAATCAATCACAATATTTTACTGTCGGTTGAGTACAGGAATTTGCCTTCTAGCTCGCCAACGAGTGGCACGGAACATTGCATGCACATACTAATAAAAATGTAGTACACATAAGATATTCCAATAAAACACGACTGAAGCGATAAAACGAGCATGACTGAAGTGATAAAACACAAACCACGCGTCCAACACAAAACAGTAATTACACAGATGGATTACTCCAATCCTCTGATCGCAAGATAGCATAATCTGAAACAGAACGACTCCCAGAACGCTCGTGCAGAATCAACAATCAAGGGAGTTAATTAGCCTTCGAAAGACGTCACACAAATACAACAACAAAGACCCGAGTCGCCTACGGTAACTCTCACCTGGAATGCAAGTAAATACAAGGGTTATAAACTCCACTAGAGTTACATCCTCCAGTAAGTAAGTAAATAAACATAGTGCTTAACGGCCACAGAAACCATAAGGCTTACTAGGGACGGGGAGAAAGGAGGGGAGGGAGAGGGGGGGGGAGGGGTATAGAGGTGGGGGAAATCGTCGCCACCAGAATGATTCCTACATTAAGGACAACGACGAGAGCCATTTTAATGTTTCATTAATTGTGAGGGACAAGGTTACAAGACAGTGTCCACAAACCACAAACCTTTTGAAGAGAAGGGAGAGCCGAAGCGGAATCGAGCCGAGGCCCTTCTGCTTACCAGCCTAACACCTTACCGCTAGGCCAAACCGGCTCACACCCTCTAAAAAGGATAGGGGCAAAATTATATACCATCCTTTTCAGGAACACTCGGCGACATAGGTGTGCACAGGCATAAGACAGAACCAGTTTTTATTCTAGACCGGACATAGTTCATTGATCTCGAAACTGGCTGAACATATATAATCACGCAAATGCACACATTTACACGTTCGCGTCAGAATGAACTGCTACAATCTGAAACAGAACGGGGCGCAGAGTGCCTGTGAAGAATCAACAAACATTTCAGGCAGACGCTGCTTTACGTCCACAAAGACCGTACAGACAATTAGGGAAAGGAAGCCCACGACGTCCACTTCGACTCTCACACAGTTCCTGAGCTCAGAGGCACACTCCACGACACAGGTGTATATAAGGATGCCCCCAGTTGCACACACACACATACACACACACACACACACACACACACACACACACACACACACACACACATATATATATATATATATATATATATATATATATATATATATATATATATGCATGCCATTGAGGGCACCCTTTTTTGAGGATGTACCTCTGGTGAAGTTCATGTACCTTGCGTTTACTCGCATGCCATGTGAGAGTTACCGTAGGCGAGTCAGGTTTTTGTTGTGCTTGTGTGACGTGTATTGAGCACAAAATGATAGCATTAAGGTCCACCAACTGACTCACTAAAGAAGCAACTCGAAGTTGGAATCTCTCGAAGTTGGAATCTCTCCCAAAGCAACAACAAATTACTGGTTATTAAGAGTCCAAATTTAATGATAACCTGTACCGCTAAACACTTACACATTCTTCAAATATACAAACAGATTTAAATGCACACATGCACACACACACACACACACACACACACACACACACACACACAACACACACACACACACACACACACACACACACACACACACACACACACACACACACACACACACACACGCACACAAACGCACGCACACACACACACACACATACACACGCACGCTCGCACTCACGCACGCACGCACGCACGCACGCACACACACACGAATCCGTCGCGGATAATACCAAGTAGGTCAATTGCCAGCTATATGGACACTTTCGCAGCCACCATGAACAATGTACCACCCCGCGAGAACATAGCCATCAATGATGTACAATAAGTAGGCTGATTGTGAGCGATGCATCCCAACCCCACTAGTTCCTAGTATGTTTAATGTAGGCGACGGATCACTCCTCTTGTGCATCATGCAGCCACCATAGACAATAATGCCCAATAAGTAAGCTGATTGTGAAGGAGCCGGCTTGGCCCAGCGGTAAGGTGCTAGGCTGGTAAGCAGAAGGGCCGAACTCAAGAGCTGTGTGAAAGTGGAGGTGGCCGTCCTGGGCTCCCGTCCCTAATAAGCCTACGGTTTCTGTGGACGTAAGGCAACACTTCAACCGAAGCAGAAGGATTTCAGTTCGATTCCGCTTCGGCTCTCCTCTCTCTTCAAAAGTTGTGGTCTGTGGACACTGTGTGACTTTGTCCCTCAGAATTAATCAAACGTTAAAATGGCTCTCATCGCAGCTCCCGTCTTAATGCAGGAGTCATTGTGGTGGTGACTGTGCAGCGTTAGGTACTGCCTCCCTCCTCACCCCTCTCCTGGGATCTCGGTCCCCGCCAGTACCTCTCTGAGTCACCTCGGCGCTAAACACGGTCAACCAAACGTTGATTGTGAGCAATATTCCTTAAGCCCCTCTTCCTTGTCCCCACGACGTAACCTCTCTAGGGTCTGAAGCAAGCACCACGAACACTGGGTACATAAAAAAAGTAGGTTTATTGTGAGCGATGTCACATCTCACCTAGGACGTCACGCAACCACTGTGGATACGTGACAGCTACGTTTATTACGAGCTACGCGTTAACCCCTGTACTTCACGTGACGTAGTCGCCACGGACGATAAAACACAGCGAAGCGACGCTCCAACCCCTCCAGCACGTCCCACAGCCATCATGGACACAGATTATTTAGACGCGAATTGTGAGCTACGCCTTAACCTCTTTAGTACGTGAAACCGCTATCACGGACCACCTCGGTATGGTAAGTGCGCTTACTGTGGGCAATGCAATGCCTTATCCATTGCGGCAAAAGGCGAATCGTTACGGACAATGCTAAATGCGTCTATTTCGAGCGAGAGACGTCCGCAGAACTATTACGGAGCTATTTGAAATGGGACTTGACAAATGAAACATGTCGGTCCTGCGCCAGCGAACCACGCATCCCAAGCATAGGAGAAGGGGGGAGACCAAGCACAGGAGAAGGGGGAGACCAAGCACAGAAGAAGGGGGAGACCAGCCACAGGAGAAGGGGGAGACCAACCACAGGAGAAGGGGGAGACCGCACGCTGTGAACAAGGCACGCACGAAAGAATGGTAAAAGGAAAGGAGCCGGCTTGAACGCAGCGTTTGACTGAAGGCGAGAGTGATCGTTCATTGACAGCTAACTGTTAACAATTAGTTGTTAGTTATATGATTGCAGTGGGAAACCGTTGTCAATAATACGCAGAGAGAGAGAGAGAGAGAGAGAGAGAGAGAGAGAGAGAGAGAGAGAGAGAGAGAGAGAGAGAGAGAGAGAGAGAGAGAGAGAGAGAGAGAGAGAGAGCGTGCGTGCGTGCGTGCGTGCGTGCGTGCGTGTGTGTGTGTGATTGAGTGCATGTATGATACTACGGCATTTGGTTTATCACATCTAGTGTAATAAACCAGAAGCACACAGACACACTGTCTGACAAACGTCTGCATTACAGGTGGCTGTGCAACCCCGGCGCTACAGGCGCTCTTGTAACCTGGACACCAAAAATGGTGTCTGTGTAAGCTGGAAACTAAGGTGTCTGTGTCGCTACAGGTAACCTGAGTAACCTGGACACGTGTATGTGTAGCTATGGCACTGCAGGTGTCTGTGAAGCCTAGACACTGCAGGTGTCTGTGTAACCTGGACACTACCTGGACAATACAGGTGTCTGAGTAACCTGGACACTACAGGTGTCTGAGTAACCTGGACACTACAGGTGTCTGTGTAACCTGGACACTACCTGGACACTACAGGTGTCTACTAAGCCTAGACACTGCAGGTGTCTGTGTAACCTGGACACTACAGGTGTCTGTGTAACCTGGACACTACCTGGACACTACAGGTGTCTGTGTAACCTGGACACTACAGGTGCTTGTGTAACCTGGACACCACCTGGACACTACAGGTGTCTGTGTAACCTGGACACTACCTGGACACTACAGGTGTGTGTAACCTGGACACTACCTGGACACTACAGGTGTCTGTGTAACCTGGACACTACCTGGACCTACAGGTGCTTGTGTAACCTGGACACCACCTGGACACTACAGGTGTCTGTGTAACCTGGACACTACCTGGACACTACAGGTGTCTGTGTAACCTGGACACTACAGGTGTCTGTGTAACCTGGACACTACCTGGACACTAGAGGTGTCTGTGTAACCTGGACACTACAGGTGTCTATGTAACCTGGACACTACAGGTGTCTGCGTAACCTGGGCACTACAGACGTGACCCGTAAGCTACCAGGTGTACGTATAACCTGCACTCTGCAGGTGCCCGAGCAGCCTTAACCTTGCAATGTCATTTTACCCGTGCAACCTCGGTTCTGCATGTGCTTTTGTAACCGCAGCATTATTGAAGTAACGTGGATACTACAGACGTCTGTGTAATCTGGTCGCTATGTAGGTGTCTAACAGGTGCATGTGCAACCTAGACAACTAGCATGTCTGTGTAAGCCGGATACTGTGGATGTCAGTGTAGCCTCGGCGCCTTGTGTGACTTCAATACTAAAGGCGCCTTCCAAGGGTACGCTGCTCCCGAAACCCTACCCGGAAGAGGGGGTGGGGTTGGGGGGGGGGGGGGGGGGGGGGGGGAGAGAGGCACCCTTACAACCATACCTTTATCCCGCCCTCCATCCATTGGATGATACCCGACACCAAATGTCGAGGAACGCAAGAGGAGACGAAGGCACTCACAAAACATGCGCTATCTTTCTGCTGAAAAAAACCCAAGGAATCTACAGTGTCAAAGTCTTCATCTTTACGATTGTCGGTCAGGACAGTAGGCCTGCGTTTCGCGCAAAACGA
The DNA here is from genome assembly GCA_018857735.1 of Alviniconcha marisindica. Lineage (NCBI taxonomy): Eukaryota > Metazoa > Mollusca > Gastropoda > Provannidae > Alviniconcha > Alviniconcha marisindica. The sequence continues at coordinate 48,674 of JABMCL010001440.1, forward strand.
TCTGATTTCCGTACAACGCGCTTTTGCTCGCACGTTTCACGACAGGACTGCTCTCTGACCCCTCACCTTGGTACTGCGGACGCAGAAATTGCCCCCCCCCCTCCTTCTCCCATTGTTAGAAATCCGGAGCTACCAAAACTTGTCTCTTTAATTTCAAAACCAGGAGCAGGCAGAATAACTGTAGCAATGCACGCTTCGGATACAGCCCGGATGTTCCCATTTTCTAGTGTCTTCTTTTCCGGTCAATTCAACTTCATTTTCTCACATCTCCTCTCCGTTTTTTCCTTGCATTAGGTGTGGCTAAAGCAGGTGCCCGTGCGCGCCCTGGGAATAAGATATGTCACCCTGCCCATCGTCACATAACTGATGTAGATTCATGCGCTGAGCACCCGCGGAATACAAACAGGCTCCGAAGTATGCGTTGTTACGTAAATCGTAACGGCGAATCCAACTTTTACTTGTGGTCTGACTTGTGTTTTCGCCTTGTGCTTTTTAAGCAGACACTCTTGAATATGTTCTAGTTAACTCGCCTGGAAATCTTTCTGACCAACTGTAATTAAGCAAAGTTTAAGTCTGATGATGATGATGATGTGATGCTTAATGTTCTCAGATGTCAGTTGACATATTAGGGACAAGTTGTGACCAATGCCGAAGCACGGTTCAATAATTCTTTACGTCCACGGAAACCAGAAGGCTCGTTAGGACGGACAGCTCAGGACGGCCACCTCGACTCTCACACAGCTCCTGAACTATGAAATTTAAGTCTTCTTATATATCTGCTTATATACACCGAGAAACAGAATGTTCATTATGCCGATTTGTTGTGTTCAGAACTGTGCACCAGATTCTGACCTGTGGTTTGGTCACTTGTATGTCGCCCTGGTTATGACCCTTACGCGTTTGACTGGGCGTTAACGATCAAAAATCGATCAGTCGCTTGACTTGACTTCGAGACTTACCCGGACAAGGTCACCATCGCCGTGAAAAGGTCAGCGATATGACTGAGAAGGGGAGGTGGGGGGGGGGGGGGGGGGGGGGGGGGAGAGAAGGGGAATCGGCGGCTCAGCGGGTCACACGGCTTGTCTTACAACTCAAACAACACCGTGGTGAGAATTGGGGCTGGGGGTGGGGGGAGGGGGAAGGGGGAAGGGGGGATATGATGAATGACTGACTGTACACTTATATGATCTCAGAAGCGATGTTTAACTACCTACTACTCTATTTCTAATCTGTTTTACTTCCCCTGTATACTTTTACTCTTGAGTTATTTTTATTACCTCGGTTATTTTGAATTATTGTTCAGTTGTTTAATGCTGTATTTCGACTTTGAGTGAAAAAGATGTTTCCTTTATGCATTCATTACGAATAATAAAGTTCGTCTGCGTTTGAATGCACTTGAGTAGAAAAAAAAATCATGATATTCGTTTGCTCTTTTCGCTGTCACAGTAAATACATTGTCGCGTCGGCAACGCAGACCAGTAGCGCAAAAGGTCACACCGGGTCAAGGAGAAGTGAAGAAGTGGTTGGTGGCTACAGAACCCTCCAAAGAACGACTGCAACGACTACACGCTGTAAGTACACCACTTCGGTGGATATTCCCAAAACGCGCTATAAAAAGTATTCACTCATGTACAGTCACAAAGAGCTCAGGAGCTGTGTGAAAGTCGAGGTGGACGTCCTGGGCTCCCGCCCTAATAAACCTATGGATTTTGTGGACGTAAATCAACACTTCAGCATCAAAGTAGAATCACATGCGAGCACAGTGAGTCTGCCCGAGAGCGGAGAATAGCGGTATATAAAAGCGATCAACAACAAAATCAACAACAACAACAACAGCAACAGCAACAACAGCTAACAATCACCATGAGCCTCTCGTTGACTCGCCGTTTTCTTTTTATCCACCTATGATGTTTACGTGCTTCACGACTTAGTGGTTCTAATCGACCTCTCAATGGAACTTTCACTGGTTGCCGCTGGTATCGGTATCAAATTGTCTGGCAACAGGAATGAAAGACAGCCTCAAATAGATATCTCCCAATTCAGCAAACAGTACATGTATTGGATGATCAAAGCAAGACAGAACCCGACGCCTGATCACGAGACACTGTCGGTCTCTGTTTGTGGTATCCCATCTGTTGACACGATACCCGATCACACCATTCTGTCGGTTCCTAATTCTCTGGTAGACTCCCTGCTGACCCGATACACGATCACACCGTTCTGTCGGTGCATGATTCTCTGGCAGAGTCCCTGCTAACTTCATACTGGATCACGAGACATTGCCGCTTTCACCCGATTCTTGCATACCCCCTGGTAACCTGATACCTAATCACAACACACTGTCTGTCTCTGCTATTGTAGACCCCCCCTCCCCCACGGGTAACATGATACCTAATCACAAGACCGTCTGTTTTGTGCTTCTGACATACCCCCCGGGTAAAATACTGTTTTCGGGTATTTCCAGTCTGCGGGTGCTAAGAGTGCAAATGAGAGAGAGAGAGAGAGAGAGAGAGAGAGAGAGAGAGAGAGAGAGAGAGAGAGAGAGAGAGAGAGAGAGAGAGAGAGAGAGAGAGAGAGAGAGAGACAGAAGACAGAACAGCAGAGACAGACAGACAGAGACAGAGACAGAGAGAGACAGAGAGAGAGAGAGACAGAGAGAGACAGAGAGACAGACAGACAGAGAGACAAAGACAGACAGACAAGACAAAGACGGACAGACAGACAGACAGACAGACAGACCGACCGACACAGAGAGACAGACAGAGAAAGCTGCACATAGGCAAGCACTTCGATACATTCCCGTTCGTCAGAGAGTGCGAGGATTCCTACGAAATGTCACTACATCACAACTCGATTAACTGACACAGGGACCGCAGCTGAAGGCATCACAGCCTCTGTAGGCCACAAGTTGCGACATTTCTTTATGATGAATCAGCACACTAAGCTGATGCAACCAAATCAGAGAAAGCACCACACTTTTGTACCAAATATTCCAGAGACTGAAAATGTTCACCAGTGATCTCCCCTGATGACATATAATATTTAATCAGTTGGCACCTTTCATTTGGGGGCTGTAACGCCAAGAACGGACAACATAACGTGAATATGAAGTTACGTAGTAGCCCACTGATATAGCTCAGTGCCATCCGGAGCACCGGAGCTCACTAACGCATTCCAAGCGCAATTCTGAAGATATATAGTCATAATGCGTGCCACAAGAAACTAAATCAATACAGTGTTCAGACCAATCATAAACTGACACAACGCTGCTGGCCACCCACGGACAGACTAAATGTGGCCGACGCGATGTATCAAACCAAAGGCTGCGCAGAGAATTCACCGCCACTATCTTACACTGTTACTCCACAGGTATGGGATGTCATCGTTCGAAAAAAGAAACACACGGGAGGTATGATCTGATCATCACGCACAGAGAATATCAATGCCATTGTTGAGGGATAAAGTGAAAAGGGTGTGGTGACACCGAGAGGAGACCACGGCCTTAGAGTAATAATCTCCGTATGATCATGTTACAGGGATGTTTCCGTTCAAAGTAGACGCGACACGGCATCGCACGGAAAATGTTCCCTTAGCAAAACACGAACGAGTTTTAGAGGGTGCGAGCAGACTACTGGTACACACACACACACACACACACACACACACACACACACACACACACACACACGAACCAAACACACACACACAGATCAACACACACACACACACACACACACACACACACACAACGAACACAACACACACACACACAACAACACACACACACACACACACACACACACACACACACACACACACACACACACACAGTGATCGAAACACACACACACACACCACCACACACACACACACACACACACACACACACACACCACACACACACACCACACACACACACACACACACACACACACACACACACACACACACACACACACAATTAAGGTCCTCGTAAACTGTGGTTGTAAAACGGAGACAGCTGCTGTGAACAGCGAAAGGTCAGAAACTGGAAAGGGCACAGGGGCATCATGCAAGGAGCATTAGCCAAACTGATCGCCGTCAAGGGATGTGTATTGTCGGTGTAGAGACAGACGTCCCACAGCAACATCTATCCCTTTCTGTTGTGCCTGCATTTTAAGACATGTACACAAAAAGTACACAGAATGAACTTTGAAAATCAATATCCCCCCCCCTCCCCAGCGCCCCCCCCCACCCCACCCCCCCATTTAAATTTTTCCTAGAGCGTTCTGAAATCTTTTCAGTGTGTGTATATTTGAACGAAATACAAAAGAATCAAATTTATCGACTCAGCTGGCGTGCCATTTTATGAAACAAAATCATACTTGACTTAGAAAAGGGTATATATATATATATATATATATATATTATATATATATATATATGAGAGAAAAATATGAGAGAGAGAGAGAGAGAGGAGAGAGAGAGAGAGAAAGGGAGAGAGGAGAGAGAGAGAGAGAGAGAGAGAGAGAGAGAGAGAGAGAGAGAGAATGTGTACATAATTATATCACAAGAGTTTCGAATTGCATTTGAAGGTCCTCAGGTGACCCTGTGCGGTTGACAGAACATCAAAATCCAATTACCAAATACACGCAACTCCATACTCTGATACCCAAAACCTCCTGTCAGATTAGAAACGACTGGGTTCAAGGAACGGGGGGGGGGGGGGGGGGGGGGGGGGGGGCGGGGGGGGGAGGGGGGGAGGGGGAGAGAAGAGGGGGTGGGAAGGGAGGGGAGGGGGTCGGAGACTTGTAAATCAGGTGCTGATGACGCTGAAGCGGTCGGGAAAGGGGAGGGGAGTGGCGGTGGGGATGAGGTGTGGGATGGGGGTGGGGGGGTGGGGGGGGGGGGGGGGGGGGGAGGGGGCATGGACCCAGGTGGGCAACAGGTACAAGACGCAAGTGACAACATGTCTCAAGGCAAAAACCACCATCATTTCGCGGCTTTGAAACAGGTTTCAAGAAACATGTCTCAAGGTAAAGCGACCTCAGTCCACGTAGGTAAGTAACCTGGTGTTTTACGCCCAGTCAGCCATTACGGTTATATCAGGGCAAGACATATTGTGTTATCACACAGTACACACTCAGTACACGGTTTTGAAACATGTTTCAAGGTAAACCCACCCTCAGTCCCCCGCTTTGAAACATCTCAAGGTAAAACCACCTTCAGTTCGCGGCTTTGAAACGTGTTTCAAGGTAAAACCACCTTCAGTTCGCGCCTTTGAAACATGTTTCAAGGTAAAACCATTTTCTGTTCGCGCCTTTGAAACATGTTTCAAGGTAAAACCACCTTCAGTTCGCGGCCTTGAAACATGTTTCAAGGTAAAACCACCCATTGTCCCCCGCTTTGAGATATGTCTCAAGGTAAAAACCACCTTCAGTTCGCGCCTTTGAAACATGTTTCATGGTAAAACCACCTTCAGTTCGCGCCTTTGAAACATGTTTCAAGGTAAAAACACCCCCAGTTCACGGCTTTGAAACATGTTTCAAGGTAAAAATGTCCCCCGCTTTGACACATGTTTCAAGGTAAAAACATCCCCAGTTCACGGCTTTGAAACATGTCTGAAGGTAAAAACACCCACTGTACCCCGCTTTGAGACATGCTTCAAGATAAAAACATCCCCAGTTTACAGCTTGCGTCCCAACATCCCCTGGGACCTGCGCTGTGACACGGCTCTCCGAGCGCTGAATGCTAAATGACACACCGAGTTTACCCGTCTCCTTCTTTGGGCAAACTTGCAGCGTCGTCAGCTTGGTCCTGCCAGCGACACCCGACTGCTAAACCAACCCCAGCTACCCCAGCAAGAACCCTTTTCGGGAGGGCTGGCCGCGAAAAAAGTAAATATCACTGCGGTAATCCGTGTCCGAGTCAACAGTACCCACACAAAACGACATTTGGGAACACGCTCTGACCCGACTGACGATTGCTGCCTTCCCGAGTTTCAGACTTCCTGCCAATCCAGCGCGCCGCCAAACGCTAATAGCCGGCGCAGACGCGGGCGACAAGCCACAGCCGCAGGCCACGTTAATGGTATCACGACGTCCGTGTTGCTGTGGCTTACCACGTTAATGGTATCACGACGACCGTGTTAGCTGTGGCTTACCACGTTAACGGTATCATTACGCCCGTGTTGCTGTGGCTTACCACATTAATGGTATCATGACGTCCGTGGCTTACCACGTTAATGGTATCATGACGTCCGTGTCGCTGTGGCTTTTCACGTTAATGGTTTCACGACGTCCGTGTCGCTGTGGCTTACCACGCTAATGGTATCACGACGTCCGTGTTGCTGTGGCTTGCCACCGCTAATGGTATCACGACGTCCGTGTTGGTGTGGCTTACCACGTTAATGGTATCATGACGTCCGTGTCGCTGTGGCTTACCACGTTAATGGTATCACGACGTCCGTGTTGCTGTGGCTTACCACGTTAATGGTATCATGACGTCCGTGGCTTACCACGTAAATGGTATCATGACGTCCGTGTCGCTGTGGCTTACCACGTTAATGGTATCATGACGTCCGTGTCGCTGTGGCTTAACACGTTAATTGTACATGACGTCCGTGTGCAGTGGCTTACCACGTTAATGGTATCATGGCTCCCTCGCACACACGACCCACAATGGTCATGCTCAGGCGACAGGCGTTTCGGCTGATGCAAATGAACCTTGACAGTAACCCTGACATGATCTTTCGAGCACACGACGTCTCATCGCCGCAGCAATCGTACACGAGCCTTTATGTGGCATTTCGTATTCTAAAGGAGTTCTCGGTTTTTAACACGTTAATGGTATCATGACGTCCGTGTTGCTGTGGCTTACCACGTTAATGGTATCATGACGTCCGTGTTGCTGTGGCTTACCACGCTAATGGTATCACGACGTCCGTGTTGCTGTGGCTTACCACGTTAATGGTATCATGACGTCCGTGTCGCTGTGGCTTACCACGTTAATGGTATCATGACGTCCGTGTCGCTGTGGCTTAACACGTTAATTGTACCATGACGTCCGTGTTGCAGTGGCTTACCACGTTAATGGTATCATGGCTCCCTCGCACACACGACCCACAATGGTCAATGCTCAGGCGACAGGCGTTCGGCGATGCAAATGAACCTTGACCAGTAACCCTGACATTGATCTTTCGAGCACCGACGTCTCATCGCCGCAGCAATCGTACAGAGCCTTTATGGGCATTTGTATTCTAAAGGAGTTCTCGGTTTTAACACAAGTGAACAACAAGTCTCGCCATTTATCGCAATCGGAGAGCTACGCGCGATCCGCCATCGTTTAACCCCGCGCTGTCCGTTGGTCTGAGCTCTGATTGGCTGCAACGGTGCACGATACAGGAGCAGCCCTATCCTTTCCACACGCGTTTGGTTTTCGTTAAAGCCCGTTCTTAACTGGGCGAACATTTGCTTCGCGAACATAGTTCGGGCTTTTCGAACCTACAAAAAAGTTCGGCGAACATAGCTGGTTCTTAATCGGGCGAACTTTGGCTTAGCGAACCTAGGTCGGGGTAGTCGTCGAACTGCGACGAAGCTATATTCGGGGTCCAAAAAGCTTCGCTCAGCATGTTCTGGAAATATTCGCCCAGTTCGGCGAATCTTGCCTCTGACTGGTTGAGAGCAAAGAGAGCTCTCCTGTGGATGAGGAATAAATGAAAATAAAAATAGTTGACGGTGTCGATACTTCACTCGCTTCGGAGGGAACTGACCTATTTGTTGACGTGTGGGAAGCGCAGCCTTGTCTCTGGGACCCAGAATGATATAACAGTTAGCTGAATTATCCTGTGAGGGATGATTAAAGTATATTGACTTGAGCCTACATCTTGGATCATGCTGTCTGCTGCACTGCTGCCGCAAGTTCGGGCCGAAGCTTGCATCTCATTATAAGCCAGTTAAGAACGAAGTATAGTTCGTCAAACTGTCCGAACCATGTTCGGCGCGCTAGAAGTTCACTTAAGAAACGAATTATAGTTCGTCGAACTGTTTGAAGTATGTTCGGCAAACAAACAGTTCGCGCAACTAAGAACTGGCTTAAGGCATCAGCCCGACATCTGAGGACAATCTGCCTCATTTGTGCCACAGCCAAACAACGGTACGTGGCGTGGCTTTGATCACGGACCTTATGACAAAGCCCTCAAGGGCGAAAATTTGGAGTAAAAACTTTCCAATACAAAACATACTTGGACTTTGTTATACTCTCTGTGTGTCTGTCTCTCTCTCTCTCTCTGTCTCTCTGTGTGTCTCTCTCTCTGTCTCTCTGTGTCTCTCTGTGTGTCTCTGTCTCTCTGTTGCTGTGCCTGTCTCTCTCTGTGTCTCTCTGTCTGTGTCTGTCTGTCTGTCTGTCTGTCTGTCTGTCTGTCTGTCTGTCTGTCTCTCTCTCTCTCTCTCTCTCTCTCTCTCTCTCTCTCTCTCTCTCTCTCTCTCTCTCTCGGTCCATGGCTTTGATCTCGTACACGCTGCCACTCCACACAAATCTTGGCGCTTCGCTGTTGCGTGGCCTGCGGCTGTGGCGTGTCGCCGACGTCTACAGCGGCTTTAAAGTTGCGCACGCATCTCAAGTGCTTTCTCGCAGAAGACTACTTATTCTACGCAACCCGGTGACTCTGAAGACTTTTAATCGATCCTGGAATCTGGAGACTTTCAATCAAATGGCCAGAAGCCCTTCGATGCTGACTGGGAGTTAAAAGCCACTTACTTGTGTGTTTTAATACTACACAGGGCGCTGTCGATGCGCTACAACTCGGCTCATTGTGAGCGCGGTGAGATTTTGCTGTATTTACTTTACT
>JABMCL010001440.1:62500-67500 GCA_018857735.1 Alviniconcha marisindica
AGGGGTCGGTTGGAGGAAAAGGGTGGGGTAGGGTGGGGAAAAGGGAGGGGTAGGTTGGAGGAAAGGGGTGGGGTAGGGTGGGGAAAAGGGAGGGGTAGGTTGGAGGAAAGGGGTGGGGTAGGGTGGAGTAAAGGGTGGGGTAGGTGGGGAAAAGGGTGGGGAAAAGGGAGGGGTCGGTTGGAGGAAAAGGGTGAGGTAGGGTGGGGAAAAGGGAGGGGTCTGTTGGAGGAAAAGGTGGGGGGGGTGGGGAAAAGGAGGGGTAAGTTGGAGGAAGGGTGGGTATGGTGGGGTAAAGGTGGGATCGGTGGGAAAAGGGTGGGGAAAAGGGGGGGGTCGGTTGGAGGAAAAGGGTGAGGTAGGTGGGAAAAGGGGGGTAAAGGGAGTGGTCGGTTGGAGGAAAAGGGTGGGGTAGGATGGGGAAAAGGGTGGGGTAGGGTGGGGAAAAAGGAGGGGTCGGCTGGGGGAAAAGGGGAGGGGGGAGGGGGGGGGGGAAGGGTGAGACAGGGTGGAGAACAGCGTTGTTTGACAAAAATGTTGTCAGTGTGCACAGACAGCAGTTCAGCCCCTTCCCCAAGCACCCCCCTTTCCCCTTCTCGTCGACCACTCATCTCCCAAACAAATCCACCTGTAGACATTCTGTTCATTGATCGTGAGCTTCACCAGGTGTGATAGAGACCCCATCCCCCCCCCCCCCCCAAACCTCCCCTCCCCATCTCTGACCGAGCGCCTGCTGCTTACAGCAAGGCCCCAGAAAACAACACGTTGGCGAAGAAACAGGAGAGAGGAAAGGTCAGAAAAACGTTGGGGATCTCTCGCTCAGCTCACCTTACAGTCTGCCAGCAGGTGTCCTGAGCTAATTCCACAGGGAACACCGACCTCTCACCATTGCCCTGCATGGGGAGCTAGTATTCCCCCCCCCTTTTCTCTACATGCTGTTGTTGCTGTTGTGTCTCTGTGACACCCATATATATGGAAGCAGAGAACGAACGAAGCCTGGCAGCGATGGGCGGTATTTGACGCTGAAGCTAGATATAGAGGAAGTCTCCACGAGATTCTAAGCATGAATAATATAAAGCTACAGTCACTCATTTAGAGTGACATGCGACTAGAGCGCAGTGAGTCTGCTCGAGAACGGAGAATAGCGTTGTATAAAAGCGATCAACGTAACATCACATAATATATGAGGAGGAAAAGTCACTCAAAATTTGGAATGATATATTCGACGATATTACAAATTAAAGGTGGGAAAAACTTGGTCACGTTCATATTCTGCGTTCAGGATAATACCTCACACGACTTCTGAAAACCAAGCCACTTGCACCATCTGCCTGCAAACCCAAAAGTAAGCGTCCTTGAACAGCAGTTCAATAGCTCGCACATTTTGTTGTATGGTCCCTTAAAAGAAGCGTTCTTGTTAACCATTTGTGTGTTTTAATCTGCAGCAGCAGTGTAAAATGTGCCAAAAATCGATCACCGACAGACTGATATATGCGTAAACTGCGCTTGAGTTACAAAACTGCACATGGATGCACAGTCCTGAACCGTTGACATTGCTGTCGCACAAACCGACTTGAGGATCCTTTCAGTCAAGTTATTTAAGTTTCAACCGTGTGTGTACTAAAAAAAAAAGAAAAAGAAAAAAAAGTGGCGGAAAATGAGGAGCAATCAAACTTACCCAGGGAACAAAAGCACAGACGCACGCAGAGAGAGAGAGAGAGAGAGAGAGAGAGAGAGAGAGAGAGAGAGAGAGAGAGAGAGAGAGAGAGAGAGAGAGAGAGAAGGCAACACACCCACACCCACACACACACACGCACACACACGCACGCACGCACGCACGCACGCACGCACGCACACACACACACACACACACACACACACACACGCAGGCACGCACGCACGCGCGCGCGCGCGCGCAGACCAGCATGTGGGGGGCCGCGATAACTGTAATTTCATGATGACTAATGATGACGATGATCCGTGCAGATGGTCCTTGCCCCAGTAACCGCTGGCCTTTGATGTCGGCAACAGTCGTTACAGTCTGCTGCACCCACTCACAGCCATCGCCCTGCCTCCCAGGCCACAGAGACGCCATGATGCTGGCTACACACTGGCTTACAGCACCCTCCCTCCAGCCACTGCCAGCACTCATTACGCCATAGGTCACGAAAAACTCTCAGCTAACGGACAGGTTTTTGTTGGTGGTGGTGCTCAAATGGCAGTGAGTAAGTAAGTAAGTAAGTAAGTAAGTAAGTAAGTAAGTAAGTAAGTAAGTAAGTAAGTAAGTAAGTAAGTAAGTAAACATGGTGCTTAACGTCCACAGAAACCATGAGGCTTATTAGGGACGGGAAGATGAGTGGAGAGGGGGGGGGGGGGCACACTCCGAGCATCGCTTTCCGGCACCTTCCTCCAAAGGAAGGATGTCGTAAACCAGTGCTTGGAGTTTGGGTATGGAGGTGGAGGAAGAGGGAGAGTATATACCTATCGCTACACTGTCACCACCAGAATGATTCCTGCATTAAGATGGGCCGCGATGAGAGCCATTTGAATGTTTCAGTAGGAAGTGATGGACAAAGTCACAAACCACAACCTTTTTGAGAGAAAGGAGAGCCGAAGCGGTATCGAACCGAGGTCCTTCCTTTGTAACAGACAACTCAGATTACATCTGCCGTTTCTTTTATAACCGCCTACGTTACTTACGCCAGTACAAAAAATAATAATCCAGATTTGCTTGAATCGAGATCGAAACGCATAAAAGGTTCAAAAGAACGTATTTATTAGGACAAAACAAAATAACAGCGTTCTTTTATTTGTGCTTTGCTGTGCTGACAGTTCTTCGAGACCTATGGCGTGATCAGTTGTGGCAGTGGAGGGAGGGAGGATGCCGTAAGCCAGTGCTTGCAGCGGTTCTGTACACCCATTGCAGTCGTTCTCAGGGGTGTACAGAACAAAAGACAAATGTCTCTTGGAAAGTGGAGGAGGGTGGGGTGGTGTGTCTTTTTCAAGGTGTACACTTTTTAAAATGCATGCGAGGGACATTTTGCAGAGGTCTGAACTGGGATCTACGGCGTGTTTTAGTCACTTCAGCTACAAAACGATCCTCTAGTCTTCACGTACAGGTGAAGTGTGCAAATACTCTCTCTCTCTCTCTCTCTCTCTCTCTCTCTCTCTCTCTCTCTCTCTCTCACACACACACACACACACACACACACACACACACACACACACACACACACACACACACACACACACACACACACACACACACACGTTTGCAGCATAGTAAGGACTGGCCGTTAGATAGGTCCAAATGGACCTAACGCTACTATCCTTGAGTATTAAAGTTTTCGGGTTCTAGTTCTCTGTGTCTCTCTGTCTCTGTCTGTCTGTGTGTCTCTCATGCCTCTATTTATATTAATGATGCCAGTAATTTTTTTAAAATATTCACTCGTCAGTAACTTAGCAAGGACTAGTTGTTAGGTTTTTGACTGAACCTAAACTACAGTCCTTGCAAAATAAAGTTTCCGAGTTCGAGTTCTCTCCCTCTCCCTCTCTCTCTCTCTCTCTCTCTCTAATAATTATGTATATATCCAGCCCACCCGCCTCTGCCCCACTTCCCTGTTCGTTTATTACATTTTCATTACGCTGGAAGTCACCCGAGACGGCTCTTCGTACCCAAGAGTCCAGAGAGGAGAACAAACCAGAAACGTGTTCGCAAACCGCATCGCGACAGTCAACAACACGGCGCTCGCGCAGGCGCTCCCGACGACTCAAGGGGGGCAACCACTTCAAAACGTCCCTGCCCCCGATTAGCATTACCAAGTCCTTGAGCTCGGAGTTGACAATGCCGGGTGTGGCAGGCGTCCAGCAACGCTCCGAGGGGGCGAGAATAAACCGTCTTGTGACCGAAAACAAACCGTCTTGCGACCGAAAACAAACCCATCATTCAGGGCCGGCTTATCTTGTCCCCCTCTTTATCAGCGGTATATGCCAAGTTGTCAGCCGGTTCTGTTGGCGGGAGACTCGGTGTCGGCGCTGGGCACGTTCCGATAACGCGGGAGAGCGGTCTATGCGGACGAGTTCAATCGCTTTGTTCTTCACAGAACTGCACTGAGCTTTCCGGAGATCTACGGACCGAAGATTAGCTCTGATGATCGTGTCTTTGGAAGGCTTCGGCGATTCGGCTCTTTATCTGATTTAAGGAATCATGTCACCTCATGCCCTCCCCTCTCAAATCATTTTCTACTCTCTCTCTCTCTCTGTCTCTCTGTCTGTCTCTCTCTTGGTCTGTCTCTGTCTGTCTGTCTCTCTCTCTCTGTTCCTCTCTCTGTCTCTGCCTGTCTGTCTGTCTCTGTCTCTCTCCCCCCTCTCTCTCTGGTTGGAAAATGGCGACTTCTCAGTAATTACGGCTTCCCACAGACGTAAAATGGCGACTTCTCAGTAATTACGGCTTCCCACAGACGTAAAACCTCGTCAGACACATGCACACGAAATCAACAAAATCAGAAACGTTCTAGACAATTATCATGAACACCTGACGGAACATGAACAAACTACACTTCACACGAACAGCCCGCGAAGTGATCCTCCCCCCCCCCCCCCTCCCCATCCCCTCTCCTTTCACCCCCAGCGCCATCTGTCCACGACATCAGCTGTTCTAGCCACTTGCTGTACAGTCATGACAACCGAACACGGAAGTCTCCCTCTGAACAAGACGAAGTTAATTGGTAATCGATTTGCCACAACTAACGGCCCAATCCCCCTCAAAGCCTGAACCAGTGGGCCTAATGAGGCCTAAGTGGGAGCAACAAACAAAGCCAGTGAGCTAAGCAGGCAAAACGAGCTCCGCTAATTTCATTGCCTCCTGGCTCCCTCCCTGACGGCCTGGGCCAGCAGCTCCAGCCTCGCCAGGCGTGTACAGTACTTACAGGGGATCTTAACCCTTTCCCTGCAGAAGAAGATGTCAGAGTTCAGGAGCTGTGGGAGAGTCGAGGTGGCCGTCC
>JABMCL010001440.1:72500-87500 GCA_018857735.1 Alviniconcha marisindica
CCCCCCTCCTCCCAGCCCCCCTCACAGACCAGCACAGCGGGGATTCAGCAGCGGAAATAAATAATTAACCAAATAGCTTTGATGGCTGTACGACCACAGTCACTACACCCAGCAAGTACGTCTTTTCCACGACTGATGCGTGCATTTGTAGTGTGTGTGTGTGTGTGTGTGTGTGTGTGTGTGTGTGTGTGTGTGTGTGTGCTGTGTGTGTGTGTGTGTGTGTGTGTGTGTGGATGTGTGTGGTGTGTGTGTGTGTGTGTGCGTGGTGGTGTGCGTGCGTGCGTGCGTGCGTGCGTGCGTGCGTGTGTGTGTGTGTGTGTGTGTGTGTGTGTGTGTGTGTGTGTGTGTGTGTGTGTGTGGTGTGTGTGTGTGTGTGTGTGTGTGTGTGTGCGTGTGTGTGTGTGTGTGTGTGTGTGTGTGTGTGTGTGTGTGTGTGTGTGTGTGTGTGTGTGTGTGTGTGTGTGCGTGCGCGCGCGCGCGCGCGCGCTCAGTCGCGATGTGTCAGTGTGCGTGCGGCCCGGCGTGCCGGCAATGATGTGTGAGCGTGCGTGCGTGAATCTGATAAATGTATGTATCTGTAAACCTTTGGTACGCGCTCCTGGCCCTTACGAAACGGTGCGCCACAAACAATGCCATTTATTATCAAAGACACTTTACCGCTATTGACGTTATTATTAACCCCAAATCTCCACTATTCCGGCAGGGGCGGAGTCAGGCGGGCTGAGGGCGGAATTTCACAGACAGCGCCGCCTGCCCCGCACACTGAGCTGCGTCCCGGACACAGCGACACGGAGATGGAGTGATGGGAGGAGCGACAGGCACGTGAACGTTCGGCTCGACCACAGCGCCCCCTGCAGGTTCTGTCTCAGTGAGGCCAGACCTCGCGTAGTCCCCGGTCCTGATCCCCATAATCGGCACAGCCTATTCCTTAATAACGACCTGGCTTCATCAGCTGCACGATGCACGGAAAGCCTGAGTCAGCCTGGCTTGATGAAAGAGCACCAAAATGGCTTGATGAATGAACACCAAAATGGCTTGATGAATGAACACCAAAAATGGCTTGATGAATGAACACCAAAATGGCTTGATGAAAGAACACCAAAGTGGTTTGAAGAAAGAACACCAAAATGGTTTGATGAAAGAACAAAACACCAAAATGGCTTGATGTAAGAAGACCAAAATGGCTTGATGAAAGAACACCAAAATGGCTTGATGAAAGAACACCAAAATGGCTTGATGAAAGAACACCAAAATGGCTTGATGAAAGAACACCCAAATGGCTTGATGAAAGAACACCAAAATGGCTTGATGAAAGAACACCAAAATGGCTTGATGAAAGAACACCAAAATGGCTTGATGAAAGAACACCAAAATGGTGCAGTCTGATTCAGTTCTTTATGCCCAGCCAACGTGGCTGACCTTCTCAGTCTGTAGTGGTATTGCACACTGATTGGTCTTTTTTGTTGCTGTCGCTGGTGTTCAAACGAATGTGCGATCTCAGGAGGGAAACATGATTTGATCATACTTTATCATTTCCTGTATATCATTTATCATTTCCACACACACACTCACACACACAGACTCACACACACACACACACACACACTAGAAAGAGAAGAGACGAGGAGAAGAGAGAGAGAGAGGAGGAGGAGAGAGAGAAGACAGAGACAGACAGAGACAGACAGACAGACAGACAGACAGACAGACACACACACACACACTCACACACACACACACACACACACACACACACACACACACACACACACACACATCTTTGAACACATAATACATTATCTCTCTTCATCAAGGCAGCAAATCTCTATTGTTATTATTATTATTATTTTCATTAGTATAAACATACATTTCACTGTCCCACCACGATGGGAACTCTAAGCGCGGGGAAACTGGAATCCAAGTCATCTTCGTCATCTCAGTCAAAGAAAGGCACAGACTGTACCAACCATAGGGACATAGTCTTTAAGGGCTGCAAAGACTTCACTCCACTAGCAGAAATGGTTGTATCTGAGGCGCTGTTCTCTTTGACTCCACGGATCATCAGTCGAGTCTTCAAAAGTGGTAACCTCAAATGAAATCTACGACCAGCCATTGTACGGACACATGCCCAGAATAGATGCATGGAATGCAACGAGACAAGCAAAGCATTCAAATGCCTTAGGTTACAGCTAGAAATCTGACTGGCTGGACCAACTCAACTCCCAGTGAACTTTTGATAGTTGCTGTCAGAGACTCTGTAGAGAGCAGAGCATCAGCTGAGTGTTTGCGGCAGCAAAAGGCGCAAAACTGACACTGAGCGGACCGACTTATAAAAAGAAACAGTCTTTTTGTCATACTTAAAAAACAAAAAACAAAACAAAAACCAACACACACACACGCTCCCTCCTCCATGGCGGACGATTTCATTTTGCGAAACAGAGTTTTTGTCATACTTTAAACACACACACACACACACACACACACACACACACACACACACACACACACACACACAACAAAACCGAGTATTTCCAGCTTTGCATGGCCTATGAATAATCAGTAACCACACTCAACGCGTCACACATGTCGGTCTCTCACGCGCCGCACGTGCTCCACGGCTGCTATTTCCACCGGCCGAAACCTAGGTATCGGTCTGAACAGCCGAGGCTGCGCCAGATTACTTACTGTAGGTGCAAAATAATAGCAGAGATCAACAGAGGTAAAGTTGCAGGTGAAACTACAAGTCAATGGAAAAGCTTAGAACCGGAATTACCTTAAATAACCTCATGCCTCATAAAATTATCCTGCCATGGAGGAGGGAGTGTGTGTGGGTGGGAGGCTGAGCAGTCATCGGATACACGCGGCGAGGTCTGGTGTGTGTGCCCGAGCGGCTGCAAGCTGAAGGCTAATTAAGCAGCACGACTGGGGTCATTAAGAGCTAGTTTATGCAGAGATACTGCAAGTGTCGAGTCTCGGGTTTATCTCTGCATGGCATCCACACACAGACAACTGACTGCATGTGGTTGGCATCGGCCCAGTACCGCCATTCGGCGTGCTGGGATTCTCCCTCTCTCTCTCTCTCTCTCTCCCCTCTCCTTCCCCCCCCCCCCTCTCTCTCTCTCTTTTTTCTCTCTCTGATAATTAAAACCGTCACGGCTGACTGGGCGTTAAAAACCAGTTTCCTCCCCCCCCCCTCTCTCTCTCTCAGTTTCTGCCTGTCTGTCTGTCTGTCTGTCTCTCTTTGTTAAAAAGGCAACAGGTTACTGTGAAAACTTTGTCTCATGTACTGTAACTTGTCCTTTTTTTCTGTGATCATGACTTGTTCTTTTCAGTAGCTCAACCACCTCTTCTCCCAACACTGGTCAGTTGGGGCAGGAGGGGGCGGGGGCCAGGGTGTGTGTGTGCGTGCGTGCGTGCCGCGTGGCGTAGGTGTGTGTGTGTGTGTGTGTGTCACTGTGTGTGTGTGTGTGTGTGTGTGTGTGTGTGTGTGTGTATGCGTGTGTGTGTGTGTGTGTGTGTGTGTGTGTGTGTGTGTGTGGAAATGTGTGTGTGTGTGGTGTGTGTGTGTGTGTGGATACATTTTGGTATCTGTATGTAGCCTATCAGTAATTATGGATGTCGTTTTCCATTCGAAACGCCTAAGGCCGTAGAGTAGGCGCTGTATAAGTGAACCACGGCTGTCATTATTAATAATTACTTCTGCCACTGCCAGAGTTCCCCAAACTGGTCTGGTAGGCGGCCGTCAGTGCGCAAGACTCTTTCCCTCGAGTTCTATATTACCAGGATCAGCTGAGACAAAACGTGCAGGCAGAGCGGTATGTGAGTGCCTCTCTCACGTTGAGTCGAACACTGCCCCCACCCCCCCCTCCACCCCACCCTTCCAGACGGCGTTTCGCCCCCCCACACACACACACCCCAGTGCCCCGCCTGTTGACGAACTGACATCAAAGCACCGTCTTTACTGACACGCACTGACACAACCAAGTGCTTCGCTCTTGCTGTGTTTGGAGAACAGAGAACAGAGCACCTGTACTGCCATTTCACATCTGAACAAGACTGACTTGGCTAGAATGCTATCTGTGAAGTGTTTATTTTTTTTCCTATTGCACAAAAGCTCAGGCGACTGGCATGGGTGGTGCAGGGTACAGCTTGACCCGAGCCATCTTTATGGACAGAATACGTAACAGGCAGTGCCTTCCCAGCACGAGGTGAGACACGATCACCCGGACTGATGCTCGGTCC
This sequence comes from Alviniconcha marisindica, assembly GCA_018857735.1. NCBI lineage: Eukaryota > Metazoa > Mollusca > Gastropoda > Provannidae > Alviniconcha > Alviniconcha marisindica. Next base: position 76,740 of record JABMCL010001440.1, read on the forward strand.
CAGATCAAAAACACAGACACGATCCCTCTAAAAGCTTTTCCGTCCGATACCGGCTATATTCTGTTTCGTCACGGATACAAAGAAATCGGCATAACTCTTTCTCTCTCTCCTTTCCACCCCTCCCCCACCACTCTCTCTCTCTGGCTCGGCAAACAGTCTTAGGGCAGTCCTTGCGGCAGTGTGTGTGTGTGTGTGTGGCGTGAATGTAATGTGTGTGTGTGTGCTATACTCTCTCTCTCTCTCTCTCTCTCTCTCACGCCTTGCCCTGATACAACCGTAATGGCTCTGGTTACCAACGGCCACTTCTACACACTACACACACACACACACACACACACACATGCACACACACACACACACACATACACACTCACACACACACACATGCACACCACACACACACACACACACACACACACACACACACACACACACCTCCAAGAATTTCCTCTTCTCCCCCTCTCCCCTCCCCCATTATTCAAATACAAATATATACACCCACGTGCACACCTGCAGGACCCATTCTTCCGCTGAACTTCATCACTTGTGACTGACCCCAACCTTAAGCGAGAGTCAGACCGGATTGTCGGGAGGCGGGCACACCGATTATTGAGCTGTTTGGCTCTAAATCCCAGTGCTGAGTGCATCGTCCAGAGGTGCCCTCCAAACATTCCAAAATGAGTGACTCCGTGAGTGTATCATCGTCCAGAAGTGCCCTCCAAACATTCTAAATGAGTGACTAAGTGAGTGTATCGTCCAGAAGTGCCCCCCAAACATTCTAAATGAGTGACTCCGTGAGTATATCGTCCAGAAGTGCCCTCCAAACATTCTAAATGAGTGACTAAGTGAGTGTATCGTCCAGAAGTGCCCCCCAAACATTCTAAATGAGTGACTCCGTGAGTATATCGTCCAGAAGTGCCCTCCAAACATTCTAAATGAGTGACTAAGTGAGTGTATCGTCCAGAAGTGCCCCCCAAACATTCTAAATGAGTGACTCCGTGAGTGTATCGTCCAGAAGTGCCCCCTAAATATTCTAAATGAGTGACTCCGTGAGTATATCGTCCAGAAGTACCCCCCAAACATTCTAAATGAGTGACTCCGTGAGCGTATCGTCCCAGAAGTGTCCTCCAAACATTCTAAATGAGTGACACCTTGAGTGTATCGTCCCAGACGTGTTCTCCAAACATTCTAAATGAGTGACTCCGTCGGTGTATCGTCCCAGAAGTGTTCTCCAAATATTCTAAATGAGTGACTCCGTGAGTATCTCGTCCAGAAGTGCCCCCCAAACATTCTAACTTTACTCCGTGAGTGTATTGTCCAGAAGTGCCCCCAAATATTCTAAATGAGTGACTCCGTGAGTATATCGTCCCCGAAGTTCCCCCCTAAATGAGTGACCCCGTAAGTGTATCGTCCAGAAGTGCCCCCCAAACATTCTAAATAAGTAACTCCGTGAGTGTATCGTCTTGAAGTCCCCCCCTTTAAATGGTGACTCCGTGGTTATCGTCCCAAAGTGCCCCCCCAAAAATCCTAAATGAATGCTCCGTGAGTGTATCGTCCCAGAAGTGACCCCCCATTCTAAATGGTGACTCCGTAGTGTATCGTCCCCAAAGTCCCCCCCAAAAATTCTAAATGGTGACTCCGTGAGTGTATCGTCCAGAAGTGCCCCCCCATTCTAAATGAGTGACTCCGTGAGTGTATCGTCCCCAAAATGCCCCCCCAAAAATTCTAAATGGTGACCCTGGTGTATCGTCCCGAAGTGCCCTCCCAAAAATTCTAAATGGTGACTCCGTGGTGTACCGTCCAAAAATGCCCCCCCAAACATTCTAAATGGTGACTCCGTGAGTGTATCGTCCCAAAGTGCCCCCCAAACTTCTAAATAGTGACTCCGTGAGTGTATCGTCCCAAAGCGCCCCCCAAAAATTTTAAAAGGTGACTCCGTGGTGTATCGTCCAAAATCCCCCCAAAAATTCTAAATAAGTAACTCCGTGGTGTATCGTTTGGTCCCCCCCAAAAATTCTAAAAGATGACTCCTGATTATCGTCCCAAAGTCCCCCCCAAAAATCTAAATGGGACTCCGTGAGTGTATCGTCCCCGAATGTCCTAAACATTCTAAATGGGACTCCTGAGGTTGTCCCAAAATGCCCCCAAAATTTAAATGGTGCTCCGTGGTGTATCGTCCCAAATAAACATTCTAAAAGTAACTCCGTGATGCTCGTCCAGAAGTCCCTCCAAACATTCTAAAAGGTGTCCGGAGTGTATCGTCCCGGGGCCCCCCAAACATTTTAAAAGAGGACTCCGTGGTGTATCGTCCCAAAGTGCCCCCCCAAAAATTCTAAAAAGGGAAACCCCCGGTGCATCGTCCGAAGTGCCCCCCAAAATCTAAAAAAGGTGACTCTAGTGTACCGTCCAAAAATGCCCCCAAACATTCTAAATAGGGCTCGGAGTTATCGTCCCCAAAATGCCCCCCCAATTCTAAATGGTGACTCCTGAGTGTATCGTCCCAAAGCGCCCCCCAAACATTCTAAAAGGTGACCCTGGTGTATCGTCCAGAAGTGCCCTCCAAAAATTCTAAATGAGGACCCGTGAGTGTATGTCCCAAAGTGCCCCCAAAAATTCTAAATAGTGACTCCGTGAGTGTACGTCCCGAAGGTCCTCCCAAAAATTCTAAATGAGTGACTCCTGAGTGTTTGTCCCAATGCCCCCCCCATTCTAAATGGGACTCCCTGGTGTATCGTCCAGAAGTGCCCTCCCAAAAATTCTAAATGGGACTCCGTGATTTCGTCCAGAAGTGCCCCCCAAATATTCTAAATGGTGACTCCGTGGTGTATCGTCCAGAAGTGCCCCCCAAACATTCTAAATGAGTGACTCCGTGAGCGTATCGTCCCAGAAGTGTCCTCCAAACATTCTAAATGAGTGACACCTTGAGTGTATCGTCCCAGACGTGTTCTCCAAACATTCTAAATGAGTGACTCCGTCGGTGTATCGTCCCAGAAGTGTTCTCCAAATATTCTAAATGAGTGACTCCGTGAGTATCTCGTCCAGAAGTGCCCCCCAAACATTTAACTGAGTGACTCCGTGAGTGTATTGTCCAGAAGTGCCCCCAAATATTCTAAATGAGTGACTCCGTGAGTATATCGTCCCAGAAGTGTCCTCCAAACATTCTAAATGAGTGACCCCGTAAGTGTATCGTCCAGAAGTGCCCCCCAAACATTCTAAATAAGTAACTCCGTGAGTGTATCGTCTTGAAGTGCCCCCCAAACATTCTAAATGAGTGACTCCGTGAGTGTATCGTCCCAAAGTGCCCCCAAACATTCTAAATGGTGACTCCTAGTGTATCGTCCCCCGAATGTCCTCCCAAAAATTCTAAATGATGACTCCTGGTGTATCGTCCCAAAGTGCCCCCCAAACATTCTAAAAAGTGAGTGTATCGTCCAGAAGTGCCCTCCAAACATTCTAAATGGTGACTCCGTGGTGTATCGTCAAAGTGCCCCCCAAACATTTTTGGTGACTCCTGAGGGACGTCCCCAAGTCCCCCCATTCTAAATGGTGACTCCTGGTGTACCGTCCAAAAATGCCCCCCAAAAATTCTAAATGGTGACTCCGTGAGTGTACGTTCAAAAATGCCCCCAAACATTCTAAATGGTGACTCCGTGAGTGTACGTTCAAAGTGCCCCCAAACATTCTAAATGAGTGACTCCGTGAGTGTACGTCCAAAGTGCCCCCCAAACATTCTAAAGAGGCCCTGAGTGTATCGTCCCAAAAGGGCCCCCCCCAAAATTTTGGTGACTCCGTGGTGTTTGTCCCCAAAAAGGGCCCCCCCAAAAATTCTAAATGAGGACTCCGTGAGTGTATCGTCCCCAAATGCCCCCCAAAAATTCTAAATGGGACTCCGTGAGTGTATCGTCCCCAAAATGGCCCCCAAAATTTAAATGGTGATCCGTGAGTGTATCGCCCCAAAATCCCCCAAACATTCTTGGTGACTCCGTGGGACTCCCCAAACCCCCCAAAAATTCTAAATGAGGCTCCGTGATGTATCGTCCAAAATGCCCCCAAATATTCCTAAATTTTAGAAGTGCCCCCCCAAAATTCCCAAAAAAATTTACTCCTGGGTATCGTCCAAAATGCCCCCCCCAAAATTTTAAATGAGTGACCCTGAGGGATCGTCCCCGAAGTGTCCCCCAAACATTCTAAATGAGTGACCCTTGGTGTATCGTCCCAGAGTGTTCTCCAAAATTCTAAATGAGTGACTCCGTGGTTTCGTCCCCGAAGTGCCCAAAATTTAAATGAGTGACTCCGTGAGTATTGTCCAGAAGTGCCCCCCCAAAATTTTAATGAGTGACTCCGTGAGTTATTGTCCAGAAGTGCCCCCAAAATTCTAAATGAGTGACCCGTAGTTATCGTCCCCGAAGTGCCCCAAACATTCTAAATAGTACCCCGTAAATGTATCGTCCAAAAATGCCCCCCAAACATTCTAAATAAATAAATCCGTGAGTGTATCGTCAAGTGCCCCCCAAACATTCTAAATGATGACTCCGTGAGTGTATCGTCCCAAAGTGCCCCCCCAAAAATCCCAAATGAATGACTCCGTGAGTGTATCGTCCCAGAAGTGCCCCCAAACATTCTAAATGAGTACTCCGTGAGTGTATCGTCCCAAAGTGCCCCAAACATTCTAAATGAGTGACTCCGTGAGTGTATCGTCCCCAAAATGCCCCCCAAACATTCTAAATGAGTGACTCCGTGAGTGTACGTCCAAAGTGCCCTCCAAACATTCTAAATGAGTGACTCCGTGAGTGTACCCTCCCAAAAATGCCCCCAAACATTCTAAATGAGTGACTCCGTGAGTGTATCGTTCAGAAGTGCCCCCCAAACATTTTTGAGTGACTCCGTGAGGTACGTTCAGAAGTGCCCCCCAAACATCCTGAGTGACTCCGTGAGGTACGTCCCAGAGTGCCCCCCAAAAATTCTAATGAGTGACTCCGGGGGTCCTCCCGAATGAAAATTTTAAAAAAGGACCCGGAAGGAAAAGGGACCGAGACGCCAGGCAGGCACTGACGAAGCTCGGTACGCCCACTCAGTCAGCGATAATCCCGCACAGCCATGATACGCACGCTATCACTTCTCCCAGTCTGCAGTCTGCAGCAACACGGGAGACGGATGAGGCGGAGGCTGGGGGTGGGACTAGGAGAGGGGGGTGGGGAGGTGGGGGTGGAGAGTTGGCGGGAGGGTGGAGTGCCAGATGATGTTTGTGCTCGGTTCTGTTTTTAGCAACAGCAACGCGGAAGCTGCAAGTTCTCGCTGTGTGCAGCGTGTCTTCTTCAGACGTGAATGAAGCCACTGCACGTGTCGCTCGGCGCTAAATTTGGGCTTAGTGAAAAACAGACAGTAGAATGAAACTGTCACAGTACTGACGCTACGGTTTCTGCACCTACACCTTCACACTCCCAGCATCGACTACTGGCCTACCCCTCTTCACAGATCATTGACCGGTTGAGGAGGGAGGAGCGGGGGAGGGGTGGGGGGGAGCGGACTGATAAGTCTGCATTCAGTGGATGTCGTTCGGTTCAGTGGGGTGTGGTGCTTTAATACCTGCGACACTGACGTCAGTTGTCATCGATGCCGTGACTGAAACTGATGATCAACGCGAGTAGTCTTCCTCAAGCCCATTTGTAATTGGGCGAGTTGTTTGTTCGCCGCCGGAACATACTTCGGACAGCCTGTTCGACGAACGATAATTCGTTTCATAACTTGACTTAACTTTTAGTTCGCCGACCATGGTTCGGACAGTTCGACGAACTATGCTTCGTTCTTAACTGGCTTATAGGCTAATGAGATGCAAGCTTCGGCCCGAACGTTACTTGCGGCAGCGCAGCAGACAGCATGATCCAAACTGTAGGCTAAAGTCAAGTACTGAGTCAAGTCAAGTCACTGAATATACTTTAATCATCCGTCTCAGGGTAATTCAACTTACTACTATATCACTGATTTTGGGTCCGAGAGACTAGGGCTGCGCCTCCCACAAGTCAACACTGAATAGCCGGTCAATTCCCTCCAAAGCGAATGAAGTATCGGTACCGTCATGCATAGTTTTTATTTTTCCTTCCCGCTAATCATCCACAGCGGGACAGCTCTCTCAATCAGTCAATCAGGGGCAATGTTCGCCGAACTGGGCGAATATTCCCAGAACATGTTGAGGGAAACTTCAGTTTTGGACCCCCGCCGCCGGCGAATATAGCTCAGTTCGTCGCAGTTCGACGAATATCCCGAACTAGGTTCGCAAAGCAAAAGTTCGCACAGAACCAACTATGTTGGCCTAGGTTCGACGAAAACGCCGAACTATGTTCGCGAAGCAAATGTTCGCCTAATTAAGAACGGGCTTTACTCAGTCAGTGATACCAGTGTTGCGGCACGGGTACGGTCCACCCGGCTCTTCACACCCCGGCCACACCCCAAGCCTCGCTGTGTTGCGGCACGGCGGGTACGGTCCACCCGGCTCTTCACACCCCGGCCACACTCGCCAAGCCTCGCTTTGCGGAACCTTGGAGCCGCTAGGATGTCGTAAACCAGTGCTTGGAGTTTGTCTTCCGACAGATCCCAAGCCTCGCTTTCCGGCGAATTCGGTGCGGGACGCCAGAATTCGGTGCCAGAATTCAGCCAGAATTGTCCTCAGTTTAACGGCCACTAATAATCGGAGAGTCGTGTTTTTCCGGGCGCCGTCAGTCCTCACTAAAAAAAATGGATATGACTGAAATGCTTACAACAATGTAAGAGATGTTTTGTGTAATACTGATGTTATCACTAATATTGCCAAATCGATTGTTCATAGTCCTGTTGGAAAGTTAGTATAAATAATAATTATGTTTGATTTTTTTTTTTTTTTTGGCGTGTCTAATATCACATCGATGTGAACAGACATAAAATAAAATATTGATTGACTGATTGATTGTCCTCACTAAATTTGCCCTCAGTCCCGAACGGCCGTACAGTGCATTAATTGCACTGTTCGAGTCGTTTGCGCGGCAGAGACAAGGCGGAACAGGGTCAGTTCATCTCATCAGGTCTGTGTTCCCTAGTGGCTGACTGACTGTCCTCACATCGGCATTGTAGAGAATGCCCTTCTCTCAGTGGCAGCTATTTGACCCCTCTATCATTCTGACAGCTGCCTGTCATCTTTGAGGGCACTCGGTGCGTGCAGCTGGGCGAGCGAAGCGACCAGACCCAAGGTGTGCAACGATACAACCCGCTGTTCAGAACGTATGGTCGACGAGAAAGAACGATGGAATCATTGACACTTACACTGATGGCCATGCAGGAGCGCGCACGCCCCCCCCCCCCCCCCCCACACACACACTGACACACACCGACACACACACACACACACACACACACACACACACACACACCACACACACACACCACACACACACACACACACACACACACACACACACACACACACACACACACACACACACACACACTCAGGCACGCACACACACACGCACGCACACAGGCACGCACGCACGCACGCCGCAAGAACACACATACAATGACGCGCGCACATGCACATACAATGACGCGCGCACATGCACATACACAGACACGCGCACACAAGCACGCACGCACGCACGCGCACAGACACACACCGCAACGGCTTTACAAAATAAACAAAATGTATACACAAAGCCTAAAAATATATACATATAATATTGTATTCCTCGCACCACAACCCCCCCCCCCCCCCATCCTTCCACACACACACAAATGCACCCCACGCCGCCACGCCCGCCGCACGCACACACGCACGCACGCACACACACGCACGCACGTACGCACGCACCCCCCCCCCCCCCCCATACACACACACGCCACACGCACTCTCTTACCATGCCGGGTAGAACCGGACAAATAAAATAACAGCCTGGCCGATTGCTGATTTTTATTCTGGGTATAATTATGCTGACCTTAACCGGTAAAATACCGGCAGTTATCAGTCAACACGAACCCTGTGGCTGACTGAATGCCTGCACTATACACCGACTGGTCGGCTGCACGCCGATCCTGTGCATCGTGTACTGTTATAATTATGCATACATATACATGTCCACCCTCACACTCCGAGCACTGCTTCAGTTCCGGCACCTTCCTCCAAACTCGGCCATATTTAGTTACGCCACTGAAGGGGCACTCTTTATCTCCGCGCAGCTGTCCAGCGACGCGGTCAGCGCCCTCCGAAGGGTTCGGGTACTAATATGACTGTAGAAGCAACCTAGCGCCAAAGCACCCACGTAAACATGAGACGCATCCACCCCGGGTAAAAGAACAAGTTCCGTCTCGATTCAAACGATTGTGGTTTTATTTGTGCTGGTGTAAACTTCGTCGGCGGCTATAAATGACACGCCTGGTTTTATCTGAGTTGTTTGTAACAAACGTACTACTGTTTTAGCACCAACAAAAAAAACTGCTCGTTAGCCGGACAGTTTTCTGGACCCTATGGCGTAACTAAATACGGCCAGTGGTTGAAGGAAGGATGTCGTAAACCAGTGCTTTGGAGTTTGGTCCACCCTATCTGTGCGGACCCCGGCCACCCGCGTCGTCGTCATGCGTCTGTCGGGTGTCACTGTGACCCACATCAGCACCCAGCGAAGCCCCTCTTCGTCTGCCTTCAAGCATTAACGTCGTCGCTATCGGACAATCAGTTCAGATAATTTATTGGACGAGACGGCGGCTGCCATAACGGGCAGCTACAATGATACTGCTGCTGTTTAGTGTTATCGTCATATTATAGTGGTCACGTCCACTGCATCGGCTACAGCATCATCGGCCCTCGGAACCGCCCCCAACACCATCCTGTGAAACTGTGCCACGTCGTAGGACCGATAAATAAAGAGGGGTGGGTGGGGGTGGGGGTGGGGAAGGGTCGCTGAATAGGGGTAAACAGCGGAGGCGGTGGAGGGGAGGGGCACGCACTGAGACGAGAGAGAGAGAGAGAGAGAGAGAGAGAGAGAGAGAGAGAGAGAGAGAGAGAGAGAGAGAGAGAGAGAGAGAGAGAGAGAGAGAGAGAGAGAGACAGACAGACAGACAGACAGACAGACAGACAGACAGACAGAGACAGAGACAGACAGAGAGAGACTCAGGGTTAACTGATACTGATACTTATAGGACCATGGGAAGACAGACAGACAGACAGACAGACAGAGCAACGGATTTCCTTAAAATTCCCCTAACACCCCGACCACCACCACCCGTCACTTAATAAATCCCAAATCCGGCCACACGACACACCAACCATCCTTCAATGGCGTCGTTTATCACTGAAATGACTACCGTATCGCCCTATCACAGCTGAAAGCGGCCACGTGGGTCACAATGAACATGTCCTTCATTGTCACTCTAATCACCTCACTCCTCGACGGCCAGTCGACCAGCCGGCCGCCAGTCGCCAACCTGTACTTGCTAACAAGTCGCTGCGAGATAGAAATCGGTGACACCGACGTCCTCACCGAAGAGTCCAGGAGCTGTGACAAAGTCGAGGTGGCCGTCCCGGGCTCCCCTAACAGTCCTTATGGTCTCTGTGGACGTAAAGCAACATTGAACTGTGCAAAGCTGAGAGCTCGGGATCTGTGTGAAAGTCGAGGTGGCCGTCCTGGGCTCCCCGTCCCTAATAGTCGTTATGGTCTCTGTGGACGTAAAGCAGTATCAGATGAAGTTTCAGCGTTCAGAGCTCAGGAGCTGTGCGAAAATCGCGGTGGCCGTCCTGGGCTCCCCGTCCCTAACAGTCCTAACGTTCTCCGTGGACGTGAAGCAACACTAAACTGAACTCTCTCACCGACACTCACACACCATGCAACACTGACTGGGCTGGTCCTTAACCCTAACCCTAGGATTCTCGCGACAATGGGATTGTGAGCCGGTCTGGCCTAGCGGCAAGGCGTTAGGCTGGTAGGCAAAGGACCTCGGTTCGATTCCGCTTCGGCTCTCCTCTCTCTTCAAAAGTTGTAGGTCTGTGGTGTCCACCCCTCTGTGGTGTCCACAGATCTACAACTTCTGAAGAGAGAGGAGACATGTGACATGTGACTTTGTCCCTCACAATTAACGAAACATTAAAATGGCTCTCATCGCTGCCCATCTTAATGCAGGAGTCATTCTGGTGGTGGCAGTGTAGCGTTAGGTATAGTTTCCCTCTTCCTCCACCTCCTGGGATCTCGGTCCCCGCCAGTACATCTTCGGAGACAACTCGGCGTTAAACAAGTTTGACCGAACGACAATGGGATCGGCCGGCTGCGGATGCAGATTTAAACAAATTCCCCTTTGTGATAATCTTCAGAGCTCAGAGGTTGTGTTAGAATCGAGGTGGACGTCCCGGGCTCCACGTCCCCAATAGTCCGTACGATCTCCGTGGACGTAAAGCAACATTTAAAGAAGTTAGTAATGATCTCAAGAGCACAGGAGCGGTCTGAAGAGGAGGGTGGAGCTGGGCTCTCATAGTGAGTTGGACAACCCTTTGCTTCAGGTTTCAACAGCTAGCTGTCCGGACTCTGTGACTTTGTTCCGTACAGCTGTTGAAAGAGCAAGTTGCGGAGTACACAAGCCATGGACCTATATAGAGGTCCACACCACCTTAGCATCTATTGTTGTGGAGGCGGCTGACGGTGTCTTCGGTCTTTATGCGGGTCGGGGCGCTCGGGACGAACTACGCATAGGTAGCCGACCCTCCCCCACCCCTTCCCCACTTCCCCCGTCCCTAATAGACTGTATCTGGTC
>JABMCL010001440.1:92500-97500 GCA_018857735.1 Alviniconcha marisindica
ACACTTAAACTACAGTTAAACGGTGAAAAACGATGAAAAATGAGATGGAAAGCTAAGCCACTTTTCCCTTTTTATGGTTGAGCAATGTTGTTTTCCTGTGCAGTGCTTGGAGGAATGTTTTGGTGCTACAATGTCTTTCCATGCAACTGCTTTGTTGCTGTTGTCAGAATTCATTACGCTTTTATCGAAACATTTTTATTAACGTGTTATTATGCCACTACTTTTGTCTATCATTAATGCGTTCCCTACTTTTCTGTAATTATATTGCAATGGGCTTTGAGTGCTCAATGAATTAATTCCCTATTATCATCATCATTATTATTATTATTATTGTTATTAAGACGAGACGAAACAAAACGATATGCTTACAAAGGGATAGGGGGAGGGGGGGGGGGGACAGACAGAGAGACAGAGACAGAGAAAAGAAAGGGAAAAAATAAAAAATAAAATAAAAAGGAGCAACGGCTCAGTCGACTCCCATTCCCATTTTCAAAACTCTCATGATCTTGAAAACTGGCACGTCGAGTCAAGATAATCAAAATCAACATGGACGTGTGCAGCTCAGAAAAGCTTAGCATCATGTGAAGTTCTCACGGACCTCGCTTCTAAACAGCATCAGACATCCCCACCCCCTCTCCCCACCCCTCCCCCATCCCCATTCCGCATCCCACCCACACATTCAGGTTTTAGAAAATTTCACACACGCTTAGTTAGGATTTAACAGTTGTTTTCGATTTTTTGTTGTTGAAGACCTGTATCTCAAGAGGTGTACATATGATGTGTGGAACGGGATGGTGGGGGGAGGGGAGAGAGAGAGAGAGAGAGAGAGAGAGAGAGAGAGAGAGAGAGAGAGAGAGAGAGAGAGAGAGAGAGAGAGAGAGAGAGAGAGAGAGAGAGAGAGACAGACAGACAGACAGACAGACAGACAGTCAGACAGACAGACAGACAGACAGACAGACAGACAGACAGACAGACAGATAGAGATAGAGACAGAGACAGACAGAGACAGACAGAGGCAGAGTCAGAGGCAGAGGCAGAGAGACAGAGAGAGACAGAGGCAGAGACAGAGACAGGCAGACAGACAGAGTTCGTAATAAGTGGTAATTCAGCATGTGCTGGTGCATTCTTACGAAACCTAAACAAAGCTCATGATATTTTTTTTATTGGGTATGTAAGTAAGTAAGTAAGTAAACATGGTGCTTAACATCCACAGAAACCGAACGGCTTATTAGGGACGGGGAGAAGGGGGGAAGGGGTTATGGAGGTGGGGGGAGAGGGAGACTATTATACCTATCGCTACACTGTCACCACCAGAATGACTCCTGCATTAAGATAGGCAGTGATGAGAGCCATTTTAATGTTTCATTAACTGTGAAGGACAAAGTCACAAGACAGTGTCCAGAGACCACAATTTTTGAAGAGAAAGGACAGCCGAAGCGGGTTCGAACCGAGGTCCCTCTGATTACCAGCCTAACGCCTTACCGCTAGGCCAAACCGGCTCACATTGGGTATGCAGCCTTCCCTTCCTGAAGAACCCTGTTGAAACGTCGTCACGATCATGATCTCAGCGACATTTCCTTCCTACCTGTGCTCGTGAGACGCTCTTCTTGAATTACATCTCCAGCGATGCGGTACATACTAGGAATGCCACAATTAAAGGAGCTTTTGGCTGCTTACATTTAGGGGAAGAAGAAAAAAAAAGAGTCTAAAACTCTAAACGAGATAAGGCCGGCCGGACATCCCTATTTGCGATTCATGCATGACGATTTCTGTTCAGTGTCGTCACCGTTTAGAAGATAAACAAAAACGCAATTAGAGGGGCTCTTTGTTCATCATGCATAATATTATGGTCCCAGACATATAACGTGATGTGTGTGGTGCCACGGCAAATCAGACTTCTTGGCTTGAGACTTGATATACATTTCGTGTTCCCCCTGATATAACCCTCGTGCTTGACTGGGCATTGAACGGGCATTAAACTATCAGGTAGCTTGCTAGCGCACGAAATCATCTTTCATGGTTTCTTTTGTCTGGGATTTTCAAGACTGTAAGGGGGTGCCGCCTCTGGCCTCGTGTCAGTTTCATTAAATCTGGAATTGGGAAGGGAAGAGGAAGAGCTGGGGGAGGAGAGGAGTGGGGCAGGCAGAAAGTTCCTTCCCGAGCAAGGGTCTGAACCCGCAACCTCTCGATCCCGTGTCAAGGCCTTTACCACTCGGCCACCGTGCGCTGCCCCCACCAGTTTGTAACACGCGTTTCTGTTTGAAACCCGGTCTTCACTGGCGGTGACCCTATGCCGGTTGACGGGCCCAATATGTCCAAGAACTAAGTCAGTAGCCTTGTGCTCTTTAGCAAAAACATCTCTGAGTACGCCCTGACCACCTCGCCTCAAATGGTTTTGATCACGTTGTTGTTGAAGTGTTGCTTTACGTCCACAGAAACCGTAGGCTTATTAGGGACGGGAGCCCAGGACGGCGGTCACCTCGACTTTCACACAGCTCCTGAGCTCTGGTTTTGACCAGTGATGAAGTGATGCTTAATGTCCTCAGATGTCGGCTGACATATTAGGGACAAGCTGAGACCAATGCCGAATTATGGTTCAATATAGCTCTACGTCCACGGAAACCAGAAGGCTCGTTAGGACGGACAGCCCAGGACGGCCACCTCGACTCTCACACAGCTCCTGCGTGAACTATCGTTTTGATCAGTTGATGTTGACCGCTTTTATACAGCGCTATTCTCCCCTCTCGAGCTCAGTGACTCACTGCACTCTTGTAGCTGAGCGTGTGAGTCTCAATGAGTGACTGACTGCAGCTTTTTACAGCACGCTTTGAATATGCCACTCGAAACTGCTAGCCACCCCGGCGCGTTCTTTGCACACCATCTAACCATGCACCACACCACGTCACTTCATGCAAAGCCACATATATAGGGTGCATGCGTGTTTAGCTGTAATCTGCCACCTGCACTTTTGGCAGAATGACCTGGATGCTTTACGTGCTATTGGTGTAACACAGGGGTGGAACGGATACCGAAACAAGAGTCAGCACAGAAAGTCGACCCTGGCCGGAGAAGAAAATTCTCCCGCCGCTCCTGCCCGGATGACTTGAACCCGCGACCTCAATTTCCACCACGAGTCCAGCGCTCTAACCACTGAGCTATCCCCGCTCCCGTGTTGTGATCTGAAGAAGTTATAAACAAGTGAAATGTAAACAGGATGGTAATTGACTGCTTGCTGACGACTGGCTGTGCTGTAACCTGAACTGTGAGCCAGAGTTGTCTTTTTCTTCTTCTTTGTCGTATTTCGTCTTTTTTCTCCCCCCTTTTGATCTTCGCCCTGATATGACCTTCTGCGGTGGACTGGGTGTTAGCTATCATTTATTTCAATAATAAATCAAATGCCTGTGCAAAACAGCGCTGGCTTCAGCCAGAGAGTATGACGTACATGCAATTATTCCCTGTCCACTTGAACACACTGTTTTTTTTCTCCGCCTTGATGTTGATTCAGGGCCAACTACTCTGGATAGCCAGAAGTTTCATGACATCACGTGATCGGCGGTTATCTGATCTAGCCTCTTGTTGCACCTTTTTTCTCGTACCCTGTTTTGCACCCCCAGCTCCGTCCCCCGGTTCGGGTTCACCTACCCGTTTGACCTACCCTCAGTCCTTGCACCCCTCCTTGTCTCAGGCGGAGACAGTTTGCGAACGGTCGTGTGATTGTTGCAATGCGTAATAAATTTCTCTCTCTCTCTGTCTGTCTGTCTGTCTGTCTGTCTGTCTCTCTCTGTCTCTCTCTGTCCCTCTCTCTCTGTGTCTGTTTGTCTCTGTCTGTCTGTCTCTCTCCCTCTCTTATGCTTATAACATCTGTTTGTGGTATAGTCGTGCTTATTTGTGTTTGCAGTATAGCAATGAATAGCTATTAGATAGGTCCAAATAGACCTATCGCTACTATCCTTGAGTATTAAAGTTTTCGAGTTCGAGTTCACTTTCCCCCTCCCCCCCTTCTCTCTCTCTCTCTCTCTCTCTCTCTCTCTCTCTCTCTCTCTCTCTCCTCTCTCTCTTCGCCGACACTGAGGATTATTCAGTTGCTCCAGTTTTCGAGTTTAAAGGAACTAGTGTCACTTGTCAGTCGCAGAACGATGATATAAGCGCATGCTTGTGTCAATGTGTGTGTGTGTGTGTGTGTGTGTGTGTGTGCGTGCGCGCGTGCATGTGCACGTGTGTGTGTGTGTGTGTGTGTGTGTGTGTGTGTGTGTGTGTGCTCTGCGTGCGAGCGGACACGATAAAGTGCGCGTGTAGAGGCATGTAATTCCTAGCTCATCAAGGAATTATGGTGTAATTTGTTCGGGACCAGATTCAAGTTTGTGTTTCTCGTCCTTCTACTTTTGAATCGTGTTTTCACTGCAGCAAAGTTTCAACCGACGTAATTACAAAACCACTACTGACGCTTTGCGAATATTCTGTTGAATAATACACTCTCCATTTAAAAATAAATAAATGAAAAAGCGTATCCAAACTTCTTTCTGTTTTTCAGTTTAATTTCCACTTTTTTGACGCAACTCTACAATTGTCTGTGGCACGCAAGTAAAACCAACATGAAGCCGTAAAAACTGAGAAGAAGAAGAAGAAACGCAGATACAGGTCAGTAAAAGTTACAGCCAAGGAAAAACTGCAAAAAAATCAAACAAACAAACAAACAACAGAAAGCGTCAATTATTTGCCTTTAACCTTTTAACATAGCTAACATAGCTAGAGTCAATAAAAGCGTTCCATGCATAACCTATACGTAATCTATTTGAAAAAAACATCAACAACAAAACAAAACACAAAACAAAAAAAATCCCAAAGGATGTTTAAGTGAATGTGACATCCCAACTCAGTGAGTCATCATGGAAAAAGTGAGACATCATGGAAAAAGTGACATTTATTACACTGATATTGTCCCAGCGAAAATGTTCAAAACGTTTTTGTCAGGCCTGCCGACAAGATCAAATACATAACTA
>JABMCL010001440.1:102500-110000 GCA_018857735.1 Alviniconcha marisindica
CTCAAAGCGCTTGGTTACTTAATTAAAGAAAAACATACAACGGGCAATTACTCACACACACAAATCAACGGCATAAAAACACAATCATAAACATATTCACACACACACACACACACACACACACACACACACACACACACACACACACACACACACACACACACACACACACGTCACCCAGAGAAAAACAACAACAAATACAACTGAATCAAAGATGACAAAAAGACACACACACACACACACACACACACACACACACACACACACACACACACACACACACACACACACACACACACACACACACACACACACACACACACACACGTCACCCAGAGAAAAACAACAACAAATACAACTGAATCAAAGATGACAAAAAGACACACACAAAACACACACACACACACACAACACACACACACACACACACACACACACACACACACACACACACACACGCGGGCGTGCATACACAAGCGATCAAGCGATTCAAATGTTGGCCCAAACTTGAAGAGCCACTGAGGTGTCAGCAATCCGCCCAGTTTAGCAGCAATCCAAACAAGGTGAAGAATGTGACCAGGAGCCAGTCACTAGCCTCCGCGGCCACTCGCTTTCCCCAAACCGGTTTTGTACAATTTCACGTACACACAAGTACATACAGACGAATAAGTGGTTTCTAACGTCGAGTAAACCACGGTGGCTACACAAGGCGCCAAGCACAAAAATGCTGAAAGATTTGTTATGTACTTTGACAAAGCAAGAGATGTCTTACTGAATGGGAGATGTCTTACCGAGTCTTACTGAATGAGAGATGTCTTACTGAATCAGATATGTCTTACTGAATGAGAGATGTCTTACCGAGTCTTACTGAATGAGAGATGTCTTACTGAGTCAGATATGTCTTACTGAATGGGAGATGTCTTACCGAGTCTCACTGAATGAGAGATGTCCTACCGAGTCTCACTGAATGAGAGATGTCTTACCGAGTCTTACTGAATGAGAGATGTCCTACCGAGTCTTACTGAATGAGAGATGTCTTACGGCCGAGTCTTACTGAATGAGAGATGTCCTACCGAGTCTTACTGAATGAGAGATGTCTTACGGCCGAGTCTTACTGAATGAGAGATGTCTTACCGAGTCTTACTGAATGAGAGATTTGGGGCTTACTGAAATTCTACCGAGTCTTACTGAATGAGAGATGTCTTACCGAGTCTTACTGAAGGAGAGATGTCTTACCGAGTCTCACTGAATGAGAGATGTCTTACTGAATCAGATATGTCTTACTGAATGAGAGATGTCTTACCGAGTCTTATTGAATGAGAGATGTCCTACCGAGTCTTACTGAATGAGAGATGTCTTACGGCCGAGTCTTACTGAATGAGAGATGTCTTACTGACCTCGGCCGAGTCCGGAGTGGTCCGAATGCTCATGGTACGTACAGCACAGCCGGAGTGAAGTGGTATAGGCTGCAGTATGGACCAGGCGCAAGCCCACTGCAGTACAATTTTATACCCGCACGCCTACTCTGGATGCGAAACCACACGTTTGTGGTGAGGTGCATAATGAGGGGGCAAGCTTCCGCATATATTATCATCATTCCACAAATTACCATCACGGGCTGACACAGTTTCAGGTCTTGTTACCAGGACCCGTCTTACTGTGGTCAGCAGCGGCCCTTCCGTCACTGACCGTTATTGGAGTCACCCACCCCACCCCACACGCACACACACACACACACATGCACACAGCCCACCCACTTTCTGTAACACGGACCACTGTGTTTTACTCCCAAACCCCTTTTCGCTAGCTGCACCTTGTCAGAGATAGTGGAGACATCCTATTTAGTTCTACTCCCTCCTATTTTTCCACCGACCCTCGTTGTTTTTATCTCCATGTACCTAATCCTTCCTTTATTCCGTTTCCACCCCCTTCCTTCATGTAATTCTTTATCCGACCTCCCCTCACTACACCCTGCAGCTGGTCCTTGCCGTTTTGATCTGCCCCTATCCCTTCCTTCGACTCCAAAAATATGGTAACCCTACACCCACCATTTTCCCCCCAGCCCCCTCCACACACACACGCACACACATACACACACACACACACACACACACACACACACACACGCACGCACGCACGCACGCACGCACGCACGCACGCACACACACACACACACACAGCTTCAACCACCTGACCCGCGACTTGCACCGAATGAGTCGAGCCTTCATGACTAATCATTGTGTTAGGAAAAAGGCGCATCGTTCTTTGCAATGCAATAAAACGAATGTGACACGGGCGGCCCAGGGGAGGGGGGTAACCTGAGGAAGAGACCCCGAGTGATGACACTGAAGTAAGCTGCTGGATTGTAACGTCCCATCAACCACACAAGGTCACCTCACGACGTCCCGCGGTAGGGTACTGCGGACGCAGAAATTAAGGTCACCTCTGTTGAGAACCCAGAGCTAGCAATGTTCTCCCTTTAACGCCTGGAGTATAGCCTGGCAGGCCATGATATAGCCACGTATGCTTCGCCTACTGCCAGAAATTTCTCGCTTGTCCTAATTTGTACCTTCCTGGTCCCTTCACCTTCACTTTCTGCAAATCCTCTCCCTACCTTTTAACCGCGTTAACCAAAATCCAAAAACACAAAAAGTTTAAAAAGAACGCTATTTATTAGGACAAAAACACAATCTGAAAATTTTGGGGGTGATCCCCTTTGTCAAACTTGAAATCAACACTTACACAACAATTAAACGGTGAAAAACGATGAAAGATTAGATGAAAAGCTATATCACTTATTTGTTTCTGGTTGAGCTATGTTGTTTTCCTGTGCAGTGCTTGGAAGCTATTTGTGTTAGCCAAAACGAGAGTCGTGGTGTGCCGGGGGAATAGAAGACGTCACCCTGCTTGTAGTCACAAGATGTCACCCTGCTTGTAGTCACAAGATGTCACCCTGCTTGTAGTCACAAGATGTCACCCTGCTTGTAGTCACAAGATGTCACCCTGCTTGTAGTCACAAGCGATTGAAGCAGATTCCCGAGGTGAGTGCCAACGGAACATAACAGGTACTAACGTGTGTTATTATGCATTGATGGGAAGATGCTTTTTTGTTTTGTCTTGTTTTTAATCGTTGCAACAGTGAATTAGACAAGTAAGTAAGACAGTAAGTAAATTGGTGTTTTGCGCCCAGTCAACCGGTGCGGTTGTATCAGGGCGATGTGAATTAGGCAAACCTGTGGTTTGGTAATCTGTCTTTTGAACTTGTGTTAAACGAATTTTGACTGTGTGAACCGTGATTGGTCCTGAGGTGACCCTATGCGGTTGACAGGAACTAACTAACTAACTAACTAACACCTCCGGACGAGGAGAGATGGCAAACTACGTGCAGTACCCGACACAGGGGATCCACAGAGCTTGACTGAACAGTCTGTATGATGCTGTATGATGCTGAAGCGGTTTGTCTTCATTTCTGTCTTCCTTCACCATAGAACGTAGTATCCCCACTCGTCGACCGAGGACCGGAACCCACTCCACTGCGGCTACAGGCAGTGCACTGTTTGTTTCAGCGCTGCCTTACGTCCACAGAAACCATCAGGCTTAGTAGGGACGCGGAGCCCCGGACGGCCACCTCCACTTTCACACAGCTCCTGAGCTCCGAAGCGCGAGAGTAAGTAAACATGGTGCTTAACGTCCACAGAAACCATAAGGCTTATTAGGGACGGGGAGAAGGGGGAGGTATGGAGGCGGGGGAAAGAGGGAGATTATATACCTATCGCTACACTGTCACCACCAGAATGACTTCGGCATAAAGGCGGGCAGCGAGGAGAGCCATTTTTAACGTTTCATACTTGGGAGGGACAAAGTCACAAGACAGTGTCCACCGACCACAACTTTTGAAGAGAAAGGAGAGCCGAAAGCAGATTCGAACCGAAGCCCGGCCTCTGCTTACCGGCCTAACGCCTCGCCCGGCTAGGCCAAACCGGCTCACATCTGAAGCTCCAAAGAAGACGGCAACCTTTAAGCGCAAGCGAGAGGTGATTCTCTGCTGTCCAGGCCCTCT
Source organism: Alviniconcha marisindica (assembly GCA_018857735.1). Taxonomy (NCBI): domain Eukaryota; kingdom Metazoa; phylum Mollusca; class Gastropoda; family Provannidae; genus Alviniconcha; species Alviniconcha marisindica. Next base: position 106,561 of record JABMCL010001440.1, read on the forward strand.
GATTTGCCTGTCGCTGTCGGTTAAAGCTACACCGTCGGACAGACTAATTGGGCTTGGCCTTTGGTTCCCCGAGCCGTGATTATCCACAGGGATAGGATGACAGCCTCGGGTGGGATCAACATCCTCAAGTTCGGTTAAATGGCGGGCAGCTGATTCCACGGCATAAACACATGCGCGTGCGATTAAGCAAGCAAGCGCACAGGCGTGTACACACAATTATCGACACACTTATAATCACATGCACACACGCTCTCTCTGTGTCTGTCTCTGTCTGTCTGTCTGTCTGTCTGTCTGTCTCTGTCTCTTTTTCTGTCACAGAACATGTCAGATAAGTTTCCACATTTTTGAAGTTTTGCCTGTATCGTTATACATTGCATGAATGGCGTAATCTTAGCAAGGGCGTATTGTAACACTAGCCTCCGGCCTAAAATCTTAATCCTTGAGTATTAAAGGTCAGTCAGTCAATCTCTCTTTCTCTCTTTCTCTCTCTCACGCAACACAGACACGCATCCCCACTCCACACACCACTACACACACACGCGCGCGCGCCGCCACACACACCACACACACACACACACCACACACACACACACACACACACACACACACACACACACACACACACACACTCTCTCTCTCTTCTCCACACATACACACAACACACACTCTCTCTCTCTCTCCACACACACCACACTTCTTCTCCCCTCCCCCACACACACACACCGCACGCAACACAAAACACGCACGCACGCACGCACCACGCACACCACACACACACACACACACACACACCACACACACACACCAACAACAAACACACACCACACACACACACACACACACACCACACACACACACTACACACACACACAGACACAACACACACACACACACACACACACACACACACACACACACACACACACACACACACACACACACACGTTAAATAAAAGCAACAACAAAAACAAAAACAAAAACACCCTTATGCAGTGCCTACGGTCCGACCACAGTGATTCGGCCACAAGCGGCACGGCTGATGGCATCACAAGCTGTGCAGACAGTATATAGGCTATATAGGGTATCTCAAGAGCTTAAAAGCATAGGCTTATATAGCTGGTGATAATCACAAATCGTCTGCCCGATTTTCCTCTCGCGTGTGCGTGGCCATGAATATTCATGGGGAATTTCGGATCCCTTAGCTGACCTTTGACTTTAAAGTGTGCACATATGCATAATAACATGCGACAGACACAAAAAGTTTCTATACTCTTTGCTCTTGTTCACAAAATGTCAGTTCACAAAATGGCTGAAGCACTGAATGTGCGCATTTTATACAAAGCAGTCGCTCAAAACTTTGTTTAGGGTTTGCGCCATATAAATCTCACTTGAATGATTGACTGATGTATCGGCAAACCCACATTTGTCAAAGGTTTCGCTCCTGTCAAAAAACCCAAACAACAACAACACAACAACAGAAAAACAACAAAAAAAAAAACAAAACAAAAAACTAAACACACACACACAAAAACAACAACAACAACAACAACAACAAAAAACAACAACAGAAGAAAAAAAAAGAGAGAAAAAATCAAGCGTCTGCTCTGAGGAATAATATTATTTAAGAACAGGAGAGGCGATTCGTGTTTATACACTACAAGAATGCGTTCAGGGAAACAACTGAAACAGTTCTGCTACACACAAACAAGAACTGAAAGAGAGAGAGAGAGAAAAGTTCCCTTGTCAATCGCCAGAAAAGAAAATGTTTGGTCTGTCGAGAAGGTGGAAGAGATCCGAAGAAAAAAAAAAGAAGAAAAAAAGAGAAAAGGATTTTGTTTTGAAACCGAATTAATTTCGGGTTATCGTTCTTTAAAGAAAACGTTTGGTCTCTCGAGGAGGTGGAAGAGAGAGAGAGAGAGAGAGAGGAGGAGAGAGAGAGAGAGAGAGAGAAGAAAAGAAGAGAAGAGAGAAGACGGAAAAGGAGAGAGAGAGAGGAGAAGGAGAGAAGGGAGAAGAGAGCAGAGAGAGAGAAAAGAGAGAGAACAGGAAAACAGAGAAAGGGAGGAAGAGAGAGAGAGAGAGAGAGAGAGAGAGAGAGAGAGAGGAGAGGAAGAGAGAGAGAGAGAGAGAGAGAGAGAGAGGGGAGGAGAAGAGAGAGAGAGAGAGAGACAGAAAAGAGACAGAGAGAAGAAGAAGAAGAAGACAGACAGAAGACAGAGAGAGAGAGAGAGAGACGAGAGAAGGACACAGACAGAGAAGAGAGACAGAGAAGAGAGAGAGAGGAGAGAGAGGAGGGAGAAAAGAGAGAGAGGAGAGAGAGAGAGAGAGAGAGAGAGAACACAAAAAAAAAAGAGAGAGAGAGAGAAGAGGAGAGAGAGAAGAGAGAGAGAAGAGAGAGAGAGAGAAGAGAGAAGACAGGAAGAAGAGAGAGACAGAGAGAGACAGAGACAGAGACAGAGACAGACAGACAGAGACAGACAGAAGAGAGAGAGAGAGAGAGAGAGAGAGAGAGGAGAGAGAGGAGAGAGAGAGAGAGAGGACGAGGAGAGGAGAAGGGGAGAGCCAGACAAGAGAGAGAGAGGAGGAGAGAGAGAGAGAGAGAGAGAGAAAAGAGAGGGGGAGAGAGAGAGAGAGGAGAGAGAGAGAGACGAGAAAAGACGAGAGAGATGAGAGAGAGAGAGAGAGAGAGAGAGACAGAGAGAGAGACGAGAGAGAGAGACAAGAAGCTGAGACGGGAGAGGAGAGAGGAGAGGAGAGAGGAGAGAGAGAGAAGAGGAAGAGAGAGGAGAACAGAGACAGAGAGAGACGAGAGAGACGAGAGAAGCAGGGAGAGAGAGAGAGAGAGAGAGATGAGAAGAGGAGAGAGAGAGAGAGAGAGAGAGAGAGGAAGAGGAAGAGAGAGAGATCGAGAGAGAGAGAGAGAGAGAGAGAGAAGAGAGAGAAGAGAGAGGAGAGAAGAGAGAGAGAGAGAGAGGAGAAGAGAGAGAGAGAGAGAGAGGGGGATGGAAGGAGAGAGAGAGAGAGAGAGAGAGGAGAGTAGAGAGAGAGAGAGAGAGAGAAGAGAGAGAGAAGTGAGAGAGATGGAGAGGAGAGAGAGAGAGGAGAGATGAGAGAGAGAGAGAGAGAGAGAGAGAGAGAGAGAGAGAGAGAGAGAGAGAGAGAGAGCATGAGAGAGAAGAGAGAAGAGAGAGAAGAGGAGAAGAAGAGACAGAGGAGGAGAGAGAGAGAGGGGAGGAGAGAGAGAGAGAGAGTGGGGGAGAAGGAGAGAGAGAGAGAGAGAGAGAGAGAGAGAGGAGAGAGATGAGGAGAGAGAGGAGGAGAGAGAAGAGAGAGGAGGAGAGAGAGGAGAGAGAGAGAGAGCGAGAGAGAGAGAGAGAGAGAGAGAGAGAGAGAATGGGGGTGGAAGGAGAGAGAGAGAGAGAGAGAGAGAGAGAGAGAGA
>JABMCL010001440.1:115000-135000 GCA_018857735.1 Alviniconcha marisindica
CGTAATTAACCCAGGTTGCTCCATTCACCGTAATTAAACCGTGCTGCCCCATTCACCGTAATTAACCCAGGCTGCTCCATTCACCGTAATTAAACCATGCTGCCCCATTCACCGTGATTAAACAAGGCTGCCCTATTAACCATAATTACCCTAGGCTGCTCCATTAACTGTAATTAACACAGGCTGCCCCGTTCACCGTAATCAACTCATGGAAACAGCAGCAGACGGCTGAAATCGCCGCATCAAATGATGATGACGGCTGTAAACAGTTGAGTTGGCCCTGTGAACCGATAACGACTCTAGAGGCGAACAGACAGTTCCCTCTGCCGTATGAATTGATGACGGCTGTAATAGACGGTTCCATTCGCTTTATGAACTGATGTTGGCTGTAACAGATGGTTCCATTCACCGTATGAACTGACAATAATGGTAACAGACGGTTCCATTCACTTTATGAACTGACGAAGACTGTAACCGACGGTTTCATTCAACGTATGAACTGACGAAGGCTTTAACAGACGGTTTCATTCGCCGTATGAACTGACGAAGGCTTTAACAGACGGTTCCATTCGCCGTATGAACTGACGAATGCTTTAACAGACGGTTCCATTCGCCGTATGAACTGACGAAGGCTTTAACAGACGGTTTCATTCGCCGTATGAACTGACGAAGGCTTTAACAGACGGTTCCATTCGCCGTATGAACTGACGAATGCTTTAACAGACGGTTCCATTCGCCGTATGAACTGATGAAGGCTTTAACAGACGGTTTCATTCGCCGTATGAACTGACGAATACTTTAACAGACGGTTCCATTCGCCGTATGAACTGACGAATGCTTTAACAGTCGGTTCCATCCGCCGTATGAACTGACGAAGGCTTTAACAGACGGTTCCATTCGCCGTATGAACTGTCGATGGCTGTAACAGACGGTTCCGTTCACTTTATGAACTGACGAAGACTGTAACGAACGGTTCCATTCGCCGTATGAACTGATGATGGCTGTAACTGTAACAGACAGCTCCATTCGCCTTATGAACTGATGATGGCTGTAACTGTATCAGACAGCTCCAGTCGCCGTATGAACTGATGACGACTGTAACAAGCGGTCTCACTCGCTGTAATGGAACCGTTTCAACATACAGCAGGCAGCCTGACTTAAACAAAGAGACAGACGTGAGGGTGACTGCAATTTCCGTCGTAATTAATCACAGTCAAACAAAACAGCACTAGACAGATCTCCGTTCGTCGCAATGGACTTAGGGTAGGTGTACCATGGAGACAGAAACAAAAGGTCCCCTCACCTGTGCAAAGAACCCAGAACTATCAAAGGTTTTCTCTTTAAAGCCTGGAGTAGGTCAGAGTATAGCCTTGCATGCTTCACCTACCGCCGGCCAGGAATCATGTCGTTCTAATTTCTGCCTTCCAAGTTATTTCGGTTTCAAGGTTTCATGTCGCGACAAAAAAATATGTTTGTCGCGACAAACAAGCTTTTGTCGCGACAAACATGCTTTTGTCGCGAAAAAAGACGTGTTTTGTCGCGGAGAACATCTGTTTGTCGCGACAAAAATGATACTTGTGGCAGCTCCCGCCAATGATCGATCTCAACCCATTCGCCTCGGAGCCATTCTTATTGAGATTGGTCTCGGCGGGTCACGAGGTTGAAAGCGAGGATTGTCATTTTTGCACAATCAAACCTCGCTTTCGTTCTGGTGACCCGCCGTGACCTAGCTCAATAAAAATGACCCCATGCTAATGCAGCACCCAACCTCGCTTTCGATCGCTGTTCCCTTCACGAGCTCCGTCATGATTGTTCTTAAGAATGGTGTACAATCGGACAATAAGTGGAAACAACAACAACAACAGCACGCGCACACACACGCGCGCGCGCGCGCGCACGCACACGCACGCACACACACACACACACACACACACACACACACACACACACACACACACACACACACACACACACACACACACACACACACACAACAACAACCACAACAACAACAAAAGACTTCCGCAGATAGCTCAAACTGTCGTGGCCAATGGTGACTCAACATGAACAGCTTCATATGTATATAATATCGTATTTAAATTAATATGTACCATGTTAAAACTGACCTTGATGAACTACTTATCAGGGCTTTGATGAGCGCAAAATAAATGTATGTTGTTGTTGTTGTTGTTGTTGTTCTCCTTCTTCTTCTTCTTCTTCTTCTTCTTCTTCTTCTTCTTCTTCTTCTTCTTCTTCTTCTTCTTCTTCTCGTAACCGTACCGGTTGACTGGGCGTAAAACACCAACTTACTTACTTATTCACTCTTCTTCTTCTTTTCGCCTTGGCTAATCAAGGGAAGGAAAATACACCAGGCCACTCCAGTCGCAGTATCAATTGACATATACACATGTATGAAAGCCGGGACACACGAAGAAGGCCAACTGAACATTATATATATATATAATGACTGCAATATAAATTTCAAGGGAGCTTAAAAATTAAGCATAATTGTATCATCTCGGCGACAGTAGTCTTCAGTTTTTCGAGTAAGCAGTGTGACCGGAACAGCTTCCGTCAAACATTCACTGATTGTTGTCAGTTTCTCGATTCACCCCCCCCCCCGCCCACCCCCCACCCCCCGCCTCCACCCTCACATAAACACTATTATCAAACACCACTTCCACGCAATACGTCACGCTGATGATCAGTGATGATGTGACAACTTCCACGCAATACGTCACGCTGATGATCAATGATGATGTGACAACTTCCACGCAATACGTCACGCTGATGATCAATGATGATGTGACAACTTCCACGCAATACGTCACGCTGATGATCAATGATGATGTGACAACTTCCATGCAATACGTCTCGGTAATACATCACGGTGATGAGCAGTGATGATGTGACAGCTTCCACGCAATACGTCACGGTGATGATCAGTGATGAGGAGAGTATTTCCACTCAATGTTACTGATGAAGATGATGACGACGATGATCACGACTATTTGTATACAATACGTTAGTGATGATGGTGGTGGTAGTACTGATGCTATTTCCGCGCAATACTTACATCAGTGATGGTAGTGATGATAATGGTGCTAATGATGACGAGTGTGTATTTCCGCTCAATAATGACGTCAGTGATGATGACGATGGTGATATTTCCATGCAATACTAATAGCAGTGGTGATGATGATGATGATGATGATGATGATGATGATGATGTTTCCATACAATGCTGATATCAGTGATGATGATGATGATGATGATGATATTTTCATGCAATACTGATATCAGTAATGATGATGATGATGATAATGATGACGACGATGATGATGATGATATTTCCATGCAATACTGATATCAATGATGGTGATGATGATGATCAGAGTGATATTTCCATGCAATAATGATATCAATGAATATGATGAATATGATGATGATGATGGTGGTGGTGGTGGTGGTGACTGGTATTTCCGTGCAATACTGTTGTCAAGAGATGACGATGATGACGGTGGTGATATTTCCGTGCTATACTGACATCACTGACGGTGATGGTGTTGACGATGATAATGGTGGTGGTGGTGATACCACTTCCACGCAGCACTGACACGGAAATTGTGTAGGGTACATAATGAAAGGCGACAACGTGTACTAATGCGATGAGACCTGTGGGTGAGCGACAATGAAAGGTGGTTACCCATTGGATGTCCTGCACGTCCTCCGTGCGGAACTGATACGCTGCCGTCGTGCCGGCCTGCTGGTACTGGTAAGGCACTGCCCCGTAATTCATCATCACTGGCCACCACACATCACACTCCGCTGACCGGCGGTCACCTCCAAACCCTGCCCACTGACGCTGCTGCAGCCGGACGCGGCGGCCGGAGCACTGCAATTAATCCTTGGCCCTCCTTGCACGATGGTCGGTGAGCTCAAGTCTCCTTCACCACGATCAGCTGCATGGCCGCCGCCGCATCAACAGTTTCTCACACCACATATTCCCATCTCCCTTTTTTCCTCTTCCGTCCGAGCGCACATCGTGTCAGTTATCCGTCTGGTTTCCCTTCTTTCGCGATCCGTTTTTTTCCTCTTCTTCTTCTTCTTCTTCTTCTTCTCTTTTTCTTTCTTCTCCTTCACTCGCTTACCACTGCGTGGAAAGGAAAACTTGCTCTGAACACACCACAGCTCACTACTGTACTGACACCACCACCACTACACACACACACACACACACACCCCAAAAAAGAAAGAAAGAAAAAAAGAAAGAAAAAATTCTCGTGACCTGAGATTGAAAGACATGCATGGATCTCAGAGAAAGTTCACGTACTAGCGGGCATACAGAAAGAAAGGGTAGTTGTGAGCGAGCGAGCGAGCGAGCGAGGAGAGAGAGAGAGAGAGAGAGAGAGAGAGAGAGAGAGAGAGAGAGGAGAGAGAGAGAGAGAGAGAGAGAGAGAGAGAGAGAGAGAGAGCTGACAAAAGAGGACGATAATCAGTAGGAGGGGGTTGTAAAAGACTGTAAAAGAAACATGTGCACTGAGAAGAACTGTGCCAGGAGACTAGACGAAGGCAAGATCAACAGAGTGCGTCATCAAATCGAATGACGGGAAAGCCGGAACTCAAGAAGGTGTTAAAAAAAAAAAGAAACAGAAGGAAGGAAAGAAGAAAAATACGTGGAAGGTAAGAAAGACTGAAAACAGCCGCCCTACACAAAGTGGAGCACGATTTAATATGTTGTGAGCGTCTGACTCATGTCTTCCGATGCTCCATTTGCACCACCACCAACAACTTTCACCTTCGCTTCTCTCCTCCAACCGATGTGTCTGCGCGCTGGCCTGGCACTCACAAAGATCCTGGGACGCGGAAGCGTACATCTTGTGTGTGTGTGTGTGTGTGTGTGTGTGTGTGTGTGTGTGTGTGTGTGTGTGTGTGTGTGTGTGTGTGTGTGTGTGTGTGTGTGTGCGTGTGTGTCTGTGCGTGTGTGTGTGGATGGCGGGTGGAGTGGGTGGGGTGGTGGTGGGAGTGGGAGGGGTAGATAGGCGGGGGAGTAGTCTGCTTTGAGGTACACAGAAACTACAGGTAAGCCGACAGGTAAGGAATCGCCTTCAGCTACGCGCAGGTGGGGCCAGTCTGCTGCCTGATGGTTGCAGACCATTTTGTCTTCCATTTCGCCTCGTGGTACCTGTCGCTTGCAGTTTCCACACACAACTCTTTGTCTTTCTGCTCGATGTACCTTTGGTTCACATCTTTCCCGGACAAAGATGTACCTTTGGTTCACATCTTTCCTGGACAAAGATGTACCTTTGGTCCACATCTTTCCTGGACAAAGATGTACCTTTGGTTCACATCTTTCAGAGAAAAAGATGTACCTTTGGTTCACATCTTTCCTGGACAACTCTTCTTGTCTTCCCTTTCACTCGGGAAAGGTTTACACCATCCATATACAACTCTTTTACGTTCATTTTTAATCCGTGGTCCCTGTGGGGTTCACGTTCTCCACACAGTTCTGTTCTCTTCCTTGTTATTCGATGGTGCCTACATTTTACGCCTTCCCTAGACAACTCTTTGTCTGCCTTTTCACTCAACGGTACCTGTGATTTACACACTCCCAACACAACTCTGTCTTCGTTTCCATTTCACTCGATGGTACGTGTAATTTACACCGTCCCCAGACAACTCTTTTCTCTTCCCTTTCAGTTATGGGTAGCTATGGTTACATCATCCCTAGACAACTCTTATCTCTTCCCTTTCAGTCATGGGTAGCTATGGTTACATCATCCCTAGACAACTCTTATCTCTTTCCTTTAAGTTATGGGTAGCTATGGTTACACCCTCCCTAGACAACTCTTATCTCTTCCCTTTCAGTCATGGGTAGCTATGGTTACATCATCCCTAGACAACTCTTTCTCTTCCCTTTCAGTCGTGGGTAGCTATGGTTACATCATCCCTAGACAACGTTTGTCTCTTCCCTTTTACTCGATAGGACTGATGGCTCACACCTTCAATCCTTAGACTATCATTTGGGGCTGCTTCGGATCACCTTGGAAGTGACGTACTTCTGGCAGGCTTCTCAGGGGCGAACATGTTGTCGGCAACTTCACTTGTTGTTGTTGTTGTTGCTGCTGCTGTCTTGTTTCCCCGCTTGCATTCGGACGTTCACCCACAGCCGAGTGCAATTTTGCACGTGCAGCTGTTTTCCTGTCGCACGTAATACACGCAGATAAGTAGTGTTCCCTGCCACTGATCTAGGCATCTGCATGCCGCCTTCGGGGGTTTCAGTGCAGCCACAGATATGTGTGCGTACTTTACTGGCGACCGGGTATTTGTCGAAACACGACATGCGGCACAGACGGGTCTTCAGATTGTCATGGTCAATAAAACTGACTAGAGATTCGCTAACAGACTGGCGTTAGGCTCATCTTCTGCAGTTCAGTTTCCCAGCATTTTACACAAGCTTTCATGCCAGAGAAGTCGGCATTAGTCTCCTGCTTATTTCTCATAATTCAGCACAATGATTCCGGTTTCGAGAGGCAGGCGATGTTTTGTGTATATTTTCAACAACTATGGACGCCAAGACGGAGTGTTTGAAGTGCTAACGTTGATTTTCCGTGACTGTTTAGAAGCACGCACGAATACGGTTTATCCACGTGTGCACGAAGGGCATTATTTGAAAAAAACTAATAACGGTCTTATGCGATACAAACATCCGATATCCAGCTTCCGAGTGACGGCCCATTCGGTGAAGCCACCCCCCCCCAAACACACCACACACCACACACACAACCACACACCACACACACACACACCACACACACACACACACACACACAACACACACACACACACACACACACACACACGACAAGCAGCACCACACACACACACACACACACACCACACACACACACACACACACACACACAACACACACACACACACACACACAAGAGACCACACACACACACACACACAACACACACACACACACACACACACACACACACACACACACACACACACACACACACACACACACACACACACACACACACACACACACACACACACACACACACACACACACACACACACACACACACACACACACACACACACACACAACACACAACACACACACACACACACACACACACACGCGCGCGCGCACGCACACAGGAAGAGACTAGCATCACTAAGAACCAGCACCACTAATCATCCTCTCTCACTATCTTTCTTCTAATGGTACTGTACCTGTCAGTTCCAGTCTCGCCATTACTGCGATCGTCTTTAGCACGTACTTGCTCTGATCACTTAGGACAGAGGGAATTGTTTAGGAAGATCTAGCTCTGGGCGCTGGGCGCGATATTCTCCCGTGTATGCGGCACAGACGGCTGGTCTGTCTGGCACGGAGCGTGCTGGGGGAAGGGCTCATGCGCGTCTAGCTGCTACCCGTTAACTGCAGACTTCACCCTGCGGCATAACTACCTGACATTCCACCCTTTCCTCCATTCCTCAAGGGATGCGGCAAATTCACACACACACACACACACACACACACACACACACACACACACACACACACACACACACACACAGCAGAGAGAGAGAGAGAGAGAGAGAGAGAGAGAGAGAGAGAGAGAGAGAGAGAGAGAGAGAGAGAGAGAGAGAGAGAGAGAGAGAGAGAGAACCATTGGGATTTGTTTTTCTTCTCAATAACTACAAAATATCAATAACTTTAAAATAAGAAGACGAGTAAATTACAAATCGGCTAATGGCGATCTTATTCAGTTATTCAGTCATTCAAACGTTGACATTCGATCTTTGCCTCTCCAATAACAATTTCCGATCTTCTCCAATAACAAGTTTCGAGCCTCCGCCCCCCCCCCCCCCCCCCTCCTCCCCGTTCATCGTCTCCCGCCCCCCGCTTTCACCTCCCCTCCCCAGTACTCTGTATTTCCCGCCCACTTTTACCTCCTCCACAAACACACTCCCCTCACCAGCCTCTGCATTAACCTTTTCATCCCGACCCATAGTTAGCCCTGGCCCACGTTGCACCCAGCCAAACCCCTCGAGTCCGTGCTGTTGTTAATAACTTCCTATGTGATAAATGATGGCCCCCCTACGTGATATTTACGGAACGAATCGTGGTTCTAATGCAAATGAATGCAAACATTGCGGAAAAGAGAGTGTGAGGTCGTGGACGTGGAGAAAGAGACAATCGTTTCTTTTTTATTTTCGGGTCCGACGGCCAAATGATAAAACCATCGGTTAATTTCCGCCCTGGGAAAGCAAGGAATTCGGAGCGTGTTCGAACCTTTGTGTTTTGTCATAACAGGCAGCGTTCTTTTTAACCCTTTATGCGTTCGGATCATATTCGAACCGTTCAATCCGTCACCGTCGCACGCTGACTCCAGAACAAAGATAAGCACCAGAGAATTCATGCGTCTGACCAACTACCGCAACACTGGACGGTACTAAGGACCCTCTAGCCCAAACTCCAAGCATTGGTTTACGACATCCTTCCTTCAACCAATGCCGTATTTAGTTACGCCATAGCGTCCAGAAAACTGTCAGCTAACGAGCAGTTTTTTGTTGGTGCTCAAACAGTAGTAAGTTTGTTACAAACAACTCCAATAAAACACGGCGTGTCATTTACAGCCGCCAACAAAGTTTACACCGGCACAAATAAAACCACAATCGTTTGAATCGAGACGGAACATGAGACGGGTGGATGCGTCTCATGTTTACGTGCATGTTTTGGCGCTAGGTTGCTTCTACAGTCATATATATATATATATATATATTAGTACCCGAACCTTTCGGAGGGCGCTGACCGCGTCGCTGGACAGCTGCGCGGAGATAAAGAGTACCCCTTCAGTGGCGTAACTAAATCTGGCAGAGTTTGGAGGAGGGTGCCGGAAACGATGCTCGAAGTGTGCCTCTAGCCGACACTAGTGGCAGAGGTCCGATCTTCAGCGTACTTACCGGCGGCTGTGTGGGCCGAGTGGGGGCAAGGCGGTGGCCCATGCCGGCAGGAAATAGAACAGGGTCCATCTGAAATTGGGCGAGAGACTGAGACTCTGGTACGGTGAGTCCACGGTGATGTACTGACTGAGTGACTGACTTCAATGTCGGCAACACGTCTCCACGCTCTCTGTAACGGCACGGGTGAACAGGGATGACCCCCCCCCCTCGCCACACATACACCCTGTCTCTGATGTCTTTTAACATGTTTGACGGCATGTTTCTCTCGCTCTCTCTCTCTCTCTCTCTCTCTCTCACACACACACACCCACCCACGCACATACACACACACACACACACACAAAACACACACCCAACCCGGCCTCTGGTGTCTTTTAACATGTTCTCCACGGGAGACTTCACTGACTCACAAAAGAACGGCACGGGTAAAAAATGAAAGAAAATAACAATAACAACAACCACACACACACATTCTCTCTCTCTCTCTCTCTCTCTCTCACACACTCCCCGGGCTTTAGTGTCATTTAACACGTTCTCCACGGGAGACTTCACTGACTCACAAAGACGGCAGGCGACACCAGCAGTTGCCACACGTGAAACTCGTGCCTAGTGACTGGCAGCTGCACGTGAAACTCGTGCCTAGAGACTGGCAGCTGCACGTGAAACTCGTGCCTAGATGTGCGAATGCACGAGTGTGGTGAACTTCAACCGTGTTCCCGTAGGTAATTCGGATCAAAATCCTAAAGCTGCCTTGGGAAGACCTGAGCTGCCGACCCGCTGCATGTTGAAGGAAATTCTCTTATTGTGCGTGCGTACAGTGTGTGTCTGTGCGCGGGCGCGCGATCTTGTTTTGAACTGATTGACAGCTTGTGCTAATTCGACAACTCAAGACTATTGAGTCCTGTGTAACAGTTTTGTTGACTAATTCAGTAGCTGAAAACAGAAAGTGCACACATACATACACACACACACACACACACACACACACATACACACACGCGCGCGCGCGCGCGCGCACGCACGCACGCACGCACGCACGCACACACACACACAAGTAAGTAACTTGGTGTTTTACGCCCAGTCAACAAGTTCCACAACCCCTACCCCCTTCTTTCGCCCCCCCCCCCCCCCCAAAAAGGGGGGTTCAGAGACTGCTACGCCAACTGACAAAGGTCGGGTTCTTCACAATGCACGGGTCGGGCCATGGATCTCGTCCCGTCCAGATAATTATTATGTCCAGCACACATAATTATGGCCAGACTCTTTGTCCATTCCAGTTCATGTTCAGTACACACAGGGCCAGTCTCCCCACTATCAATTCCGTTTAATATTCAATACAAACAGGGCCAGTCTCTTCTCTGTCCATTCCAGTTTATGTTCCCTACACGTAGGGCCAGTCTCTTTTCTGTCCATTCCTGTTCATGTCCAGTACACGTAGGTCCAGTCTCTTCTCTGTCCATTCCAGTTTATGTTCCCTACACGTAGGGCCAGTCTCTTTTCTGTCCTTTTTTCTGTCCTTTCATGTTCATGTCCAGTACACGTAGAGCCAGACCCTTCTCTGTCCATTTCTGTTCATGTTCAGTATACACAGGGCCAGACTCTTCTCTGTTCATTTCAGTTCAGTTACAGCGCATGCTCAGCCAGAATAACACAGAGATCGTTACTGAAAAAACACAACCGTAAGGCTGTTGTCAGATGGATACCACGAACGGCATTTACTGAAACAAACAGAACTGTAATGTCTGTTGTCGGGGGGTGGGTGGCTGGGAGGCAACACAAATGCCTTTACCAAGCCTGCCTTTGCCTATGCTGAAACGAATAGAACTGCAGTAGTCGACATTAAATCTCCACCCGCTCCTCGCTTTTTTAACCTTTTTTTTTGGCCAAAGATACCTCCCCTCTTCCATCCGATGAAAGAGAAAGAGGTGAAACGCACGAACGGCAAATAGATGAGAGACCTCTGTTTATCGGTACATGTGTATCCCCTGGGTGCCTGATCGCGGATTCATGACAGCATCAAATTGTATATGAAATGCTCCCGTCCCCCCCTTACACGCGTGCACCCCCACCTCGTTTCCTTCCTCTTCAGAAGGGAGGTGGTGTGGGCGAAGGGAAATATTGCAAACGCAGCAAAGACACCTGTGCTTGATGGAACAACAGCAATGGACGAAGTGGGCTATACAGAGATACCGTACTCTCTATGGACCTATATGTAAGTCCTTGGCCCTTTCACTTGGCTTGTACTGGTTGTTATGAGGGCTGAATAATTGCAAGGTGCCATGAGACGTTAGCCTTGGCATTCCCAGCAAACCCTCTGTGTTCAGATCTGTCCCCTTTGATGAATTTGAATGAGCATCATCAGTGCGACAGCGACGACAGCGATCAGGATGAAAACCCAAGGGTGCTAACCCAATTCTGCCTACACTCCATCGCCACCGCTGCGATTGTCTGCTGGCCTGAGCCTGCCACCGTGAAATCACAGGAAACAGGGAGATTGAAAAATGATAACCGTTTCCACTAAACCGTACTAGTCTGCCATTCCATTTCCAGTGACCGTCTTGTCCTAAGCTGACCTTGTGCGGGTGACAGGACGTCAGAATCCAAGTCCTGACCGTCTGCAAAACTTAATGCTATTAGTGATGATAATTGTTACTTCAAACCTATTTGCCAGTTCACTTGCACTTTCAGTGACCGTCTCATCCTGTGTGCTTGATGGGACAGACTAAAAATGAAGAACTCACCAGTAACAAAACTCTTTCTCACCTACCTTTGCCACTCAGCCTTCTTCTTTTTTCTCTCTTCTTTTTGATGTTGTTTAAAATGTGACACCCTAATCTTCAAGGTTACGGTACTCAAACAAAAACCAAGAGCCAAAACAGCGCACCCACTACACAACAACAGCGGTAACGACAGCGTATAAAAGGGTAAACAAAAGAAGAATGGGACAGTATCAACAGCGGGGCAGGAGAGAGAGAGAGAGAGAGAGAGAGAGAGAGAGAGAGAGAGAGAGAGAGAGAGAGAGAGAGAGAGAGAGAGAGAGACAGAGAGAGAGAGAGACAGAGACAGACAGACAGACAAGACAGACAGAGACAGAGAGACAGAGACAGAGACAGAGACAGACAGAGACAGAGAGACAGACACAGAGAGACAAACACAGAGAGACAGACACAGAGACAGAGTTGCATAGCAGTCATGGTACTCAACGAAAGAACACAACGGCCCCCTCAACTCAGCAGCCAGCCAGACAACTCTTGATCACCTACGTTTGCCCGCCAGTCTAAGACGGCTGCGCGGGCCCCTGAACGCGGCAACCGGACGAGGGACTGTGAGGCCAGGCAGCGGCAGCGAAGCGCTCAGTGCCGCAGCGAGTCCCTGTGATAACATCCTCTCCAAGCAGCCCATTAACAACCTCCTTACACAGGTGTGTGGCTGGAAGCAGCCAGGTAAAACTCAGGCGCAAAGGGCACCTCTAAGACGCAGCAGGACTGCAGCGGGTCACTCGATCTGTGTGAACAGGCAGATTCAGTGGGGCTGCGTGATCCGTTGGGAGAAGAAACGGAGGCCCAAGTCACTGGTCAGAATGCAAAAGATCAGTGACGCCGACAACGCGGGAAGGGAAATGGTTCAAGTTAATCGGTGATTGTTTTTTTGTGTGCAGAAAGATCGTTTTGCAGACGGACGTCAGACACACGCACGCACGCACACGCACGCACGCACGCACGCACACACACACACCACACACACACACACACACACACACACACACACACACTCACCACACCACACCACACACACACACACCCACACACACGCACACACGCACGCACGCACGCACACACCACACGCACGCACGCACCACACCACACACACACACCACACACACCCCAACACACACACACACACACTCACACACACACACACGCACGCACCACACCACACCAACACACACACACACACACACACACACACACACACACACACACACCACACACACACACACGCACAACCACCACACACAACAGACACGCACAACAACGAGTTCAAAGATAATCACAAAAAACAGTCTTATACCAACTACAGGAGTGTGTCCAGACGGACTGGAAGGAGAAAAAAAACCCACACACTAACATTAAACACACACACACACACACACACACACACACACACGCGCGCGCACACACACACACACACACACACACACACACACACACACACACACACACACACTCTCACACACACACACGCACGCACACACGCACGCAACACACACACACACACACACACACACACACACACACACACACACACACACACACACACACACACACACACACACACACACAATCAGCAGGACAGCTTAAAGAGACGAGTTTTCAAGAGATAATTTCAGTCAAAGATGAGACAGTGCTTGATGACCTAACTTTGTAAGGGAGTATGTTCCAGACGGACTGGGAAGGATGAAAAAAAGACCCCCGACTAAGCATTAAACTGGCTCACAATCGCTGCCCTTCTTCAGTAACACAGAATGACAGTCTTCAAACGGCACCAGGAAACGCCCCCCCCCCCCCCCCCCCCCCCCCCTCTCCGCAACCCCCCATTACCTCCATCCCTACTCCTGCGTTCCCGTCTATTAAAACAGAGGGGCTTTGCTTCTCAGTCTCCGCCAGTAAGTCTCCGGAGACAACGTGGCTTTAAACAACACGGAAAAACAACTGTGTAAAGAAACATGCACGGGAAGATTTAATACATTTTCCTACGCCTGAGTGTTGTACAGGGAAATTCGAGTAAGCGCTCTTGGGAACCCGAGACCGCGAATACCGTCTCCGCAGAGAGGGTGGAGAAAGAGAAGGTGAATGTATACACTGCTCACTAAAAGGAATGACAACTGGCTGCAGAATCCATGAACAGATAAGAAGGAAGCCACTGTATATTAAGGCAAGCTTCGACGTTTGCAGTTAGGGTGGAAGGTGAAAACGGGTGAGTTATGATAGAGAAGGGATGTGGGTGGGAGCGAGGGAGACAGACAGGCAGGCAGGTAGGCAAACGGATACAGAGAGACAGACCGAGAGACAGAGATTGGGAGAGATAGGCAGGCAAGCAGACAGACAGGCGCAGAGACAGAACTGGTAGGGGCAGGCAGATAGACAGACAGTGAGAGAGACAGAGACTGGGAGAGGCAGACAAGGAAGCGGAGATAGTCAGTCAGAGAGATAGAAACTGGGAGAGACAGGCAAACAAGCAGAGACAGAGAGACAGACACACAGACAGGCAGTCAGAGAGACAGACAGACAGGCAGACAGACAGACAGACAGACAGACAGACAGACAGATAGACACTGGGAGAGACAGGCAAACAAGCTCAGACAGATAGACAGACAGATAGAAACTGTGAGAGACGGGCAAACAAGCCGGCACAGACAGGCAGTCAGACACACAGACAGACACACAGATACACAGACAGAGACTGGGAGAGACAGGCAAACAAGCACAGACAGATAGACAGTCGAGAAAGACTGGGAGACAGTCGAGAAAGACTGGGAAAGGCAGACAGGCAAACAGATGGAAAGACAGACAGTGAGAAACGTCAAAACAATCATTTTCGGAATGGGGCTCATTTGAAAGACTACATCGGTTGACAATCACCTTGGATTTCACTGTCACACCTCATGATAGCCCCTTCTTTCCACTAACTGCGGAAACCAACCAACCGACAAAACCCACTCCATTACTAAACCAACAGCCTTAAAAAAGACATTTGTTTTTCAGTAAGGAGGTGTAACTCAAAATCGTTGAGGCACATAGTCAGAATCCATTAAACTTCCCAAAGGCTGCATCGAAATAAACCTCTTTTTTTATGCATTGTAACGATATTTTAAATTGTATCTGGCCGCCTCCGTATTTGTCAGTCATCCGCGACACCGACTCCGTTTCTCGTGATCAAACTTTCTGTCCAAACCAGCTGAAATCGCGGGTAATCTTGTGACCCCTCTTGCTTGACCTGTGAGTGCATGTGTTGACGCGTGTAACTGGTAGGGTTGACTGTTTCGGATGTGTGTGTGTGCCCTCCAGACTCTAAAGACAAAGTACTCTGTGTTTTATGTGAACTTATGTTCATGTATTATTATACTGTGTGTACGCCCTGAGATAACCGTAATGGTTGACTGGGCGTAAAACACCAAATGACTTACTTACTATACTGTGTGTTATTTTACTTGTATCTTTTATGCAGTCGTAAGGCAAATTTCTATGTTATTCATAGACAACAAAGATTCTGTATTCTGTATTCTGCATGATCTAAACTTGCGAAGCCTGTCCGCTTCGTGGGCGCTTCTGAATTGTCGTATAAACTGGTCTTACTAAGTTAGAATATCGACAAAACATGCAGTATCATTTTCTAATAATAATTTTATCACTGTCCAATCCGATGTCGAGCAAAAGAGCAGCCAACCGGGAGAGACACGAACCCAAGACGGTTTCCAAATGTCCAAGTAGATGTCAGCTAATCCAGACAGACAACCAAGAAGAAACTTGATTTCTTGCATTCACAGAATCTTTGCCAAATTTAGCAGCCATCAAGTCCCAGAATAGATGCCAAGCTGGTTCCAGGGAACGAAAATAGAAGACCAAAAAAAAAAAAAAAAAAAAGGAAAGGAAAGAGGCCTGGCAATGTTTTCTGGAGAAGAAAAAAAAAAAAAAAAAAAGAAGAGAAGAAGAAGAGAAGAAGAAGAAGAAGAAGAAGAAGAAGAAGAAGGAATGCCACCTTCTGTGATCCCCAGCCACTTCAACTCACAGTCCTCAGCCTGTTCCCTTACAGCACTTGACGGCTTGTGCGTGTAATTCACGTATATCACGTGCTTTAGCCAGACTCCCACTCCCACTTCCTGTCTCCCTCCCTGCAGTCTGCCAGCGCTGTGGACGGAGCTGGAAGCGCTGCCGGGCCGGCCACGTACGGTACATACATGGACTGAGGATGAAACCACCACAGACATTCAAATGAAGAATTCCCGCATGTCCACAACAGACTGCCTCGTGGATTTCTCCTGCCGATTCTGCTGCCAGGGTCTGGAAGATTTTACGTGTGGCTGCGTTCCCTCAACGGCATGCAGGCACCTGTGGTCTAATCTGGGCAGTGGAATCTAAAGTGTTGCCTTTTCTTTTTAGTTTTGCTTCTAATTTTGTAGTTTGTTCTTGTCAGTTCTTGTTCTTTTCACGGTTGTTGTTGATACTGATAGTTTCGTTGATGTTGGTGTTACTGAAGAGAAAGAAGAAGAAGAAGAAGAAGAAGAAGAAGAAGAAGAAGAAGAAGAAGAAGAAGAAGAACAACAACAACAACAACAACAACAAGAACAACAACAACAACAACAACAAAAACCAAAGACGAAAACCTTCTTGGTCTTTTTTTCTTTTCTTTTTCCTCTCTTTCTTCTTTTCTATTTCTTTTTTATTTCTTCTTCTTTGTTTCTTTGTTTTGTAGGTGCGACTGTCAAAGATGAATTACCAATGTAGAGATTTAAGACATGGGTCTCATATCCTTCAGTCTGTGTTTATTTTTTCCAGGTTGTCTCCAGTAAGCGGCCCTCCACCTGGCAACTTTCTCCCTGAGCCCCAATCTCCCTCCTCAGTCCTAGCCACAAAAGACACAGGAGTTTGTTGCTACACTACAAATGATGCACATTGAAAGCAGTCGTAGGTAGGTAGGTAGTGTTGCTTAATGTCCTCAGATGTCAGTTGACATATTAGGGACAAGCTGAGACCAATGCCGAAGCATGGTTCAATATAGCTTTACGTCCACGGAAACCAGAAGGCTCGTTAGGACGGACAGCCCAGGACGGCCACCTCGACTCTCACACAGCTCCTGAACTATGATGAAAGCAGTCTTCATACGGACCGCTCTTAAAGAGCTGGGTAGCGTTGCCCAGGAAACCGAAAGCGAGGTTGGATTGCCATTTGTGCACATAGGCCACTGTTTGTTAAAATGCCTTAGCCTTTGACAGTGTTTACAGAGTGACATCCGTTAGTCTAACTCGGTCAGCCATTAACAGTGTTTCCAGAGTCACAACTGTTTATCTGCTTGACTCAACCTGTAACTCAACCTTTGACGATGTTTCCAGAATCACAACAGTTTATCTACTTGACTCAACCTGTAACTCAACATTTGACAATGTTTCCAGAGTCACAACTGTTTATCTACTTGACTCAACCTGTAACTCAACCTTTGACAATGTTTCCAGCGTCACAACTGTTTCTCTGCTTGACTCAGCCTGAACCTGTAACTCAACCTTTGACAATGTTTCCAGTGTCACAACCGTTTATCTGCTTGACTCAGCCTGAACCTGTAACTCAACCTTTGACAATGTTTCCAGAGCCACAACCGTTTATCTACTTGACTCAACCTTTGACGATGTTTCCAGAGCCACAACTGTTTATCTACTTGACTCAGCCTGTAACTCAACATTTGACAATGTTTCCAGAGCCACAACCGTTTATCTACTTGACTCAGCCTGAACCTGTAACTCAACCTCTGACAATGTTTCCAGAGCCACAACCGTTTATCTACTTGACTCAACCTGTAACTCGATCAACATTTGACAATGTTTCCAGAGCCACAACCGTTTATCTACTTGACTCAACCTGTAACTCAACATTTGACAATGTTTCCAGAGTCACAACCGTTTATCTACTTGACTCAACCTGTGACAATGTTTCCATGATGACAACTGTCTGTCTGCCAGATGATTCTCCCTTTGCCACAGATACCACAGCGACGCCTGTTTCCCTAGCAAGATTTTTTTTTTTAGCCCAGCTTTTGCTTTTGGCTGCGATACTGACACCCACGCAAACGGTTTTCCGGTCGTTACCTGGCTCGGAGTCTGTGATTGCCGAAGAGAAGCGAGCGGTGAGTTGAAGGTAGACGTGTTCACGAGTCATTCACCGCACAGACATACCTCAGCGAAAACCGACTCCGGACGAGTTCAACGCTGTTTGACAGGACGCATGTACGAGGCAGGGCGTTGAGGAGAATGCATACATAACCAGCAGTAATATATATAATATGTGTGTATCTCTAGCTAGCTAGCTAGCTATACAGAGAGAGAGAGAGAGAGAGAGAGAGAGAGAGAGAGAGAGAGAGAGAGAGAGAGAGAGAGAGAGAGAGAGAGAGAGAGAGAGAGAGAGAGAGAGAACAGACAGACTGTCCCGAGACAGAGAAGCGTGTAAATTTGTATAAAACAATTCATTGGTTTGGGAGTGTTAATGGTACTGTGTGTGTGTGTGTGTGTGTGTGTGTGTGTGTGTGTGTGAGAGAGAGAGAGAGAGAGAGAGAGAGAGGGGGGGGGGGTGCAGAGTCAGTGGCAGACAGCAGACAGACTGACACTGAGACAGTGAAGCGTGTAAATTTGTATAAAATAATTTATTGGTTTGGGAGTGGTCGTGGTAGTGTCACTGTGTGTGTGTGTGTGTGTGTGTGTGTGTGTGTGTGTGTGTGTGTGTGTGTGTGTGTGTGTGTGTGTGTGTGTGTGTGTGAGAGAGAGAGAGAGGAGAGAGAGAGAGAGAGAGAGAGAGAGAGAGAGAGAGAGAGAGAGAGAGAGAGGAGGGAGAATGTGTGTGTGTGTGTGTGTGTGTGTGAGAGAGAGAGAGAGAGAGAGAGAGAGAGAGAGAGAGAGAGAGAGAGAGAGAGAGAGAGAGAGAGAGAGAGAGAGAGAGAGAGCAAGTCATATGTTCCTGGTGATGATACAAACAGCTACTGATCCCCGATGTTGAAACATTCCCTGTGGGCATTGTTTGGATGCATGGTGTTCCAAACCCTAAACAAGTACGCAGCTCCACGTGCCAGTCATTCCAATAAAGACCTTGAGGGGCAGTTTATCCAAAATATCGGTTTTGAACAACCATTTTGCTGCTTGAAGAAAGAAGAGAAACACACACACACACACACACACACACACACACACACACACACACACACACACAAACCAAAAACAACAACCCAAAACAACACACACACACACAAACAAACAAACAAAAACAACAACGAAAACCAAAACACACACACACACACACACACACCACACACACACACACACACACACACACACACACACACACACAAACGGAGGAGGAGGAGGAGGAGAAGCAACTAACTGGTTTTTAACGCCCAGTCAACTGGTAGATCATATCAGGGCGAAGCACAATATACGACTACGAAGATGAGGACGATGATGATGATGGTGGTGATGCTTACGATGAATTTTGACATTTAACACCCATTCGACTGCGGTGGTCCTATCGGCGCGAAATTAACAACAAACCAGTCACACGTGAAAAACCTGACTCCCTGCGCCTGCCACAGAGCAAATGTCTCTCACTCTATATGTCAAGAGAACTGGTGGGGGAACTGAAGTTTGATATAACAAGGCAGGGAAAACATCAGAACGATTTTTTTCTGGCAGCAGGCGAAGCACACAGAGCTGCATTCTGACTTATTCCAGGCCTAAAAGAGACAGCTGCATTCTGACCTACTCCGGGCCTAAAAGAGAACTGTATTCTGACCTACTCCAGACATAAAACAGACAGCTGTATTCTGACCTACTCCGGGCCGAAAACAGCTGTATTCTGACCTACTCCAGGCCTAAAACAGCTGTATTCTGACCTACTCCTGGCCTAAAACAGACAGCTGTATTCTGGTCCACCTCTGGCCCAAGACAGACAGCTGTAATCTGACCTACTCCAGGCCTAAAGCAGACAGCTGTATTCTGGTCTACCTCTGGCCCAAGACAGACAGCTGTAATCTGACCTACTCCAGGCCTAAAGCAGACAGCTGTATTCTGGTCTACCTGTGGCCCAAGACAGACAGCTGTAATCTGACCTACTCCAGGCCTAAAGCAGACAGCTGTATTCTGGTCTACCTGTGGCCCAAGACAGACAGCTGTAATCTGACCTACTCCAGGCCTAAAGCAGACAGCTGTATTCTGGTCTACCTCTGGCCCAAGACAGACAGCTGTAATCTGACCTACT
>JABMCL010001440.1:152500-160000 GCA_018857735.1 Alviniconcha marisindica
TCTTCGCAAAATTTCACATACGATGCTACCGTGTCTACAAGCTCGTCAGGATCGATATTTTATCAGTAAATACATCCCAGTTCGTCGCTTCAAAACAGACACAGAGTTCCTCTATACTATCATAGTCCGTAACTGACAAGATTTTGTTTGAGTTCCTTCTGTCTTTACTTTCTGTCTGTACTTTGACAACAAATGAACAACGTCGTGATCCCATCGTTCCAAAGGTGGTCTGCACAGGATCTCTAACGTGCGTGTTTGCACGCGTAGCCACAGGATCTTTAACGTGCGTGTTTGTATTCGTAGCCACAGGATCTCTAACGTGCGTGTTTGCACGCGTAGCCACAGGATCTTTAACGTGCGTGTTTGTATTCGTAACCACAGGATCTTTAACGTGCGTGTCTGTATTCGTAGCCACAGGATCTTGAACGTGCGTGTCTGCACACGTAGCCACAGGATCTTTAACGTGCGTGTTTGCACACGTAGCCACAGGATCTTTAACGTGCGTGTTTGTATTCGTAGCCACGGGATCTTTAACGGGCGTGTCTGCACGCGTAGCCACGGGATCTTTAACGTGCGTGTCTGCACGCGTAGCCACGGGATCTTTAACGGGCGTGTCTGCACGCGTAGCCACGGGAGCTTTAACGTGCGTGTCTGCACGCGTAGCCACAGGAGCTTTAACGGGCGTGTCTGCACGCGTAGCCACAGGAGCTTTAACGGGCGTGTCTGCACGCGTATCCACAGGAGCTTTAACGGGCGTGTCTGCACGCGTAGCCACAGGAGCTTTAACGGGCGTGTCTGCACGCGTAGCCACAGGAGCTTTAACGGGCGTGTCTGCACGCGTAGCCACAGGAGCTTTAACGGGCGTGTCTGCACACGTAGCCACAGGAGCTTTAACGGGCGTGTCTACACGCGTAGCCACAGGAGCTTTAACGGGCGTGTCTGCACACGTAGCCACAGGAGCTTTAACGTGCGTGTTTGTATTCGTAGCCACAGGATCTTTAACGGGCGTGTCTGCACGCGTAGCCACAGGAGCTTTAACGGGCGTGTCTGCACGCGTAGCCACAGGAGCTTTAACGGGCGTGTCTGCACGCGTAGCCACAGGAGCTTTAACGGGCGTGTCTGCACGCGTAGCCACAGGAGCTTTAACGGGCGTGTCTGCACGCGTAGCCACAGGAGCTTTAACGGGCGTGTCTACACGCGTAGCCACAGGAGCTTTAACGGGCGTGTCTGCACACGTAGCCACAGGAGCTTTAACGGGCGTGTCTGCAGGCGTAGACACAGGAGCTGTGTCTGCACGCGTAGCCACAAAATCTGGTCGTCGTTACCATCACCGTTTCTACATTGCCTGCTGCTGCAACCACCAGCCGGACTGACAAGGTGTGGCGCAAAGACAGAGTACTCGCCCTGTGTGTGAATAGTTATGTCTAACGCACAAGCTTTTCTCAGTGTGAGAAGAACCACCATTGGTTGGATTTGCAGCAGAAACAAAGAGATTTTATGTCTAACGCACAAGCTAATCCCAGTGTGAGAAGAACCACCATTGGTTAGATTTGCGCACACAGAGCACGTGAACACTCATCGGCTCTCTAAATGTTCTCTCCATGCACTGATTTTCTGCTGCCAGTGCTCGAGACATGGCTGCCTCTCGCCCTCACACTACACTAAACCATGACTAAGGCCCAACAACAACAACAACAACAACAACAAAGGCTGTTTTGTCCGTGAGATCCTCGGTCCAGTGATCGCTCCTTTTATTCTTTTTCTTTCTTTTTAAATTTTAGGTCAAAGTGTAGAAAAAACACACCAAAAAACCAAGCCAGTAGTTAATTGTTGAGGCGTTCTATTTAGATCTGGGAGACCTTAAACAGAGTCAATCTGAGGGGGAAAATAAAATAAAATGAAGAGACAGAAAGTCGTACTCCCTTCATAAAGAGCCTATTGGGCGCACCATTTCCTCCGGAAGTTTTTTTTTTTTTTTAACGATAAATTCACAGCACGCTGAGGGTGAATAGCCTATTGCCATGAGTAGAGCTCTTTGCTTCGTCTTCTTCCGTGTAGTGTCCAAATTCAACGTTATGAAGACTCTGACACCTTCAGTGCATGCTGGGCCATGAGTAGAGCTCTTTGCTTCGTCTTCTTCCGTGTAGTGTCCAAATTCAACGTTATGAAGACTCTGACACCTTCAGTGCATGCTGGGCCATGAGTAGAGCTCTTTGCTTCGTCTTCTTCCGTGTAGTGTCCAAATTCAACGTTATGAAGACTCTGACACCTTCAGTGCATGCTGGGCCATGAGTAGAGCTCTTTGCTTCGTCTTCTTCCGTGTAGTGTCCAAATTCAACGTTATGAAGACTCTGACACCTTCAGTGCATGCTGGGCCATGAGTAGAGCTCTTTGCTTCGTCTTCTTCCCTGTAGTGTCCAAATTCAACGTTATGAAGACTCTGACACCTTCAGTGCATGCTGGGCCATGAGTAGAGCTCTTTGCTTTGTCTTCTTCCGTGTAGTGTCCAAATTCAACGTTATGAAGACTCTGACACCTTCAGTGCATGCTGGGCCATGAGTAGAGCTCTTTGCTTCGTCTTCTTCCGTGTAGTGTCCAAATTCAACGTTATGAAGACTCTGACACCTTCAGTGCATGCTGGGCCATGAGTAGAGCTCTTTGCTTCGTCTTCTTCCGTGTAGTGTCCAAATTCAACGTTATGAAGACTCTGACACCTTCAGTGCATGCTGGGCCATGAGTAGAGCTCTTTGCTTCGTCTTCTTCCGTGTAGTGTCCAAATTCAACGTTATGAAGACTCTGACACCTTCAGTGCATGCTGGGCCATGAGTAGAGCTCTTTGCTTCGTCTTCTTCCGTGTAGTGTCCAAATTCAACGTTATGAAGACTCTGACACCTTCAGTGCATGCTGGGCCATGAGTAGAGCTCTTTGCTTCGTCTTCTTCCGTGTAGTGTCCAAATTCAACGTTATGAAGACTCTGACACCTTCAGTGCATGCTGGGTTATTTGGGTGTTGCCTTAATCCACCGAACACTGACATGGACCACAGGATCTTTAACGTGCGTACGCGACCCTTTTGCATGCGCATACACACGGGAACCTCGGTTTATAGTCTGTACAGAATTTGACCCCGGACAAAATCTCTGGGCGGGCGCATAGCCTATGACGTAACGCTCACGATTTGGTGACCACGCTCGATCGTGCTTAACCCCTTCACTGCCCTAGCCTGTAACATTTCAAGTGCAGGCAGTATATTTTCTAGTGCTATAACAAATCTAATTTCATAGTTCAGGAGCTGTGTGAGAGTCGAGGTGGCCGTCCTGGGCTGTCCGTCCTAACGAGCCTTCTGGTTTCCGTGGACGTAAAGCTATATTGAACCATGCTTCGGCATTGGTCTCAGCTTGTCCCTAATATGTCAACTGACATCTGAGGACATTAAGCATCACTTCATCAAATCTAATTTTAATACCGCGCATTTTGATGAAATTTCTTTCACACGCTAAAGCGAAAAAGAAAACAAAAAGGCTTAAAGATTCAAAACGTCGCACTTTTATTGGTCGTTTTCAATTGACACCACGGCAGTGAAAGGGTTAACGTTGGCTTTCAAGAGCGGGTACTCTTGCTCTGCACCGCTGAGTCCCGTGATTCAGGAGTGTGAGTGTGATTTATAACCACCTTATTAACCTACCTTGACAGCTATCGACGTCCGATGTTCTAGTACCAGCACACAGCATTTTTAGCACAGAACGCATCGTTAAATAGATTTTTCTTCTTCCACACACACACACACACTCACACACACACAAACACACACGCACGCACGCACGCACGCACACACACAGAAAGAAGAAGAAGAAAAGGAAGAAAAGGAAACAAGAATAATAATAAAAAAGAATAAAAAAAGGGTGTGGCGCACGCGCGCGCGTGTGTGTTAAATAGATTTTAACGAAAAAGAAAAACGAAGATGAAAATGAAAATTAACAACTTTAAACACACACACACAACACAAAAACAAAACCCCAAAACACACACACACACACACAAAAATTAAACCACTCATCACAAACACACACACACAAAAAACTTAAAACATCAAAACACACACCCCCTCAAGAAGCCCTGAATTTTTTTTCAAAAGGACAGGGCCCTTATTTGCCGAGGCGAGTTATCTGTGTGTTTTGTTGTGTGGTTGTGTTTTGTGTGTGTGTGTGTGTGGGGTGTGTGTGTGTGTTTGTGTGTGTGTGTGTGTTTGTGTGTGTGTGTTTTGCTGTGTGTGTGTTTTGTGGTGTGTGTGTGGTGTGTGTGTGTGTGTGTGTGTGTTTGTTTTGTGTTTTGTGTGTGTGTGTGTGTGTGTTGTGATTTGTGTTTTGTGTGTGGGGGTGCGTGCGTCCCATGTGTGTGTGTGTGTGGGGTGTGTGTGTGTGTGTGTGTGTGTGTGTGTGTGTGTGTTTTGTGTGTGTGTGTGGTATGTTTTTTTTGGGGTCCATAGGGCATCCCTCCCCCGAAATAAAAGAAACGGAATGTGTGTGACAAACCCTAGTACCACTTGGTTTGAATCCCGAACACTTTACTGCCGTGCCGTGTGACACAGCTTGTAGGCTCGGCACCTTGGGCCGGATGAACCTGGGGTACCCTGGTGCCCCATCTGGAACGCAAGCCGTTTTCTTCTGTTTCTGCAAACTTACAGTACGGTCTATTTGGAGTTCCAGCCCCTGCGTGGCTCCTTTTGTTCCTCTGCCGCAATTCGGAGGCTGAACTGACGTCCGGTGAGATTTTGTGAATGCAGCAAGTTCCCTGCATGCAGTCAGACATCGTTGCGTGCATTTGCCATTCAGACAACTGCTGTCCCAAAATCATTCTGAAATTTCAAAGGGGGGTTTTTTTTCTTCCGGGGCCAACAACAAAAATGTCTGATACTTAACAGCACAGGGTAATCATCGCTGAGGCTCGTTTTGAGAATAAAAACTGGGCCCCGCTATCGCCGTTTTTTTTGGTTAACGAAAACAACAATCGTAATGGGCATTGTTCTGGTGTTGGTTTCCGTACAGTTCCTGATGGCAAACTCATTGATGGGACAGTTGTCAACACACTCAAGCGTCGTTCCGGCAAACACTGTGACTGGAACATCGGTCCACTTTGAAGATGATCCAACGTCTTCAACACATCTGAACACAGACACTGTGACTGGTACGTCAGCCGACTATGATGATGGTCCAACGTCTTCAACACGTCTGAACGCAACAGAGCTCGGTCCTGTGACTGTCATCGATGAACCGACCCTAGAATCACTTCCCGCGTATCGAGCCTCCGTGCAGCTGAAACGGTTTTACTTCCCTTTTTCCTCATTGTTGCCGGTACGTTCGGAAACGTCGTTGTGATTGTGATTCAGCGTCGCTTACCTCCCAACCAGAAGTCCAGCATGTCCGTGTACTTCACAGCTCTGGCCATTTCCGACACCACAGCCTTGTCGACGGGGTGGTTCTGGTTATTGGAGAGTTTCGGGGTCACGCTGAGTGCCGAATATCACGTGCAGAGAGACTACAGTGATGCTGTCATGGACGGTGTGTGTCGGATAAGAGTCTGGGTCTCCTACGCTTTCACTCAAATTTCAGCCTGGATTCTGGTGTCCATGACAATCCATCGGGCTTTGGGCATCGTCTGGCCTCACAGAACGAAAAACATTTTGACGAAAAGGAACGCAGAGAAGATTGTTATTTCGATCGTTTCGTTTTGCACACTTTCCAATGCACACATATTGTACGGCCATTCCTTGATTCCAGCGAACAAGGGCCAGAAAGCATTTTGTTTTTTCAACTACGTCAGTGAGAGGTACGGCCAGTTTTTCAACAGCGTCTGGGTGTTGGAGGACATGGCGGTGGCCGTGTTCCTTCCTTTTGCCTGCCTCCTCGTCACCAACACTGTGCTTGTCCGGAAAGTGGGCCAGTCTCTGAGAGAGGCCAGGGACAGCCTGGCTGAGGGACGTTCAGATCCGTTCGCATCGCGCGACAAGAAACTGAGTTCCATGACAATCACTCTCATCGCCATGTCTGTCGCCTTTTTGTTGCTGACATTACCACTTGCTGTATACATGATCTTGGAGAGAACGCTGGCCTACGACACGGTGCATGACATCAGACTGCGTGCAGACAGTGAGCTGGCTGTTAGCACAGGAGTGGTCCTGTGGTTAACCAATCTCGCCATCAATTTCTATCTGTATTGTCTGACCGGGGCGAGATACCGGGCAGAGTTTGTCAAGTTGTTTGGCTGTGGGCGGTCTGCCCCAAGCTGAACTTTGTCTAACGTAGTCATCAAACCGGAAACTGTTTCTGTCGACACTGTAACAACATTGTCATTAACCCCTCACCCCATGCGCGCGCGCAGTCGCACGCACACACACACACACACACACACACACACACACACACACACACACACACACACACCGTCCTCCATCACCAGACGCAACAAGACCTAGCACGGTGAGATGAAGAACCACTATAAAAGATCCATCCATCTCCAAACGTGCTTCGTCCGAAAAGGTCGGCCTCGCTCTAAGCAAGAGAGAGGGGAGAGAGAAGGAGAGAGAGAGAGAGGGGAGAGAAAAGAGAGAGAGGGGAGAGGGGAAGGGGAGAGGAAAAAGAGGAGAGAGAGAGAAATAATCTAAATTTTTAATGATTTTAGTTTGGGTTTGAAAAAAATTCCTAAAACCTATTTAAATTTTGGGCCCTCTATATTAATAGACACAATAGACAAGAAAACAACAACTTTAACAAAAAGAAGATAAGGGGTCCCGATTTTTTATCGTTTTTAACCGTTTAACTGTTGTTTAAGTGTCGTTTTGTCGCTTGACGAAGGAGATTACTCCGAAAATTTGTAGATTGAGTGTCTGTGTCATAATAAATAAGCGTTCTTTTGAATCTTTTATGTGTTTGGATCTGGTGAAAGAGATCAAGGTAACCACTTCAAAATCAGTGAGAAATTGCTCCGTTGATTTCAGGTCTCTTAATTTAGATCTTCATTCTTGCGTCAGTCACGGTTAGCGGAACTCGACCTCGACAGTTAAGTGTCACTGCTGGCCTGATGGTTACCCGTGCGCTCTTTGAGCTTGTTTCTCGGAAAACATCGGCACGCAACTTTCGTGCCAACTGTCCGAGGTGGTATGTGCGACACGGGCGTGCGTAGGACACTTGTGGTGTTGTGTGAAGGTTGTCCTGTTACTAGTCGTTGACGAAACAAAGCCTACAACCTGAATATGGAACCAGGACAGCAATCTAAAAAGAAAAGAAAAAGAAAATTGAAGTATTTATTTGCACCTCTTCTATTTGTTGGACAAAACGTGTTTCGAGAAGGCCAGTTCCCGCAAGAAGTAGTCTGCGATGAAATTTGGGTGTTTCCAGAAGGCCCGTTATTCAAGATGAAAATTTGCGTGTTTCCAGAAGGTCAGTTCCTTTAAGGAGAAGTCACCTAACATGAAATTTGGGTGTTTCCAGAAGGCCAGTTCCTT
>JABMCL010001440.1:172500-212500 GCA_018857735.1 Alviniconcha marisindica
GGCTGAAAGCGGGGCTGCGAGTGTGGGGGTGTCCCTTCAATGACGTAACCATTTATGGCAAAATATGGAAGATGGGTGCGGGCAGAAAGCGAGGCTGGGAGTGTGTGGGGTGTCCCTTCAATGACGTAACCATTTATGGCAGAATCTGGAAGAAGGGTGCGGGCTGAAAGCGAGGCTGGGAGTGTGGGCGGGGGGACTGACCAGTGTGGCACGTGTGTTCAGCGTGGCTTGGGCCCAGTCCCTGAGCGCAGGTCTGACCGTGTGGACACGGTCTTCTCTCACACGTCCTCTGAAACAAGCCAACGGGAGGACGTTAGTGTGCTGCTGCACTGGTGAACTGATGGCGGATTGGTTGACTGGTCGATTAAATGCATCCTGCACACAGTTATATGTGACGGGAGCGGCAGCAATGGTAGTAGTCTTGGTAGTAATACCGGTGGTGGTGGTGACAGTAGCAGTGGTAGTAGTTCTAGTGATGGTGGTGGTGGTGGTGGTGGTAGTAGCTGTAGTGGTGGTGATGGTGGTGGTGGTGGTGGAAGTTGTGATGGTGGTAGTAGTAGTGGTGGTAGTAATGGTGGTGGCGGTAGTAGCTGTAATGGTGGTGGTGGTGGTGGTAGTAATGGTGGTGGTGGTTGTGGTAGTAATGGTGGTGGCGGTAGTAGCTGTAGTGGTAGTGATGGTGGTGGTGGTGGTGGAAGTAGTGATAGTGGTAGTAGTAGTAGTGGTGGTGGCGGTAGTAGGTGTAGTGGTGGTGGTGGTTGTGGAATTAGTGACGGTGGTAGTAGTGGTGGTGGCGGTAGTAGCTGTAGTGATGGCGGTAGTGGAAGTAATGATGGTGGTAGTAGTGGTGGTGGCGGTAGTAGCTGTAGTGGTGGTGGTGGTGGTGGTGGAAGTAATGATGGTGGTAGTAGTAGTGGTGATAGCAGTGACAGAAGCGACAATAGCTGTAGTGATGGTGGTGGTGGAAATAGTGGCACTGACGCTGACACAACCACGCACAAACACACAGCTAATCCATACAGCGATCTATTCTGTCTTCAGAGGATGAAAATGGGTCCTAAGGGTGGATTTGAATAATGCTATAATGTCGGAGAGAATAGCAAAAACAGAAAACGTCTGAAACGAAGTTAACTGATAAGGTTCTGAAGCAAGACCCAAACACACAGAAGGTGAAAAAGAACACTGATACAATGGGAAAACACAAAACACAGGCACATTTTCGGAGCAAATTCCCTTTTTCTAAAGCAACAGACTGACGTGTAAAGGATAATAAATAAATGAAGAATGAGAACTGACTGCTTGTCCTGTTTCGGTAGTTAAAGCTGGCGTG
The DNA here is from genome assembly GCA_018857735.1 of Alviniconcha marisindica. NCBI lineage: Eukaryota > Metazoa > Mollusca > Gastropoda > Provannidae > Alviniconcha > Alviniconcha marisindica. The sequence goes on from JABMCL010001440.1 coordinate 173,831, forward strand.
TCTGGAAGTGTGAAAGCATCAATAGTTAGTATAAATAGTACAGCAGTAGCAGTGATAGTAACAGATTGGACTGACCTTACAGACAGCAGCTCCCCCTGTCGGCAGCTGTCCGGATTCAGAAGGTGGGTCGAGACCCAGAGAACAGCTTCCGGTCTGTGGACGGAAGGCGACACGGGAGCACCCCGAGGTGTACACGCACAGCCTGTGGCACTGGCCGCTGTTGGCCACCCCCATCACCCGGAACCTCTCGTCCCCCCGCCACTCCCCCCACGTCACGGCAGTCAGGCCGGAACACCGCGCTGACGTCACGCCGGTCAGCACAGCCAGCGGACAGAACAGACCACAGAGCAGACGAACGGCCATCCTTTTGGTCGTCGTGTCGTTGTGTTCAGTTTGTGTTCTGCAAGTGAGTCCTTTGCATTTCCGTTGAAATCATGTCAGATCAGTTCATTTCTTCACGTTTTTACACATTTGTGTCGTAAGCATATCAGATCATTTCCTTACTTCACATTTCCCTTGAAATCATGAAAGATCAATTCATTTCTTCACGTTTTTACACATTTGTGTCGTAAGCATATCAGTTCATTTCCTTACTTCACATTTCCGTTGAAATCATGAAAGATCAGTTCATTTCTTCACGTTTTTACACATTTGTGTCGTAAGCATATCAGATCATTTCCTTACTTCAGATTTCCCTTGAAATCATAAAAGATCAGTTCATTTCTTCACGTTTTTATACATTTGTGTCGTAAGCATATCCGATCAACTCCTTACTTCACATTTCCTTTGAACTCATATCAGATCAGTTCATTTCTTCACGTTTTTTACACATTTGTGTCGTAAGCATATCAGATCATTTCCTTACTTCACATTTCCGTTGAAATCATGTCAGATCAGTTCATTTCTTCCCATTTTTACACATTTGTGTCGTAAGCATAGATCAATTCCTTACTTCACATTTCCCTTGAAATCATGTCAGATCAGTTCATTTCTTCACGTTTTTACACATTTCCATTGTAACCATGCCAGATCAGCTCCTTCCATCACATTTCCGTTGAAATGGTGTCAGATCGGTTCCGTTCGTTCCATTTCACTTCAGCAGTGATTCACTTTAAATCAGACCCAACCGGTACTTACGCGTTCCGGAAAACCCTTCTGCGTTGCACTTTGCTTCTACAAAGTTCCCCCGGTGATGCCTTTAAAATAATGCCAATGTTTGGCTGCATGTCAAAAGCCTTTTTTCGCACTTCAAAGAGACGAGCAAATTTTGGACGCCTTCGGCGCCTGCCCTGCTTTGCCCCTCTCTCCTCCACGGGGCAAATTGATCGTGTGCTGATCGAGCTTGGCTCCACGGTAAGTGTCCCCAGATAATCCAGGTGATCAGTTCTTTCCTGTTTCTCTCTGCTCCAGGCGATAGCTGGTGTGATGAGTTTGGCTCTAGCTTCTCTACAAGGAGTGTCCTCAAGTAATCCAGCTGTTTTCAATTTCTCTCTCCTCCAGGCGGTAGCTGATGCGGTGAGATAGGCTCTAGCTAGTGTCCTCAAGTAATCCAGTTGTCTTCAATTCCTTCTCTCCTCCAGGCGGTAGCTGATGTAGTGAGTTTGTCTCTAGCTAGTGTCCTCAAGTAATCCAGTTGTCTTCAATTCCTTCTCTCCTCCAGGCGGTAGCTGATGTAGTGAGTTTGTCTCTAGCTAGTGTCCTCAAGTAATCCAGATGTCTTCAATTCCTTCTCTCCTCCAGGCGGAAGCTGATGCGGTGAGATTGGCTCTAGCTAGTGTCCTCAAGTAATCCAGATGTCTTCAATTCCTTCTCTCCTCCAGGCGGAAGCTGATGCGGTGAGATTGGCTCTAGCTAGTGTCCTCATGTAATCCAGTTGTCTTCAATTCCTTCTCTCCTCCAGGCGGTAGCTGATGCGGTGAGTTTGTCTCTAGCTAGTGTCCTCAAGTAATCCAGCTGTTTTCAGTTCCTTCTCTCCTCCAGGCCGTTGCTGATGTGGGGAGATTGGCTCTAGCTAGTGTCCTCAAGTAATCCAGCTGTCTTCAATTCCTTCTCTCCTCCAGGCGGAAGCTGATGCGGTGAGATTGGCTCTAGCTAGTGTCCTCAAGTAATCCAGCTGTCTTCAGTTCCTTCTCTCCACCAGGCCGTTGCTGATGTGGGGAGATTGGTTCTAGCTGTCCGTGCAGGGACTGTCTACAATTAGCTCAGAACTGAAGTTTTATTTCAGCTTAGTCTCCACAACCTAAATCTGCAGCCGCAATTTTTGTGTGACCGTTTTGACCTAAACACGTCGAGGGTAAAGTGATCAATCAAAAAGTTCTGATTTTGTTCACGAACCGGGTAATTGAATATTATCACCTCGGATTTCATTAATAATTTTAGTCTGAGTGCTGCGATTGAGTGGTTCAGTCTCATCAGTCATGTGTTGACCATAAGAGACGTTTTCGAGTTCGGCAATTACCAGCAACATTGAAAAAGAAAGAAAAGGAACGAGAGTTAGAGAATCCTATTTGCTTTCTCGTTCGCTTCAATGAAACGGAAACATTATGTCTTTTACAACTGCTTCCATTCCCCCCCTTCTGACTATGACCACGTGTCTGAAAAACAGACAAGAGAAGAAACAGCATAGTAATTTTTCTCCTTTCTTTTCACACACGCACACACACACACACACACACACACACACACACACACACACACACACACACACACACACGCACATACATACATACACACGCGCGCGCGCCCTCCCCCCGCCCCTACACACACAAACAAACAACAACAACAACAAAAGCAACCACAACCACAACAACTACAACAACAACACTGCACGGATTTTAAGGAGTGCGATCAACTGGAAAAATACACACGCCCCTTTTTTTCATGTGACTAAATGAGGAAATGGGAGTTTTTAACACCCACCCGCCACGATAACTGTCCATAACTGCCTGGCACGCGAGTAAATAAAATCCACAAAAGTTATAGTTATATCCTCAAGACAAATGTCACATAATTATTCTCCAAAGAAATATATTCCCAAGTGGCACATTAGAGCCTCCATTTGAGATTCTCGGCGGCAAAAGTGTGTAAAGGTGATGAAGGTGTGAGTGATGGAACGTGGGTCCGGTCAGTCAGCATCCTCAGCCTTGTTCGGATAACGAACTCTGTGGTGTGTTCTGCCGTTGTTTCTCTTTATGGGAATAGCAGTTGATTGATTTCACCGCCCCGTGAACTATTGGCCTGTGTCCGCGTTCATGCGTGACTTTCCTCTGTCGGTGTCATGTCCGCTTAGATCTCGCCGCCGAATACTGTCATTAATAATAGATTCGTTGCAAACAAAAAAACTAAAACAAACAACAACAACAACAAAACAAACAAAAAAGAAGAAAGAAACGAATGAAGACGTAATCAATATTATTGTGTAGTATTGGCGTTGATACTACACTGATACTGACGTATCTGGTAAAAACGATATCTTACACAGACAGACAGACAGAAAGACACCCCCCTCCCCCCCTTTGTGAACACAAAAACAGCCGCCGCCGCGCCACACACACACACACACACACACACACACACACACACACACACCACACAACACAACACACACACCACGCGCAAAACACAACACCACGCCCACCACACACACGCACGCACGCACGCACGCACGCACACACACACACACACACACACACACACACACGCACGCACAACACAAAGAACACGCGACGCGCCGCCACCACAACACACACACACACACACACACGCACGCACGCACGACGCCCCCCCCACTCTCTCCTCTCTCAAACACACACACGCACACACACACACACACACACACACACACACACACACACACACACACACACACACACACACACAACACACTACTCTCTCTCACCTCTCTCTCTCTCACAACACACACACACACACACACACACACACACACACACACACACACACACACACACACACACACACACACACACACAAAACCACACACACACACACACAACACCACACACACACACACACACACACACACACACACCCCAGCCAAACCACACACACACAAGCACGCACGCACACACAAGGACTCCCACTGGATACACGTTGTTGTGCTGTCCATACCTTCAGCACCGGCACACAGAAGCACCACGAACAAATTAGAGCACCTGCATCGCACGTTCCAGCATCGGATCGCCGTTGAAGGCACTGCTTGATTCGTTAAGTTAGCGTTCCCTCCACCAGACGTATGCCGCCATGTTACTCACCAATCGAGACTCATGTCGGCAGAAAGCAAGCCTGTCTAACCAACTGGCGGCTCCGAGAAACACTACAAAATGCACTTTACGACCGAGCTACGTAGATCTGGGATTTCAAAGACTTATACGCAACTTACATTCTCGTGTGGAGTCCACGGGCAGCATATTATATCTTTTCCCTTTAGAAGTGCTTGCATCGCCCTGATATAACCGTCCCGATTGCCTGGGCGTAGCAAACCAAGTTCCCTCCTTAGAAATGTTGCAGACTTTCGTTTCAGAGTTGCTTTACGTCCACAGAAACCACCAGGCTTATTAGACGGCGTCGTCGACTTTCACACAGTACCTGCTCTGAGAGACCGGTGAAATATTACACTCAGGTACTGGGAACCCAGTGGATGGTGGAGAGGGTCAGATGACATTGGTTGGTGCAGGCCGAGGGGTCGATGACCAGCCGAGGTCGTGGTCAATGAAGCGTCGCTTCGCTGGTCGCACTCGGGTCACCCTCTCCATCTCCAATTACAGTCCTCTTCACAGAAACAAAGCAGCCGAGCGCGTGAATAGTTTTCAGCACGAGGTGAGTGAAAGCAGAAACGTCAAAAGGCCACAGTTTTGATCGTCTCCTTTTGTTGTTGTAGTTTTCGTGGCGGTGTGTGTGTGTGTGTGTGTGTGTGTGTGTGTGGTGTGTGTGCGTGTGTGCGTGTGTGTGTGTTGTGTGTGTGTGTGTGTGTGTGTGTGTGTGTGTGTGTGTGTGTGGTGTGTGTGTGTGTGTGTGGTGTGGTGTGTGTGTGTGTGTGTGTGTGTGTGTGTGTGTGTGTGTGTGTGTTGTGTGTGTGTGTGTGTGTGTGTTGTGTTGTGTGTGTGTGTGTGGTGTGTGTGTGGAGAGAGAGAGAGAGAGAGAGAGGAGAGAGAGAGAGAGAGAGAGAGAGAGAGAGAGAGAGAGAGAGAGAGAGAGAGACTCAATAGTTGCGTTAGCTGATGTATAGCTAAACATTAATACAACCATATCTCTTTTATACAATCAAACACTGCACAAGAAGAGCAAAGTATTTTTCCAACATTTATTACCACCCAAAAAAAGGACAATACCAACACAGAGAACATTGTTTTCAGATTTATACACAAAAATGAACAAAACATTTCAGTTGTCACGAATCCAGCACACGTAATCGACTATTACTTAGTTATAATTATCACAGAGGACCTCCAGAGCTTCTGAACAGAATTTAGTACAGAAAATTATTTACAATGGAGAGTTCTCCAAAACCGACAGGAATTTAGCATTGCAAGCATTTCTGATCACCACAAAAGTATGATAATGCATAATTCTTTCAGATACCACTTGCTTCTAACTCCTGTTTACTATTTTAACTTCGCTCTGATATAACGGTACTGGTTGACTGGGCGTAAAACACCAACTTACTTACCTTATTATTTCAACTGATCACTTACGAACTATTTAGATTGATCGGGTGTAAAACTCCAACTTACCTACCTTACTATTTCAATATGATCACTTGTGAACTATTTAGATTGATCGGGCGTAAAACTCCAATTTACCGTCCTTACTATTGCAACTGATCACTTATAAACTATTTAGATCTCTGCTTCCCGTCCCAATTTCACCGGTTCCCATCCTAGACATTTCATCATGCTTCTCCACAAAGAGAAGGAGAGGAGAGTATAGAACAAGCAAAAGCAAAAAATCTTTTCATTGTGGTGGACTTTGTACTGCCGGGTCTGGTTCTTCTCAAGGAGGATCGGAAAAGGAGATTCGGAGGTTCGGCAAACAGAAACATGATGTTTAAGACAGTTGTTCCACATGGCGATGCACAACATATTGGAACTCAAGCAGGAGGATCTGAAAGGGAGACTCGGCAAACAGAAATATTATGTTTAAAGACAATTGTTCCACATGGCGATGCACAAAATATTGGAACTCGAGCAGGATGTGGTACAACATCACATAAATCAATAGGCAGAAAAGCTCTGCCGTTGAAGTGATACAACCTCACACAAATAAATGCAAAAAGCTGTGCCACTGATGTCACACAATGTCACATAAATGAACGGGAAAAGCTCTGTCAGTGATGTCATACAGTGTCGCAAAAATAAATGGTAAAAGCTCTGTCAATGATGCGATACAACGTCACAAAAAGCAATGGGAAAAGTCCTGCCAATGTCATACAACGTCACATAAATCAATGGGAAAAGCTCTGCCAATGACGTCATACAGCGTCACGTATATCAATGGAAAAAACTCTGCCAATAATGTCATACAACGTCACATAAATAAATGGGGAAAGCTTTGCCAATGTCATACAACGTCACATAATCAATGGGGAAAATTCTGCCAATAATGTCATACACCGTTATATAAATCAATAGGAAAAGCTCTGCCAGTGACGTCATACAGCGTTATATAAATAAATGGGAAAGCTGTGCCAAGGGGTTAACCATTTTCTTGAAGAATTCTCATCATTGTGTAATACCATCTCGTTGTGAACAGATATTACGTTCATTTATTTACTTATGGATTGATTGAATCCTGTACCCTGACAAGGCTGATTGTCTTATCCTATGCACAATACCACCGTTATCGCAGCTGTAACTATTTGATAATTTTTAATTTGAATATGTTCACGGTATCAAAACTGCGTAAAAATTCCAATTATTAGAAGACCGACACAACATATTACGAGAAATGAATACAGTGGATGTACCAATAATTTAAACAAAAGTGTTATGAGCGGTAATAAATTTGAGTCAGTCAATGTTTTCGTCCCCCACCCCACCTTCCCTGCCCCCGCAGTTAATTTTGTTCCTCATTGCAGCGAAAAAGAAAAGGTGCTGGACATCAGCATTAAGGACAGAACATCGTAGAACCTGTACCCGGCTCGCTACAACTACAGACAGTCTCGGCAGACAGTATATGTAGGTCCATGGTACAAGCGAACCACACTGTCGCCGATCCAAGGGGAACAACCACTAGACCGATCCCAACAGCTGTGACCTCCCTTTTGGACAAACCCGTAATCCGTTATCCCACCTCACTTCAGCAGTGCGGGAAAGCCCGCCTGCCGACGTTACCATGGTGATTACACCGGGCTCTTGTGGGACCAGAGTTAGATCACGTGTGTATTTTTATTTCCCCCTATGTTCGGTTTTGGCCCTACCCACCGAACGAAGCACAGTCGTCGTTTTCTTGAACGTGCATGGCTGCCTGGAGTCAGATACTAAGTACTACTACTAATAATGATAGCGGTCATTTCTATAGAGCCGTATCTCACCGACAAGGATGAGCACACCGCACTTAACAAGATCAAGATCAGGAAGACACACACGTACTGAATACAGAATACTGAATACAGAATACAAAATCTTTATTGTCTGTGAATAACAAACATTTCCCGTACGTGACGTGAATTTAACAACTGTGCGTCCAGCACTAGGACGTGCCACCAACAACAACGACAAGAGCTGCAAACACTTTAAAAAAAATCTGACGTGCAGTTCAAATCCAGAGATTGGTCGCCAAAAGGACATAACTTATTACACACGACTCGCAGGTACAGTGATACTACATTAGCATATTGTTGCTCCCCCCAAACAAACAAACAAACAAACAAAAAACAAAAACGATAGCGGTAAAACATTTGCATTAAGTAACTTCAGCTCCTTATGATCTAAATAGAAAACAAAATTTAAATTATAATGCTAGCTACACACGCTTGTCGAAAGCTTTCAGCGAACACCGTAAGGCGTTGTTGTATTTCAGATTTCCGGTATGAAAATCAGACATACCACACGGATGAGAGGCCCGTGCTACAGGCTAAGAGCATCCAAAACCTTGCCTCTCGGACATGCTCTGTTGTTAAACACTTTGAAAACAACAGCGTCGATCAATGCCCCACATACCACAACTATTTTCAAACTCTTTTGTTCAGCATGTATTTACTTCCGTGTGACGTTTTCATCGTTGTACCCAAACATCAAAAAAGGAAAAGGGAAGGTGATAGCGCTCTCTTGACGTCAAACACACAATAGAAGTAACAACAATTTAAATGCATCACCTACAGTAACTTTCACCTACAGTAACTTTCATTTAGCCATGCAGGAAGTTCAGCAAGTTTCACAAGGTCAAGTTACCAATAAGTTTCACAGCAGAACTCTTATCTATTATATATTACAGAATTTTCGTGGGTGTATCATGTTTTTCTTGTATTATTAGTGTATGTTCGCCCATTTAGGTTTAGCACGTGCGAGGGGATTGAGTACACATCAAACTCATGTGGTTCGACGGACAAATAATACTAATAATCCCGGCTTGTGGGACAAAGGGAACGAACTGTGCGCATCTATTTTACACAGTTACGTCCCTCAATCGTATGCTTACGTCCCTTCAATCTTCTGCCTTACGTTAAGCGTCCCTGCAACTGAAAGTCGAAGCGAAGTAGATCGAGAGGTTTTTGAACATGATACAAAAATGTTTTTACCTCCATTTCTGTTTTATATAATAAGAATAGTGGATGAAAGAAGAAGAAGAAGAAAAAAAAGAAAAAAAGAAAGAAAGAAAGAAGAAGATCGCTAACGGACATTCTTTTCCACTGTGTCAATTCCATGCGTGCTTCTTTTTTCGTGATCATGTCCACCCCGTCCGCCTCCCTTCCCGTGATTCTAAAAGCGGTATTACATTTAGAACAGTTTAACGTGCGAGCTCACCGTTTTGTGTCCATTGAAGTATCCCCCTTGGTGTTGAAGTCTACTGACGGTCTATTACCGGTGTAGACTATGTCGCACGTCGCTAGCGTGACACGCATAGAGCTACAGACACGCGAGGCGTTTGGCTCTGTGGTGCCACGTCTCCGACTGTCATCGTCACGCGACCAACTTCCGGTTTGATCTCGTGATCGCTCGCGCATACTCCCTAAAGCTGTGCCATGGAGGAAATGTGCATCCCCGTCCACAAAGGCTGAACTGGCGTTTCCACGCGACCCCCGCCGGCGAATGAGGTGAGCAGTTTCGGAAATGCAGTGACCGTTAAGCATGAATTAATGAGGAAAGAGGTTAGACGGAGTTTTGCGTGTAGGTTTTGTTATTTAGAGAAATGCAATCGTAAGTGGGAATGCCCGGCCCGAGCTTAACTTCCGCCGTCACGTGCATCCAACGCGCGTGCGTCAGCTCTTTACTCCCAGTCACCTTCAGTCTGTTAAGCGAGTGACGGTGCGGGGGAGAGTCACTTGATCCACGCGCCATTGGATCAGATTCGTTGATGGCGTGGGGATCCGACGGTGTCGAGATCAAATGTCGTGGAGATCCGAAAGCGAGTGGGTCTAGTAGCTGGGAGATCTGATGGTTTGATGGTGTAATGCCGCGGGCTTTTGTCGCGTGCTGATCTAATGGCGTGGGAAACTAACGACCTGGGGATCTTATAAAGGGCGTTTAATGGCTTGCGGATCTTATGAAGGGGGGTGTTTAATAGCTTCGGGATCTTATGAATGGGTATTTAATGGCTTGGGGATCCTATGAATGGGTTTTTAATGGCTTGGAGATATTATGAAGGGGTGTGTTTAATGGCTTGGGGATCTTATGAATGGGTGTTTAATGGCTTGGGGATCCTATAAAGCGGAATAATGGCGCGTGGATCTTATAAGGAGGTGCAATGGCCTGGGGGTCTTGTGAAGAGGTCTTGTAATGGCATAGGGGGTCTAACAAAACAGAAATCTAATGATACGAGGGATTAATGGGGTGATATCCCAAAGTGTGGGGATCTAATGCGGTCGGTGTGTAATGGTGTGGGGATCTAATGGTATGGGGATCTAATGGTATGGGGATCTAATGGGGTGAGGATCTAATGGTGTCGGTGTTAAATGATGTAGGGATCTAATGGTGTTGGTGTTAAATGATGTAGGGATTTAATGGTGTCGGTGTTAAATAATGTAGGGATCTAATGGTGTCGGTGTTACATGATGTAGGGATCTAATGGTGTAGGTGTTAAATGATGTAGGGATCTAATGGTGTCGGTGTTAAATGATGTAGGGATCTAATGGTGTCGGTGTATCATAGTGTGGGGATCTAATGGTGTTGAATATAGTGTGGGGATCTAATGGTGTTGAATAGTAACGGTGTGTCAATGCGTAATGGTGTGGGGGATCTAATGGTGTAAGTGTGTAATGGTGTGGGGATCTATGTGTGTGTGTGTGTGTGTGTGTGTGTGTGTGTGTGTGTGTGTGTGTGTGTGTGTGTGTGTGTCTAATAGTGTCGGGATTTAATGATATTGGGGTCTATTGGTGTGAGGATCTAATGGTGTCGGGATTTAATGATATTGGGGTCTATTGGTGTGAGGATCTAATGGTGTCGGGATTTAATGATATTGGGGTCTGCTGGTGTGAGGATCTAATGGTGTCGGGATTTAATGATATTGGGGTCTATTGGTGTGAGGATCTAATGGTGTCGGGATTTAATGATATTGGGGTCTATTGGTGTAAGGATCTAATGGTGTCGTTGTGTGATGGTGATCAGATCAAGAGGGAGGACGAGAAGTCAGTGGGAAGATGGCAGATCCGTGGGAAGACGAGAGAACAGGGGGAAGAAGTCAGATCATGGGGAAGATGACTGACCTGGGGGGAAGACGAGAGATCAGGGGTAAGATAACAGATCTGGGGGGAAGACGAGAGAACAGGGGGAAGACGAGAGATCAGGGGTAAGATGACAGATCTGGGAGGAAGACGAGAGATCAGGGGTAAGATGACAGATCTGGGGGAAGACGAGAGATCAGGGGTAAGATGACAGATCAGGAGGAAGACGAGAGATCATGGGGAAGATGACAGATCTGGGGGGAAGACGAGAGATCAGGGGTAAGATGACAGATCTGGGGGGAAGACGACAGATCAGGGGTAAGATGACAGATCAGGAGGAAGACGAGAGAAGATCAGGGGTAAGATGACAGATCAGGACGAAGACGAGAGAAGATCAGGGGTAAGATGACAGATCAGGAGGAAGACGAGAGAACATGGGGAAGATGACAGGTCTGGGAGGAAGACGAGAGATCAGGGGTAAGATGACAGATCTGGGAGGAAGACGAGAGATCAGGGGTAAGATGTCAGATCAAGAGGAAGACGAGACATCATGGGGAAGATGACAGATCTGGGAGGAAGAAGAGAGATCAGGGGTAAGATGACAGATCTGGGAGGAAGACGAGAGATCAGGGGTAAGATGACAGCTCTGGGGGAAGACGAGAGATCAGTGGTAAGATGACAGCTCTGAGGTGAAGACGAGAGATCAGGGGGAAGATGACAGATCTGGGAGGAAGACGAGAGATCAGGGGTAAGATGACAGATCTGGGGGGAAGACGAGAGATCAGGGGTAAGATAACAGATCTGGGGGTAAGACGAGAGATCAGGGGTAAGATAACAGCTCTGGGGGGAAGACGAGAGATCAGGGGTAAGATGACAGATCTGGGGGGAAGACGAAAGATCAGGGGTAAGATGACAGATCAGGAGGAAGACGAGAGATCAGGGGTAAGATGACAGATCAGGAGGAAGACGAGAGAAGATCAGGGGTAAGATGACAGATCAGGAGGAAGACGAGAGAACATGGGGAAGATGACAGATCTGGGAGGAAGACGAGAGATCAGGGGTAAGATGACAGATCTGGGGGAAGACGAGAGATCAGGGGTAAGATGCAGATCTAGAGGAAGACGAGAGATCAGGGGTAAGATGACAGATCTGGGAGGAAGAGAGAGATCAGGGGTAAGATGACAGATCTGGGAGGAAGACGAGAGATCAGGGGTAAGATGACAGCTCTGGGGGGAAGACGAGAGATCAGTGGTAAGATGACAGCTCTGAGGTGAAGACGAGAGATCAGGGGGAAGATGACAGATCTGGGAGGAAGACGAGAGATCAGGGGTAAGATGACAGATCTGGGGGGAAGACGAGAGATCAGGGGTAAGATAACAGATCTGGGGGTAAGACGAGAGATCAGGGGTAAGATAACAGCTCTGGGGGGAAGACGAGAGATCAGGGGTAAGATGACAGATCTGGGGGGAAGACGAAAGATCAGGGGTAAGATGACAGATCTGGGGGGAAGACGAGAGATCAGGGGTAAGATGACAGATCAGGAGGAAGACGAGAGAAGATCAGTGGTAAGATGACAGCTCTGAGGTGAAGACGAGAGATCAGGGGGAAGATGACAGATCTGGGAGGAAGACGAGAGATCAGGGGTAAGATGACAGATCTGGGGGGAAGACGAGAGATCAGGGGTAAGATAACAGATCTGGGGGTAAGACGAGAGATCAGGGGTAAGATGACAGATCTGGGGGGAAGACGAGAGATCAGGGGTAAGATGACAGATCTGGGGGGAAGACGAAAGATCAGGGGTAAGATGACAGATCTGGGGGGAAGACGAGAGATCAGGGGTAAGATGACAGATCAGGAGGAAGACGAGAGAAGATCAGGGGTAAGATGACAGTCAGGGAAGACGAGAGATCATGGGGAAGATGACAGATCTGGGAGGAAGACGAGAGATCAGGGGTAAGATGACAGATCTGGGGGAAGACGAGAGATCAGGGGTAAGATGACAGATCAGGGGAAGACGAGAGATCAGGGGTAAGATAACAGCTCTGGGGGGAAGACGAGAGATCAGGGGTAAGATGACAGATCTGGGGGGAAGACGAAAGATCAGGGGTAAGATGACAGATCTGGGGGGAAGACGAGAGATCAGGGGTAAGATGACAGATCAGGAGGAAGACGAGAGAAGATCAGGGGTAAGATGACAGATCAGGACGAAGACGAGAGAAGATCAGGGGTAAGATGACAGATCAGGGGTAAGATGACAGATCGGGAGGAAGACGAGAGAAGATCAGGGGTAAGATGACAGATCAGGGGTAAGATGACAGATCGGGAGGAAGATGAGAGAAGATCAGGGGTAAGATGACAGATCAGGGGTAAGATGACAGATCAGGAGGAAGACGAGAGAAGATCAGGGGCAAGATGACAGATCAGGGGTAAGATGATGGATCAGGAGGAAGACGAGAGAAGATCAGGGGGAAGATGACCGATCAGGAGGAAGACGAGAGATCATGGGGAAGATGACAGATCAGAGGTAAGATGACAGGTCAAGAGGAAGACGAGAGATCATGGGGAAGATGACAGATCAGGGGAACGGTGACAGATCAGTGGTGAGAAATAGGATCTTAGAGCTGTCCGTGAACCCAGGCATTCGGTACTAAGGCTGACAGTATAAGACAGGAACGTGGTTTTGTATTTTGCTCACTCCAGTGTCAGTGCTATAACCAGTCCCGTGTCACGGTATTAATTCTGTGCTTCCAGTGACCATAGAAACGGTTTGGAACGACCCGCGAGGCTACGTCTGGAGGGAGGGAGTATACGACGAGAAGGATTCCCCGTAATCTGACAGCGATTGGCAACCTTGTGTAAGAATGACAGAGCACTGTGACTGATGCTCTACAGATGTATGAAGCATCATGAAAAGAGAGCGAGCACTCGAGGGGAGTAGATGAGATAAAATGATACTTTATTACACAAGTATACAGATTTCGTGCTTAAAAAACAACAACAAAACAAAACAAAAATAACAAATCTGTCCCTGATGACAAATGCAGCAACATTCAACACAGCAAATCAGAATACAAATAATTGCGGCCAAATATGATACGAATTACAAAATCATTACTATCGAAAACTTTGCAACATAGAAAACAAAGCTAAAATAAATCAAAATAGACGAATGCGAACCTGAATTCTCAGGGGGGAGAGAGAGAGAGAGAGAGAGAGAGAGAGAGAGAGAGAGAGAGGAGAGAGAGAGAGAGAGAGAGAGAGAGAGAGAGACAGACAGACAGAGAGACAGACAGACAGACAGACAGACAGACAGACAGACAGACAGACAGACAGACAGACAGACAGACAGACAGACAGACAGAGACAGAGAACTCTGAGACAAAATGCTGATGCGCTCGACTACATGGATCCTTGGTCAGCACCACATTGCTGACACCCCCGACTAAGCAGTCCGTTTGTCAGCACCACAATGATGTCACGCCCGACTAATCAGGTACTTGGTTAGCACCACAATGCTGACACCCCCGACTAAGCAGTCCGTTTGTCAGCACCACAATGATGTCACGCCCGACTAATCAGGTACTTGGTTAGCACCACAATGCTGACACCCCCGACTAAGCAGTCCGTTTGTCAGCACCACAATGATGTCACGCCCGACTAATCAGGTACTTGGTTAGCACCACAATGCTGACACCCCCGACTAAGCAGTCCGTTTGTCAGCACCACAATGATGTCACGCCCGACTAATCAGGTACTTGGTTAGCACCACAATGCTGACACCCCCGACTAAGCAGTCCGTTTGTCAGCACCACAATGATGTCACGCCCGACTAATCAGGTACTTGGTTAGCACCACAATGCTGACACCCCCGACTAAGCAGTCCGTTTGTCAGCACCACAATGATGTCACGCCCGACTAATCAGGTACTTGGTTAGCACCACAATGCTGACACCCCCGACTAAGCAGTCCGTTTGTCAGCACCACAATGATGTCACGCCCGACTAATCAGGTACTTGGTTAACACCACAATGCTAACACACTCGACTAAGCAAAAGGGTTTGGTTAGCCCCACAACGCTGACACACTCGACTAAGCAGAAGGGCCAGTAGCATAATGCCGGCACGTTCTACCCAGCAGGCAGTCTGTTGGCCAGTGCATCAGTCTTGACATTTTGTACTGCTGACACGCTTGACTGAACATGCCCTTGGCCAATGCATCAATGCTGACACGCTTGGCTAAGCAGACCCTTGGCTAGCGTTTCAATGTTGGCACGCTTGACTAAGCAGGCCCATGGCCAGTGCATCAATGCTGACACGCGTGACTAAGCAGGCCCGATACGCTTGACTGAGCAGGCCCTTGGCTAGAGCATCAATGCTGGCACACTTGACTAAGCAGGCCCAATACGCTTGACTAAGCAGGCCTTTGGCCAGTGCATAAATGTTGACACGCTCGACTAGGCAGGCCCTTGGCCAGTGCATCATTGTTGACACGCTTGACTAAGCAGGCCCGATACGCTTGACTAAGCAGGCCCTTGGCTAGTGCATCAATGCTGGCACGCTTGACTAAGCAGGCCCAATACGCTTGACTAAGCAGGCCCTTGGCCAGTGCATCAATGTTGACACGCTTGACTAAGCAGGCCCTCGGCCAGTGCATCAGTGCTGACACGCTTGACTAAGCAGGCCCTTTGCCAGTGCATCAATGTTGACACGCTTGACTAAGCAGGCCCTTGGCCAGTGCATCAATGCTGACACGCGTGACTAAGCAGGCCCTTGGCCAGTGCATCAATGCTGACACGCGTGACTAAGCAGGCCTTTGGCTAGAACCACAATATTAATTGACGCACTCGTCTACGTGCACCCTAGAGCAGCGCCACGAAGTTGTCCCGGTCCCGAAAATCAGTGCACGTCCGTGGTTTGTCCAACGTGCCAACCTTGCAGGCCCGCCGCCTTTGCAAAAGTCTAGACAGCATCGCACCAGCCCCCTCTCAGTGTGACAGGCGTAGCAACAGGGGCGGGCGGATGAATGTACACCTCGTGCACGCTGAGAGACAGTTACACAACCAGTGGGTGTCAGATGGAGGACAGCTGTAGCCTACAAACGCTGATTCGATCAGGGAGAGCGGCCTGCGCATCACTGTCAACACCGGAGAACTGGCGCCCGCACCGGGCCAGCGAGATTTGCGGGAAGGAGGTCTGCCACTGGCGGCTGATGCTGCGACTCTGGAGCTGCAGCTGCAGCTGCAAATACGTCCAGCTAAAAAAAGATTAAGCCACTTTTAGAAGTGAAGAATGTAATACGCTTCATGATATACTTATTGAAAACTGCGAATGCCAGCGAACGATTTAAGAAAGTCGATAATTAAAAAGGACAAAAACCACAACAAAACTGAAACAGGATAACGGGTAGCATTATGAGCCGGTTTGGCCTAGCGGTAAGGCGTTAAGTTGGTATGCGGAAGGACCTCGGTTCGATACCGTTTCGGCTCTCCTTTCTCTTCAGAAGGGTTGTGGTTTGTGGACACTGTCTTGTGACTTTGTCCATCACTTCCTACTGAAACATTAAAATGGCCCTCATCGCTGCCCACCATAATGCAGGAATTATTCTGGTGGTGACACTGTAGCGATAGGTATCTCTCTCTCTCTCTTCCCCCACCTCCATACCCCCTTCCTCCCTTCTCCCCGTCCCTAATAAGCCTTACGGTTTCTGTGGACGTTAAGCACCATGTTTATTACTTACGGGTAGCATTCTGAAACAAGATCCAATCACATGGAAGGTTGGATGGAAAGATTACTCACTATGACAACACAGAATTCGCATTAAATAAGCGTTCCTTCTAACCCGTTATGTTTGGATCAAAGTCGATAGCATTAACACTGTGGGCGATCATTTTGGTGACTTAGGCATTCCCTAGTTGTTTGTACACCTAGCAAACAGTATGCTTACTGCAGGCTGATACTTACAACCGTATAGATATTGCGTGCTGAACTAGACCAAGGTTTTGTCATCTGTTGGCATCAGTTTAATGATATCTGAACCTAAATCGTTTTATTCGCATGCAATACTAAAAACAAACAAACAAAAACCGATAATTGCTACACACATCTGGAACGTTTCTCACATGCCCTCTACTCGGCGTAGTGTACATATGAAACTGACTGGAGAGAATAAACCTTCACCAGGTTCATAAATCTTCATAAATCTTCACTTCGTGGAAGTAGTTTATTCAGGTCTGAACATCTGTGCATTGGTACACATATTTGCGGAACTTTTGAGAGTGAGCAAATTTGTCACCGCTGAGCGCAACTTTGGAGCTGCAGACGTACATTTTGCAGGGGACAATTTTACTTCTGCAGCTGCAAGTCCAGGATGCAGTTTGGAAGCGGCAAAATCAACTTCGACCCCAGCGGAATGGTTGTGTCCCGTGTTGACACAAACAAACAAATGACTGATAAGTGCGAAAGAGCCGATATGAAGCCGTGACGCTGTGGGTCTATTTTGAAGCTGCAAAATCTGCCTCAAGTTTTGCAGCCGCAAAAACTATCGGAAGTTCTAAACTGTCTCCCGTTTCTTGATTATTTTATTTTCCACTTGCGAAAGTAAAGCTGTCGCTGCAACTGCACCCTGAGCTATAACATCATCTTGTGGCAGCGCCTTTCCGTGGGGCGTGTGTGCGTGGTGGTGTGTGTGTGTGTGTGTTGTGTGTGTGTGTGTGTGTGTGTGTGTGTGTGTGGTGTGTGTGTGTGTGTGTGTGTGTGTGTTTGTGTGTGTGTGTGTGTGTGTGTGTGGAGAGAGAGAGAGAGAGAGAGAGAGAGAAGAGAGAGAGAGAGAGAGAGAGAGAGAGAGAGAGAGGAGAGAGAGAGGAGAGAGAGAGAGAGAGAGAGGTGCTTGTGCGTGTGTACGTGTGTGTGTGGGTGTGTATGTGTGGGTGTATGTGCGCGCGCGCGCGCGCGCGTGTGTGTGTGTGTGTGTGAGCGAGAGAAAGAGAGAGAGAGAGGGGGGGGGGGGGGGGGGGGTTGCAGGACGTACACAATTTTTTTCCCGCTGACCTGTTACTGGATTTTAGACCGACCTCTATTTGCCTTTTTCTGCATAGTTGAGAAAACGGAATGCACTTCTAATTCATTGAATACCTCGATCCATACGCTGATCAGTACAAGGCTAAAAACGGTGCAAAAGGAATACAGTCATGCATAATAAACATAGAACAGAGAATCAACAACAGAAGAGGATAACAGTCAAAACATTATGTTCACAAATGTACAAAAATACAATATCATATTCATAGTTTCGTTTGACATTATGTACAAAAATGCACAAATCAAGTAGATAAATATTTTTACCCTATATTCAAAAATACACTGAAATATTGTTTACAAGCTTTCTTGTCGAAGTCACATAACATTGTATTATCATGATTATAGAAAATAATTTGCCGCAGCTGTATGAGAGTGTTGCGGCCAAGTTTTGTAAATGAATAAAATACGATGTTATTTACGCGGTCTCCGTCTTTTTACTGACCGCAAGAAGGTTTATTTCGCTGAATTCCTTATGTCGTGAATGTGAGTGTGTGTGTGTGTGTGTGTGTGTGTGTGTGTGTGTGTGTGTGTGTGTGTGTGTGTGTGTGTGTGTGTGTGTGTGTGTGTGTGTGTGTGTGTGTGTGTGTGTGTGTGTGTGTGTGTGTGTGTGTCGTGTGTGTAGTGTTGTGTGTGTGTGTGTGTGTGTGTGTGTGTGTGTGTGTGTGTGTGTGTGTGTGTGTGCCGTGTGTGTGTGTGTGTGTGTGGTGTGTGTGTGTGTGTGTGTGTGTGTGTGTGTGTGTGTGTGTGTGTGTGTGTGTGTGTGTGCACCAATGCACAACAACAAATCAAAACACATCAGCAAAACCAATAACGACCAACTTTCCAGGAAATATTGTACACGGTGAATTTAAGTTCCCCCAAACATTCTTTGCTTCTGTTGAACATGGGAGGGTAGTCTGAGCAGTGTTGAGGTAAGCTGCAAATGAAAACCTGTACATAAAAAATAAAAATAAAATAAAAACCGAGGCAGATGGTGGATGCCGTCAGTTCTCTCTCTGCTCTTTTGTCATATTACAACTGCTCGATGGTCTCAGCTCTGTCTCTACTGCTCTGTCCCATTACAAGTGCTCAATGGTCTCAGCTCTGTCTCTATTTCTCTGTCTCTACTGTTCTGTCCTATTACAAGAGCTCAATGGTCTCAGTTCTATCTGTACTGCTCTGTCTCTACCGCTCTGTCCCATTACAAGTGTTTGATGGTCTCAGCTCTGTCTACCGCTCTGTCCCATTACAAGTGCTAGATGGTCTCAGCTCCGTCTCTACCGCTCTGTCTTTACCGCTCTGTCCCATTACAAGTGCTCAACGGTCTCAGCTCTGTCTCTACTGCTCTGTCCTGTCACAAGTGCTCAATGGTCTCAGCTCTGTCTCTACTGTTCTGTCTCTATCGCTCTGTCCTATTACAACTGCTCGATGATCTTAGCTCTGTTTCTACTGCTCTGTCCATTACAAGGGCTCAATGGTCTCATCTCTGTCTCTAATGTTCTGTCCTTTTACAACTGCTTGATGGTCTCAGCTCTGTCTCTACTGCTTTGTCCCATTACAAGTGCTCAATGGTCTCAGCTCTGTCTGTACCGCTCTGTCTCTACTGCTTTGTCCCATTACAAGTGCTCAATGGTCCCATCTCTGTCTCTACTGCTATGTCTCTATCGCTCTGTCTCATTACAAGTGCTCGATGGTCTTAGCTCTGTCTCTACTACTCTGTCTCTACTGCTCTGTCTCCACCTCTCTGTCCTATTACAATTGCTCAATGGTCTCAGCTCTGTCTCTACCTCTCTGTCCTATTACAAGCGCTCACTGGTCTCAGCTCTGTCTCTACCGCTCTGTCTCTACTGCTCTGTCCTATTACGAAGAGGTCGCAGCTATCTTCTTTTTTGTTCTTTTCCTTCTCCTCCTTTTTCTTGATGATACAGTGTTACTCTGAATATGGTTATTACATTGGTGGGTGTAATTAGTACTGCTGAGTAACTCAGTTACACGCGTTCCACGGAGCTACCAGGGTAACAAAACTGGGCTTCCGTGATTTTAAATTTGTGCTTTGTAATGGCCTGCTTTGGCGTAAATCTGCCTTGTGGTTGTCGTTGTTGGTGGCGGGATGTCCTTTTCCGTCACGCGTCTTCAAATCGAAATATGACGGAAACACATAAAATTAGACTCATACGCAAGTAAAAAACAAACAAAAAACAAGCAAACAAAAAACAAAATAAAAAAAACAAAAAAATCCGGACTGGGTCAGTTTAGTCAATATCGCACTTTCTCGAGGTAGCCGCCAGGACAGTATGACACGTGACACCGTGAATTTCAGAGCAGAAAACGTTCGCCGGTAGAACTTTAAACATTGACAACAGCAAACATACAGCAGACATCGCGTGAAAATAAAAGCATCAAGAAATACACCCACTACAAAATCCTCCATGCAGCCACACAACGGAAAACGCCGAGCATCGCTTTTCTGCGGACAACGGAGCTGTGTGCAGATATCACTGCCCCATTTTCCAACTCGTTAGTACAACCAGCTTCGAGATCAAAGGACTATGTCCGGTCTTGAATAATAGCTGGTTTTGGCTTATGCCTGTGCACGCCTGTGTCGCCGAGTGTGCCTGAAATGTAGGGTATATAAATTATGCCACTCGGGGACGGCAGGGCAGGGGGCCATCCTTTTTTTTGGAGGATATATCTCTAGCAGAGTTTACGTACCTTGTATACACCCACCTACGCATGCCAGGTGAGAGTAACCGTAGGCGACTCGGGTCTTTATCGTTGTACCTGTGTTACGTTTTTCGAGCTCTGATTAACTCCCTTGTATGTTGATTCGTTAGTACAACAAGGCTGTAAGGTTGTGAAAGGTTGAAAGGTTGTGTGTGACAAAAACGGAACAACATACAGCATGTATTGGCAAACGAAGAACACAGCGTGCGCAACAAATCCGTATCAAATCATCTGCAGGGAACGTAGTGTTCTCACTCTTCTCTCCAGGGCTGTAAGGATGAAACAGACCGGGTAGATCAGCCGAACAGCTGACGGCTGCCGACGTTTGGGAAAAACAAAACTCTTACCTGATCAGGGAGACGATGACATCAATGGTTGTCTTCACCACCTCAACGTTCGTTTCTATGGTGACGTGCCACTCAGCCTAATCGGTCATTTTCAGCTCGCTAGTTAGTTAGTCATTGGAGCTAAACGTCCTGATAACCGCACAGGATCAACTCAGGATGATCACTCTTTCATCAGCAAAATAATGCACATTCAAAGCTCTTCTCTTTTGTAAACCATTTCTCAAGCCAAATCTAAAAATCACACACAATGTAAAACAACACACATATACACAAAGATGCAATTTTCGAAGAGTTTGTCCCTTCAATATTGCCTTTGTTAAAAAAATGTTCTTAAACAAACAAACAAGAAAAAACACTTAAGGCTAACATGCTGGTATCGTCGACCTTTACGTCAGACTGATAAAAAATGGAGAGCGTCATGATAAATGACACAACATAATAAATACCAGTACCATATGGCAGCAAGCTGCACATACCACCTACCGTCTCCTAGCTGCTCAACACGAGAGACTTTTCTGGGGGGTGGGGGGGGGGGGGGGGATCAGGCTAATGGACCATTAGCAGAAATGTGACAAGACAAAAAAGCATCAGGACTACGTAGAACAACAGAGGACATAAGAAAGGGAATCAAATAACAGGCCTGAGATTCCAGATGGTTGAGGGGGCGGAGGGGGGGGGGGGGGGGGGGGGCGCGAGGGTCGTCGTATGAAATCGTAGGGATGTGATGTTTTTAATGACGACAAAAGGAACAGCCAGAACCTGTGTCCCTGTTCACGAGACACAAAACCAATGGCGTACAATCAAAGGGCTTCATGCATAATTATGCGGCAACAGAGCTGTGCATTTGTGGTTTCTCGTATTCAGAGGTTGTTTACTTTAATTTTAAAGAAAAAAATAGTGATGGACCCCCCCCCCCCCCCCCCCCCCCCCCACACACACACATACACATCAATTATTACTCGTAAGGCCAGCTTGAGGACTTGACTGAGTGAGTATTCTTGACTGTATTTTTCCAAACGAAAAAATCTGAAATAATTTAGCTCTTGCAAACTGAAAGTTTACCGTCGTTTTTCGTGGCATTATTTTTATGCCTGGCAAACAAATGCTGGTGATTTCAGGTAATCCATCAAATAGATCAGCCATAATATTATTTCAAGCAGAACGTGCGTCATCACAGTTGAATGGGCACATCTTTATGTCGCATTTCTAAACTTGTGAGAGAAGCAGTATGCTCAACACTTTCACATCAGAGTATTACAATGATGGCAACCATTGTAATAATCTGATGTGAAAGTTTTGAGTATACCGAGTGACCCGGCTATCCTAAAGGTGGATACGTGTTGAAAAGTTGAAACGTTGGACACAACTGAAACTTGTGTTTCGGAGAAAGAGAGAAAAACAAAAACAAGTCCATGTTTCTTGAAATACATATACACAAATGAAACACACATTCATCACAAAAAAAACATCATTTTCTATTCATCGTTTCAGTCTCAAATGGCCCTCCTCGAGGCTTACAAGCAGACGTACATGCAAATATCAAAGGAATGAGATCGAATATGTTCAGACATCAGAAACTATTCGTTTTCGATGACCTCCGTATACACATAACATCACGGACTCATCACACATTGAGCGATCACACACATCTATAGATGATTTAGGTCAACAAAATTAAATGAACAGTTTCTAGCCACGTTTTGTAATCAACGTGCTGGTTTCAAGAGTTACAGGAGGATACAGTCAATTCTTTGAGATGGAATATGCGGTGCTTAGGCACAGTGTCAAAACACGTTCCATCCTGAGACAGTGACACACTGAATCACCAGAGGGTTAGTTAGTTAGTTAGGTCTACATGGTTGGTTCAGTTCAGTACAGGATGATAGCTACGCACTCAGTAAAGCACTCGGTAAAGCCCATATGCGCTCCACGCCATCTCTCAGAGGTTTCCTCGGCGTTGCTTCTGAAACAGTTCCAAAAGTTGGTCTAACTGTCGATGGCCCTTTCTCGTCCTTTCAAGAAAGATCGCCGAGCAAACTTCCATTCTACGCCTCTCTCCTCCAAGCGATCGATGGTGTGAGGTCCTTGGCTTTGTGCCCTTAGATAATGTCTCAAGCTCCTCAACACTTCAGATCTTCCGAGACCTAAGACACTTGTGATGGTTGCTTTGCCCGCAAGCCGCTTTGCTCGGTCGCCTCCCTTGATTCGGCCAGTCCAAGACAGTACAGCCACAGGAGTCTGCGAAGGTGGATGCATGTCGAACACTGACCTCTGCCAGTTCGGGCTTCAGGAATTTACTAGGCATTTAACGCCCAATCAACCACTAAGATCATATTCCTTCTTCGTAGACAACTTGGCTTTGAACGAGACCAACGGAGGTAATATCAGGGGCAAACACTATCCACCAAGTCGCAAGCAAAATCTGATTCAGTGTTCACCAAACACCGCACGTTACTTTGGAAGAGAATTGAGAAGAAATGAAGGTGAATGAGCCAGGAAGGCGGAAATGACAAAGACCGCATTCCTGGCACAGGCAAAGCATGCAAAGCGATCTTCTGACCTAGGTTTTTCAGAGGGAACCTTTGACACCACAGTGTGGAGTGTCAGCAGATGAGACCTTCATTTCTGCGTCCACGCTGCAGCCCACCGTGTGATGCTCAGAAGTACGCGTTTAACAGTAGCATGGTATCGGCCGCTAAAATTCCCAAACCATTTTACAACACAGATGTAAGCAAACAGTGCGGAAAGCTGCTCTGGGAGTTTCGTCAAAACGTGTTTGGGGTACTGACACCGAATGAAAAATGATGGCGTTGTTCCCAACCATATCTGCGGTGAACTGAACAGCGGACAGTTACAAGCTTGCTGTACCACCCGGAGGTGACTGAGATTCTTGAGACAGTAAACAATATGCTCATACATTAGTCCAACACGATCCTTGCTCTGCGAGGTCTTAGATCGGATCGGATCTTAGATCCGCTAAGATCGGATAAAACTCATAAATCCCACTGTTTGTCTAAAGTATGGAGCGAGCTTATTGCCGAGACATTTTCAGCCAGCCAATAAGACGCTGGTACAGATTTTCAAGACAACAAACTCCAAGCGAGTACTGTCTCTCCAGACAGTTAACAAGTTCATAACGTGTTAATGCATTTCTAGAGAGTTAAGGCTCCATTTAATTCGCTGACGCGACTTTTCAGACGGTCAACAACATGGTGATAAGACTTTTGAAATGAACGAGGTAATAATACAAACCTTCCAGACAGTAAATTTCCACAACAAAGGTTTCAGCCGGTAAACAACACGCTGTACAATATCCATTTGGTTAACAGTGTGCTGATACGGACTCTCTAGACAGTTAAAAACATGCTGTACAGGTTTCACTCACTTAAAAACAAGATGGTGCGGACTTCTTACCGGTTGTTTACCGGACTTCTACTTTGCTTAAGACATACTGATACAGAGTTTCCAGACAGTTAACAACAATCCCGCACATTCAGTTTCGGGCCAGTTAACAGCATACCGGTACGTTCAGTTTCCGGCCAGCTAACAACACGCCGGTACGTTCAGTTTTCGGCCAGCTAACAACATGCCGGTACGTTCAGTTTTCGGCCAGCTAACAACATGCCGGTACGTTCAGTTTCCGGCCAGCTAACAACATGCCAGTACGTTCAGTTTCCGGCCAGCTAACAACATGCCAGTACGTTCAGTTTCCGGCCAGCTAACAGCATGCCAGTACGTTCAGTTTCCGGCCAGCTAACAGCATGCCGGTAGATACACAGTTTTAGACCAGCTAACAACATGCCGGTATGTTCATGTTCACACCAGCTACCAATATGCCGGTATGTTCATGTTCACACCAGCTACCAACATGCCGGTACGTCCATGTTCACATCAGCTAACAACACGCTGGAATATACATAGCTTGACACCAGCTAGCAACATGCTGATACATTCAGTTTCAGACTAGCTAACAACAAGCTGGTAAGTTCAGTTTTAAACCAGCCAATAAGAGGCTGGTATCTAACAATTCGCACCAGCTAATAAAGTACTGGCAAGTTCGGATTCCAGCCAGTTAATAATACGGCTAGTACGCTCAGAGTTTCAAGCCTGCTGACGGCATGCTGGTGCGTTCAGTGTTTCAAGCCAGCTAACAACGTACTGATACGATAAGAGTTTTAAGCCATCTAAGAACATACCGGTACGTTCAGAGTTTCAAACCAGCTATCAACATACTGATGCGATCAGAGTTTTAACCATCGATGGACATACTGGTACGCTGGGAGTTTCAGTCCAGCTAAGAGCGTACTGATAGGTCCACTTTCCAGCCAGCTAACAAAACATACTGGTACGCAGCCAGATACAACAAGCTTGTATGTTCCGAGTTTCAAGCCAGCTAATAACATGCTGGTACGTTCAGAGTTTCAAGGCAGTTCACAACGCGCTGGCACGTTCAGACTCGTATACACAATGGTTCCAAACAGTCCGTGGAGTAAGCATGGTGCACTTTGAGTGTGAAAGTGGCTGCGAACATCGAAAAAAGAAATCCACTCATTGTTTCAGCCTCACGCCTTCACCATTTGTCTGGCATCCAAGCAGCCTACCAAGTTATTCTCCGCTCCAGGAGCACTTGTCCTCGAAGCCCAGGTAAGAAGGAACTCGACAGGTTGAACGAGACTGCCCTGCAAATTCAGAATCAATGTGCTGCCAGTGGCCAGGCAATCGGCACCGTGAACGCGCAGAACTGTAAGTTGTCTTTGAAACCACCTAGCCTTAGGTCTGAAGTTCAATCACTGAACCCACCTAGCCTTAGGTCTGAGTTCAATCATTGAAACCACCTAGCCTTAGGTCTGAATTCAAACAGTTCGACCGGCCAGCAGCAGAGAGCCTCTGCCAAACACAGGCTGTGCCGTTGCAGTTTACCCGAAGAGAGTTTATTAGTGTCCACTGCGAATTTCATCTCGCTGCGAAGGTACAGCTGACATCAGCAAACACAAACAAAACCTAGACGATTGACGCAGGCTTTTTTGTTTGTTGCGTGTCTGTAAGTTTCCCAAGCAGCACTTCTGTTTCAATTCCGTGCTTTTTTTCTTCTTCTTTTTTTCTTTCTCTCTCTCACATGTAGCCAACCCCACTTTGCCCGACATTGCCCGAGGACATGGTCTTCATGGGAATGTAAGAGTAGTTCCTGCCCTCGGCCTCGTGGTTGCCCTGACTACCAGACCTCGTGCCGTTGACGGCTGGTGTCCTGTCCCGGGTGTAGTCGTTGCCGCCTCCACCCTGGTGTTGCAGCAGACTGCCGTTGACTCCCACACCAGGGCATTCATTGTCGTCGTCACGGTGGTGGACACTGGTTGCCATGGTAGTGGTCATTCTTGACGTGATCTCGGTGCCAGCACGCAATAGGTTGTGTCTCGTGCACGTGCGTTTCATCTGCGCGATGACCTGCGCAGAGGACACATTTTGATGAATGAACCAACCTGTTTCATCTTTGTATTATCATTTTAAATGGGCGGGGCGGGGGGGGGGGGGGGGGGGGGGGAAGGATGTTGGGGGGGGGGGGTGCTTTTTTCCCCTTCATATATTTGGTTTCTGCTTGTTTTTGTACGCCTTTACCTTTTGATTTACTTCTAAAAATCAAACAAACAAAAAAGAAAAAAAGAGAGAGAACAAAATTTCATTTATACAGGGTTCGTAAAAAAGGCCATCTGCCATGTGAAAAGAGTTGCCATGCAAAAAATGTGGAAATAAACCATCAAAATATGAGGAAAGAAAACTCTGGAGAGAAAAAAAAGGCCATCTTAAGAAACAAAACACGAACAGGATAAAAAAAGAAGAAGAAAAAAGCAGCATAACAAAACGAACGCCGGCATGAGAACTGAGTCAGCGGGGAAAAGAAGAAGAAAAAAGACAACTCCAAACGCGAATGTGCATATGATCTTCTAGTACACGCAAACAAGGCAAAACGAACAAAAGCAAAAGCAACAACAATAACAATTCCGAGGAAAACATGGCTAAACTTACTAACAATACAAATAGAAAAGAACATTATTATTCATAATAAATGCATAAAATGAATATTTGCCTTTTGGGCCACTGCAATTCCACAAAGAAGTACAATCAGACAATTGAACATGTGTTTAAGCAAAGAACACTGCATGATAAATGATCAAAGAAAGAAATGCAGAAAAATACTGTACTTCTGGCTTTGTCATGGTGACCAATGTTCGGTGTGTGACAACGTATTTCCCATAGACGGAGCACACAAAGCATATACAACTACTGAAAAAGTAAACCAAAAAACTAACAGGATGAGGGAAAGAAGAGAGAGGAGAGAGAGAGAGAGAGAGAGAGAGAGAGAGAGAGAGAGAGAGAGAGAGAGAGAGAGAGAGAGAGAGAGAGAGAGAGAGAGAGAGAGAGAGAGAGAGAGAGAGAGAATGAATGTATGTCTATGTATGCGTATGCTTTATCTATATATACATGTGTGTGTGTGTGTGTGTGGTGTGTGTGTGTGTGCGTGTGTGTGCGTGCGTGCGTGTGTGTGCGTGTGCGTGTGCGTGCGTGCGTGCGTGCGTGCGTGCGTGATTGCGTGCGTGAGTCGCGTGCGTGCCTGCGCGCGTGTGTTTGTAAAACACCTGCATACATTTAAGATAACCCAATGCACATGAATACGTTTAAGATAACCCAATATCTGTGGACGGCAATCCATCTATGAAAAAGTATTTAATTTTGCATGTTAACAGCTCGCATTAAAGTATCGGCATGGGGTGGGTGGGTGGGGGGGGGGGGCACATGGGGGGGGGGGGGGGGAGGGGAGGGGGGGGGGAAGATG
This sequence comes from Alviniconcha marisindica, assembly GCA_018857735.1. Taxonomy (NCBI): domain Eukaryota; kingdom Metazoa; phylum Mollusca; class Gastropoda; family Provannidae; genus Alviniconcha; species Alviniconcha marisindica. The sequence goes on from JABMCL010001440.1 coordinate 201,623, forward strand.
GAGGGGGCGTGAAGAGGAAGAAAATAAACGCATTAACAATGCATGCGAAACAACATTGTGCCTTAGCACAGCAAGCCCATAAAATAATGAAAACATCACGCACACACGAACTACAAAAGCAAGAGGCAGGTCTATTAAAAAAACACAAACAAAAACACACACCAGAGTGACCCCCCAAAAAAAGAAAAGAAAAAAAGAAGAACACCAACCTACAAACGAAAGAATTCCACGCAAGGGAAAATCTGATTTGAGGGTGAAATTTATGAAATTAAAGACGCAATCAAAAACACAGTTTGTGAGGGGCCCAATCAATGGTCAAGATATGATATTTATATGTCCAATCATCTGTGCCGACTACTGCTCTCGCCCCGCTCGTCCAGGTATCCCCACCTCCGGCCACACCCAAGACTCATTCCGCATGGCGGACCCGCCCCAGAGGTCCACAGGAAGTGACGTCAGATCGTTGGTGGGCTGCCATCCGATGGAGACACTGCACTGCTGGCGAGTCACTTCGGTGATGTTCAGTAGTGCCTGTTCTGATGGAACATGTGCAGGGCACCACCTGCTATGCCCCCTGCTGACGACAATGTTAGCCAAGTCGCGGAGTCCGACTGAGTGAGCGTCCCCCACAGAGAGCAGACCGCCACTACGTCCCTCCAACAATCCTCCTATGTGGACTCTGACGTTGAGGGCTTTGATCAGAACTGCCTCAGACAAAGGAGGAACACCGAGACTGAGGCCACCACGAGAGCATGACATGAAAGGCTACAACAGAAGCTGAGACTTGATTTTTTTTTTTTGGATTTTTTATATGCAGTAATAGGTGAGGATGAGGAAGATAACTGATGATGCTATGGAGGTCCATTTCGGTTTCAGACTACTTGCCAGTGTCGCAGACCACGCTTAGTGTCATAATTATCCCGGTGTTAACCAGGCCCGGGAAATTAGAGCAACACCCTCAAAGACGCATCCTTGAAGTGGATGAAGCTCGGCTGTGTGGTTCCAGCCTTCCCACTGGGCACATAGCACTCCCAGTTCTGGGCCGGAGCCGGCCAGGACTGAAAAATCCCACATGACTCTGATGGGGTTTGAACCCAAGACCTTCCGACCCACAGTCCGACGCCCTAACCACTACGCTACGGGGGCCGGTAAGATATGATATTAATCTTTATTCCGGCCTTTATCATACAACATCCTTCACAAAGTACTTTTTATTTGCCTTTGGGGCGTCATGGGACGTCAAGCTCGAATTCTGACTTCTCTCGGAAACTCTAGACAGGCAAAGCTGAAGAAAATGGACGTTTCCGGTTGGCTGAATCCCTGTGCTGGCAGGTGACGACAGTGCATCAGCAGAACAAACTCGTTGGCATGGAAAGGACCGAAACGGAGAATGATTTTCATTCACTTAAGTTTATCAGCACTTTATTCAATCCGCAAGGAGCAATCCCATTAAGAAAGGCCTATAAAAATGAAAGTGATTAAAAACTGTGAATCACGAACACGTATGAAGGAGATCAAATGCAAAATACAGTTTTTGGAAGAAACTATTCCTCGATGATATTATCCCGTCGCAAAGTTACTGCTAAATGCTTTTAGTCTTTTTATACCGAGCAACACCCGATATTGCCAAACCAACCAACAGGTAAGCAGTAAACCAAGGCGACACCTCCCTTCCACAGTTTAAAATGGCAGCAAAGGCGAAATGCTACAATACCGCTGATCAGCTCGAGTTGTAGTCAGCGAAATGCTTCAATACCGCTGATCAGCTCGAGTTGTAGTCAGCGAAATGCTTCAATACCGCTGATCAGCTCGAGTTGTAGTCAGCGAAATGCTTCAATACCGCTGATCAGTTCGAGTTGTAGTCAGCGAAATGCTTCAATACCGCTGATCAGCTCGAGTTGTAGTCAGCGAAATGCTTCAACACCGCTGATCAGCTCGAGTTGTAGTCAGCGAAATTTTCAACACCGCTGATCAGCTCGAGTTGTAGTCAGCGAAATGCTTCAATACCGCTGATCAGCTCGAGTTGTAGTCAGCGAAATGCTTCAATACCGCTGATCAGCTCGAGTTGTAGTCAGCGAAATGCTTCAATACCGCTGATCAGCTCGAGTTGTAGTCAGCGAAATGCTTCAATATCGCTGATCAGCTCGAGTTGTAGTCAGCGAAATGCTTCAATACCGCTGATCAGCTCGAGTTGTAGTCAGCGAAATGCTTCAATACCGCTCATGAACTAGAGTTGTAGTCAAATGCAATTACTTCAGAACACACGATGATTTTGTTTACGAAGAATTAACTTTGTGTTGCAATCAGGTGCTTGCCAAATGGTTAGCATCCGGGTCATTATTTACGTCGTGTTGAGAGTTGACGTAAAAGCCTGAAGTAAACTAAGTGTCAAGTGCAATTAGAAGCTGAGATTTCAGAGGCAGTGCAGTGAATGTGATTAGCGTGCTGGCCGAGAAATCACATACAAACACAGACACAGACACAGACACACACAAACACATACGCACGCACACACACACACACACACACACACACACACACACACACACACACACACACACACACACACACGCACACACACACACACACACACACACACCACACACCACCACACACACACACACACACAGCACGCACGCACGCACGCACACACACACCACACACACACACACACGCACCACACACACACACACACACACCACACACACACACACACACACACACACCACACACACACCACACACACACACACACACACACACACACACACACACCAAACACACACACCACACACGCACAGCACACACACACACACCAACACACACCACACACACACACACGCACATGCACCACACACACCACCACACACGCACACACCCACACCACACACCACACACACCACAACGCACGCATACACACACACACACACACACACACACGCACGCACACACATGCATCACACACACACACACACACACACACACACACACACACAGCACACAACACACAACACACACACACACACACACACACACACACACACACACACACACTCACACACACACACACACACGTACCAGATCCTGATTCGACTTTGCAAAGAATTGATAAGAAAAACCTCCCGTCTGTCTGAGAACTACTTTCTACTTTTGCACAACAACGTATATTCAGTGCTGTTGATGCTAAAGTACTTGTATTTACCGCAGTGCCACGTGCGAGTAGCCGTAGGCGATTCAGGTCTTTGTTGTTGCGTTCACATGAAGTCTCTTGAGCGCTAATTAACTCCCTTCGTTTGCTGATGCTACTTTCGACTTTGTAAGTATTGTGTAGGTAACCTAAAAGAAGAGGTGTCAGCTCTGAAAGACCGACAATGATGCCTGGAGAGGGTTGGTTAGTTAGTTCTTGGATTTTAACGTGCCGACAACCGCAGGATGACGTGGAGTTAGTAAACATGGTGCTTAACGTCAACAGAAACCACAAGGCGTATTAGGGGCGGGGAGAAGGGGGGAAGGGGGTATGGAGGTGGGGGGAGAGGGCGATTACATACCTATCGCTACACTGTCGCCACCAGAATGACTCCTGCATTAAGATGGGCAGCGATGAAAGCCATCTTAATGTTTCATAATTGTGAGGGACAAAGTTACAAGACAGCGTTCACAGACCACAACTTTTGAAGAGAAAGGAGAACCGAAACAGATTCGAACCGAGGCCCCTCTGCTTACCAGCCTAGCGCCTTACCGCTAGGCCACACCGGCTCACGAGACGTGGAGTTGGAACAGCTTTGTACTTTGCAGCAAGCAGCCTTGTAGGCCTCTTTGTAGGAGCGTTGTGGGTCATCTCAGGGAAGAAGCCTTAATTCGGACAGGCCGTGAGCACCGAGAAACCTTTTAGCATTTAGGCCAAGCTTAAAAACAGTACCGTAGGTCATTCGCGTATTTTTTGTGTTGGTGTGACGTCTTTCGTGCGCTAATTACCTCCCTTGTTTGTGGATTCTACTCAAATATTCTAGACCTCATTTTGTTTGAGATTCCAACATCAAGAAATGTTTATAGAAAGTCTACAACAACAAAAAACTTGTTGAAAGAGTGAACTGGAAATGGTAGAAGACTAAAGCCACAGAAAGCACCCTGCAGAAAGCGGAAACAGAAAGCAGAAAGCAACCGGACGCCTTTAAGCATCACTTGACACTTCCGGAGTAATTTTAGCAGCCAAGGAATGGTGAACAATCAACGGATATGTTTAAAAATGCATTATTTGCTGTAGAGTTTGCAGTTCAAAGCTGCAGTCTAGTGTCTCTTGTTATACTCTGGCCCCCAAATCGAAAATTATTGCTGCTTTCTACCATCCCCGCGCTTACAACAAATGGTTATAATCGGATTACTTACTAGGAAATACTCCCAATAGTCAAAAGCTTCACAAATTTTTTTTTTTTTTTAACCCATAAACCAACAAACAAAAACCAAAATTCCAAGCAAGCAAGCAAACAAAACAACAACAACCCTCTTCCCTCCCCCCCCCCTACCCCCCCCCCCCCCCCCTCCCGGCACAAACACAGGCTAACCTTTTTGCCCCCACCGTGGTCGCTGCTTTATTTTGTAACGGACAGTTGAGGTCGCAGCTGCGCGCTCCTGCTACTAATAAAAAGGACACTGCTGTGTGCGGAGCCAGAGGAAATGGAAGGAAACCCGACACTGCCGTGTCTCCATGTGCTGCACACCATGTGCGCTGCCTGCGGCAGAGCGGCAGAGCCATCGTGGCGCAACTCGGAAGCAAAGAGTTAAGAAAAAACACAGGAAAGAAAGAAAAAAGCAACAACAAAAAAACCGTACAAATAAGGACAATACAGCAACAGCCCCAAATTTACGGACACACTTGCCTCCTTCAAGCCGCGTACAAAACAGCCCTTTGAGCCCTTTGACCGGCTTTACCTTCATACATTTCTCGGTGGAATAATAACGATATTGGGCGAAGCCTACATGAACTAGAGAGAGAGAGAGAGAGAGAGAGAGAGAGAGAGAGAGAGAGAGAGAGAGAGAGAGAGAGAGAGAGAGAGAGAGAGAGAGAGAGAGAGAGAGAGAGAAGAAGAAAAAAAGTCTGAAGTTAAGCGCACGGAAAGATTACGGTTTGATTCGTCTACAAATCAGTTCCGGCGTCTACAGGTTTACAAATACTGTGTTATTGTTCACTTTCTTAAGTCCTCAACAATAACAGTTTGGTTAGTTCGGAGAAATCTGTTTTCTGCTGTAGCATTTTTCACCTTTTCTCGCGTGTGTACGTACGCGCGTATATGTCATATCATATCATTATCATATCTGATTATGGCTTGTAGGCTCTTTAGCCTTTTGCCTGCTAATTCGTGTGTTTTTTTAATTTATTTTTAATTTTTATTATTATGCTCAACACTATTGTTTAGGAGTGCTTCGTAATTTGACCTGGCTTGTTTTCGTCAGTTACCTTGTGCCAGATATATTCCGTTCCAATGTTTATCTAGAAGGTTTTTCAAGCAGTTTAGTGCTCCTGGGTAATACAGTATTGGATGGCAAGCTGTTCCAATTGTTTATAACTCTGTTAGTAAAACAAATGTGCATACTGATTAGTAAGAACTGTCTTTTTATGTAGTTTGAAAGTGTGTCCTCAATTCCAGCAGATTAATACAACTTAAACAAGGAACAAACAGTCTCGTGATCATAATAACCATGCATAATTTTAAAAGTTTCAATCATATCCCCTCTTGCTCTTCTGTATTCCAATCTTGGTCATTTTAGTGCCATTACTCTTTGTTCATACTCCAGGTTGTTCATGCCAGTAATACGTCTGGTAAAGCGTCTTTGCACATTTTCAATACGAGTTATATTTTTTATTAAACAATGTGGTAGTCACTGTTATTGTCGCTTTTCACTTAAGGTGTCTCAACGGTATGTAGTTTATGCTTGAATTTTGTACAGAACGCCGAGCTCTGTTTTCATGTGAGATGCTCGCCCTTTATGAACATCTTCTTCTTCTTCTTCCTATTATGAATCCAGTACTCACATACATTTTACATAGACAATATTTCCTTTGTCACGACTATAACTTGATACATACTAATAATATTTTCCAGAACACGTTATTAATTTTTCAAAACAAAATCGTTTCCAGCATGCCTCAGCCTCATCAGCGATGACTGACGACGATGGACTCCACAAGACAAGGCGCGTTTGGCTGAAAGGCAGACACGGACAAGCAGCTAAAGGCTCAGCGAGGGAGCGACACCAAAGACTGAGGCAGAGGAAGGAAGGAAGGAGCGAAGGAAGGAAGGAAGGAAGGAAGGAACAAAGGAAAAGGGAAATGAACGTCCAGGGAACGACTGAGCACCTGCGTGTGCTGCACATACTTCTCACGCTAAGATAGTAGTTCATCTCATCGCGAGAGTGACGCTTTCTCACTTTCCGTAGGATCTGAAAACATAACACATACCACGGTACGAAATACGTATGTTTAAAAGAAGACGGAGGAGGAGGAGAAGAGGAAGAAAGAAAAAAGAAAAAAAAGTAAGAGGAGGAGGAGGAGGAGGTGGTAGAGGAGGCGAAGAAGATGAAAAAGGAGGCGGAGAAAGAGATGAAGAAGGAGGAAGGGGAAATGGAAATGGGGTGGGAAAGACTGGAAGAAGGAGGAAAAGAAAGCAGAAGCAAGAAGAGAAGAAGATGAAGTAGGAGGAGGCTGGGGGGGGGGGGGAGAAAATAAGAAGAACGAGGAGGAGGAAGAGGAGAAGGAGGAAACGAGGACGAAAAATAAGAAAAATAAGAAGAAGACGAAGAAGAAAGAGGAGTGGAGGGGGAGGGGGGGGGGGGGGGGGAATAGATGAAGGAAGAAGAGGGGTCGGGTGGATAGGGGAAGAAGAAGAAGGACGATGAGGAGAAGAAGAAGAAAAAGAAGTGGTGATGGGGGAAGGAGGAAGAGGAGAGGGGGCGGGGAGAGAGAGGCAAAAGCACTTCTGAACTCGGTGGATCCACAGTTAAACCCATTGTAGGGTTTGCCTATCATACCGTACAAATACCTTGCCAATCAGGGGACCGTGACCTAAATTCATGACCTTGGCTTGAGCATTACGTGACATATACTGAAAACTTCGAACTCCTCACAACTTGGTTGATTAAATCTGTGTTTTTTCTTTTTCTTCTCCCCAGCTACAGACCTCTTTGCAATTCACACAATGTTAGTTCCGTTCAGTAAGGTCTCCGTGCCAATGGCACAGCAAAACCAGTGAAATAATGTCATGCATATGTTGGAAACCCTTGAACGACACCCTGGTATCTGCATAAATTCGCATACTAACCATGTAAAGTGACACATTAAAAACAAAACGGAAACCGATCGAGTAAAAACAAAAACAAAACAAAAACAAACAAAAAAGTAACAAACAAACAAAAAACAACAAGTAACAAACATAAAAACTAACTTACAAACTGTAAATATAACTCCATAAAAAAGAAATTTCTTTCTAAAGAAGTTTCAAGTTTCATCTTCTAGCTTCGGCTATGAATAATAGTAAACAAAGGGAGTTAATTAGTGCTCGAAAGACGTCACTATAACACTGCAACAAAGATCTCAATCGCCTACGGTAAATCACATCAACTCCACCAAAGACACAGGTACTCCCTCGGTGGAGTTTATGTACCTTGTATGTACTTACATGTCATGTGAGATTTGCGGCTGTATTTCGGAGGATCCCGCAGTTGGGTACTACGGACGCAGAAAACCCACAGCTGACAAATACTCTCCCGTTAAAGCCTGGAGTAGGTCAGAATATAGCCTCGCATGCTTCCCCCACTGCCAACATTTTTTTCCTTGTCTTAATTTCGACGTTCCCGGTCTATTCATCATCATGTTTTTTCCTAATACTGTCCTTGTATTTTAACTGCGTTAGTTTTGGCTAACGCAGTATCTCGTGTGAGCCCGTGGAATAACGTTGGTCACACTGCTTATAGTAACAATTAGTTATTTAAACAGGTTCCCGTGGTGAGTGCCAATGGATTAAACCAAAACATGTGTTACTGTATACTGACAGATACATAGATGGTTTATTTTTAACGTTGTGTTACTGTGCCGTGACAGATATATAGATGGTTCATTTTCTAACGTTGTGTTATTGTACACTGACAGATAGATAGTTGGTTTTTAACGTTGTGTTATTGTACACTGACAGATACATAGATGGTTGGTTTTTAACGTTGTGTTATTGTGCACTGACAGATACATAGATGGCTGGTTTTTAACGTTGTGTTATTGTACATTGACAGATAGATGGTTGGTTTTTAACATTGTGTTATTGTGCACTGACAGATACATAGGTACTAGGTGGCTGGTTTTTAACGTTGTGTTATTGTACACTGACGGATAGATGGTTGGTTTTTAACGTTGTGTTATTGTACACTGACAGATAGATGGTTGGTTTTTAACGTTGTGTTAGTGTGCACTGACAGATACATAGATGGTTAGTTTTAACGTTGTGTTATTGTACACTGACAGATAGATGGTTAGTTTTAATGTTGTGCTATTGTGCACTGACAGATACATAGATGGTTGGTTTTAACGTTGTGTTATTGTACACTGACAGATAGATGGTTGGTTTTTACGTTGTGTTATTGTGCACTGACAGATAGCTGGATGGTTGGTTTTTAACATTGTGTTATTGTGCACTGACAGATACATAGCTGATTGGCTTTTAACGTTGTGCTATTGTACACTGACAGATAGATGGTTGGTTTTTACCGTTGTATTATTGTGCACTGAAAAGATAGCTGGATGGTTGATTTTTAACCTTGTAACAGTCAGTTAGACAAGCTTGTGTTTTGAACTGGTGTAAATGAATTTTGAATGTGTGATTCGTCCCGAAGTGACCCATGCGGTTGACGAGAGATCCAAGAATTCACTAATTAATCAACCTTTGGTAGAGTTTGTATTCCTTGTATTTTAGCCGCATGCCAGGTGAGAGAATTACCGTAGGCGATTCACGTCATTGTTGTTGTACTTCTCTGACGTCCTTCCAGTGCTTATTAACCCCCTTTCTTGATCCTACACAAGCGGCCCAGGTTTGATTCTGTTTCAGATCTCCACATGTATCACGAAACAACCAACTTGACGATTAAATGGGCAACGACAGTTAAATAAACTCAAGCAGTGTGTATTGGGGAAGAATTATGTGCACCTCAAAAGAAATAAAAAATCATAAATAAATCATTAAATGACTGAAAATGGCAAAACAAGGACTGACTAGCGATAATAAACTACAGGATGAAAAGAAGTTGAAGGTGTATTCAACTACAGCTCCGGGGATCTAATCCCGCAGACAGCATAGCGGATGGTACTGTTTAGCACGAAGCATGTATACAAAAAACAGTATACCGACAAGCAGGCTGGCACTGTCAGTGAGTATTACCTCTCCGTTGAAGAAGCAGAATATGAGTGCAACAAAGCATCCCTGCAACAAACGTAGATGAAAAAAGTAAATATTTGCTAAAAATTTATAAGAAGAGACAAACTCACAATAGATCAAATATTGAACAGAGAGAGAGAGAGAGAGAGAGAGAGAGAGAGAGAGAGAGAGAGAGAGAGAGAGAGAGAGAGAGAGAGAGAGAGAGAGAGAGAGAGAGAGAGAGACAGAGACAGAGACAGAGACAGAGACAGAGAGACAGAGACAGAGACAGAGACAGAGAGACAGACAGACAGACAGACAGACAGACAGACCGACCGCCCGGCAGGCAGGCAGGCAGGCAGGCAGGCAGGCAGGCAGACAGAGAAGAAGAAGAAGAAGAAGAAGAAGAAGAAGAAGACTTTATTACACAGGGATAAAGAGTTAAGCATAAATGAGTTTTGTTACCAATCTGTCCCTGATGCCAAAGACAGCAACACTCAATACAGACAAACAGAGATAAAAATAGACAGAGACGGGAGGGCAGGAGGGCTGGGGGAGGGGTGGGGGTGTGTGGTGTGTGTGTGTGTGTGTGTGTGTGTGTGTGTGTGTGTGTGTGTGTGTGTGTGTGTGTGTGTGTGTGTGTGTGTGTGTGTGTGTGTGTGTGTGTGTGTGTGTGTGTGTGTGTGTGTGTGTGTGTGTGTGTGTGTGTGTTGTGTGTGTGTGTGTGTGTGTGTGTGTGTGTGTGTGTGGTGTGTGTGTGTGTTCGCGCGTGCGTGTATTTGTGTGACATGTGTGCGATCGTGATCAAACCAACTATCGAACACGTGGGCAATTGATTCAAGTAAGTAAGTAAACATGATGCTTAACGTCCACAGAAAGCATAAGGCTTATTAGGGACGGGGAGAAGGGGGGAAGAGGTATGGAGGTGGGGGGAGAGGTAGATTATGTACCTATCGCTACACTGTCACCACCAGAATGACTTCTGCATTAAGGTGGGCAGCGATGAGAACCATTTTAATGTTTCATAATTGTGAAGGACAAAGTCACAAGACAGTGTCCACAAACCACAACCATTTTTGAAGAGAAAGGAGAGCAGAAGCGGTATCGAACCGAGGTCCTTCCGCTTACCAGCCTAACGCCTTACCGCTAGGCCAAACCGGCTCACCGCTTCGACCGGCTACGGATCAAAGCACTAAACACTGATCATTATTTCTCAGTCGGTACGCATGAAACAGACCATGCACCGCACGGACTATGCAGTCTTGCGGCTGCAGCATCAACATGCAGATCAGGTGACCACAGTTTCCATCCGCCGATAACGACCTACCTCCTTACACCACGATTGTGGATCGAGTGTATTTAGAGGACGGGTCTGTAAGATGGCGACGATTGTGGAGTGTATTTAGAGGACGGACCTATAAGGTGGTGACGATTGTGGAGTGTATAGACGGCTAATGTACGATTGGAGTGTATTTACAGGACGG
>JABMCL010001440.1:225000-227500 GCA_018857735.1 Alviniconcha marisindica
GTCAACCGACATCCGAGGACATTAAGCAACACAACCGAAGAACTAACTGGCCAGTGGCTACAAACACGATGCTTTTGGCTGCTGAAAGATGCGGGATGGGATTCCTGTAACGAAGACGGCTACTGACCTGCTTGTCAATGCAGGTGGTGTAATCCGTCCACTCCACCCACTTGCCCCCTGACCCGTTCTGACCCGCTTGGTAGCGGGTGTACCACGTGCCGTTCTGCTGGCACGTCTTGACACCGTAACCTGCAGCAACACAGAAAATAAATGTCTTTTAACCGCAATGTACAGGACAAATGAGTCAAGCTAATAATACACACACTTATGACAAACACAACATAAACTGAATAAAACATTCTCTGCTTCATGTGCACATGTGGAGAGAGAGAGAGAAGGAGAGAGAGAGAGAGAGAGAGAGAGAGAGAGAGAGAGAGAGAGAGAGAGAGAGAGAGAGAGAGAGAGAGAGAGAGAGAGAGAGAGGAGAGAGAGAGAGAGAGAGAGAGAGAGAGAGAGAGAGAGAGAGAGAGAGAGACATGTGGGGTTAAGGGGAGAACCTGCACGTCAAACAGCTTGACAAGAAGGCGTGCAGTAGAATGGTATCCGTTCCATCGAGATTTAATTTCCAGATTATCGTTTCACAGTTAACGCAGGGGGAAAGGAAATCCCAGATTAATCTTTAAAACGTCGATTCCTCCCTGCCACAGCCCCCTTGGGAAACACTGGCGGCAAAAAAGAAAAGATCTGGCTCAGACGAAAAACAAGAATGATTCGTTTTTTGTCGGTATGTCTGACGTAGGCTGTATTTAAACAGTCCCTCTCTCTCTCTCTGATCGCCCTGATATAACCGCACCGGTTGACTGGGCGTAAAACACCAACTTTTCTACTCTCTCTCTCTCTCTCTCTCTCTCTCTCTGTGCATGCGTTCATGTGGTGCGTACGTGTGTATGTGTGCGTGTGGTGTTTTGTGTTTGTGCGTGTGTGTGGTTGTGGTGTGTGTGTGTTTGTGTGTGTGTGTGTGTTGTGTGTGTGTGTGTTGTGTGTGTTGTGTTGTGTGTGTGTGTGTGTGTGTGTTTGTGTGTTTGTGTGTGTGTGTGTGTGTGTGTGTGTGTGTGTGTGTGTGTGTGTGTGTGTGTGTGTGTGTGTGTGTGTTGTGTGTTGTGTGTGTGTGTGTGTGTGTGTGTGTGTGTGTGTGTGTGGTGTGTGTGTGTGTGTGTTGTGTGTGTTGTGTGTGTGTGTGTGTGTGTGTGTGTGTGTGTGTGTGTGTGTGTGGTGTGTGTGTGTGTGTGTGTGTGTGTGTGTGTGTGTGTTGTGTGTGTGTGTGTGTGTGTGTGTGTGTGTGAATTAACGTTGTCACTTTACTTCATTTGCAGCCTAAAGCCAAATGTCCGTGTTCACATTTAGAATGGACAAGAAACGACGTTACATCTTACAATGAAGTACGAGGAAGTGAGAAGGGCACAAATAAATGACACAATAATGTGACCCGTTCTCACCAACTGAGTTTTAACTCGGAGCCGGCTTATTGTGCTACAGGCAAAAGCAGCCAGTGGGGGTTTGTCTGGGTGTTTTCAGATGTTGGCGAAATTAAAGCCTATAGACATTAACCTTTGGTGTCTTTGCATTGATATGCTCTGAAAAGTTTAATAAATATGTTTAAATCGGATTTTATTCATCCTACCCGGCATCAATTTTGCTCATTTTAAACCGACAGCATGGGATTAAAAACAATAACAAAATATATTAAAAGTTTACTAATTTTTAAATTTCATGTCTCTTCATGTGGCCCAATGTCTGAAATGTTCCTGTGCCAAAACTGGTAACGATTGGTACATTTAAACCCCCTGTTGCTAAGGATTAAAGGAAAAACTACTGAATGCATAGTGAAAACCTTAAAGCTGATTTAATCAAAATGGCCTCCGCCACACATGCAACCTTCAAAAAACGTCACATCCACATTTGTTGGAGTAGAAACGTGACTTAAGTATCCAAATAACGAGCAGAACTTGCAGATTTGAGACATACAAATATTTCAAATTGCCAAATTTTAAGTTAAGACTCATTTCGTGAGACAAAGGACAACAAACGACCTTACGTCTTACAATGAAATATGAGGAAGTGAGAAGGGCACAAATAAATGACACAATATTCCTGCGGATGGCGAAACACGCAAAACTATTATCCTGACCCACTCAAGACCCTAAAGCCAATGGAGCCCCTCCTAACTCTGGCTTTTCAGAAAATGGACTTTCATTTCTGCATCCGCGGTATCCACCGCAGAATGGAAGATAACAAGAATTTGACGAGATAAGCACCTTCGATTTGTGGACTTGAGCCGTTGCCCTTGGCAACGGATGCTGAGTGAAGAGCCCGTTCCATCGGCCGATCGCCTGATTTCTCCAGGTCAGCCCCTCGATATGAACCGACACAGGGAATGTCAAAAGCTTGAAAAAGTCTTGGAGCCGAATAGGCGTAGATTAGGCAGCCGTATTCAGTCGGG
>JABMCL010001440.1:232500-262500 GCA_018857735.1 Alviniconcha marisindica
ATATGACTGTCGCCACCTGTCTAATCCTGTAGTGAATTGGTTGAAGAGGGTTTCGTCTTGATATGACATTCTAGTCTGTGTCATAGATTGCTACTGATGTTTCGCCTTGATATGACATTCTAGTCTGTGTCATAGATTGCTACTGATGAGAACTGTACATAGTCAGCTGTCTAATCCTGTAGTGAATTGGTTGAAGAGGGTTTCGTCTTAATATGACATTCTAGTCTGCGTCATAGATTGCTACTGATGAAAACTGGACATAGCTGTCTAACCCTGTAGTGAATTGGTTGAAGAGGGTTTCGTCTTGATACGACATTCTAGTCTGCGACATAGATTGCTATTGATGAGAACTGTACATAGTCAGCGTCAATCCTGTAGTGAATTTGTTGAAGAGGTTTGGTCTTGATATGGTATTCTAGTCTGCGACATAGATTGCTATTGATGAGAACTGTACATAGTCAGCTGTCTAATCCTGTAGTGAATTTGTTGAAGAGGGTTTGGTCTTGATATGGTATTCTAGTCTGCGACATAGATTGCTATTGATGAGAACTGTACATAGTCAGCTGTCTGATCCTGTAGTGAATTTGTTGAAGAGGGTTTGGTCTTGATATGGTATTCTAGTCTGCGTCATAGATTGCTACTGATGAGAACTGTACATAGTCAGCTGTCTGATCCTGTAGTGAATTTGTTGAAGAGGGTTTCGTCTTGATATGGCATCCTAGTCTGCGACATAGGTTGCTGTTGGTGAGAAATGTATAATTATAGTCAAATGTCTAATCCTGTAGTGAATTTACTGAAGAAGACCTGGTCTTGATAAAACATTTTTGTTTTGACATGGATCGTGTTGGTGACAGCTGTCATTAAGCTGCCTAATCCTGTAGTGAATTTGCTGAAGAAGACCTCGTCTTGATGACAACCTATAGTTATAGTCAGTGACAGAGATCGCAGTTGGTTCCAGCTATCGTCAAGCTGTTTAATCCTGTGGTGAATTTGTTGACGACGGCTGTGTCCTGATCAGACACAGAAGTCTGCCGCATGGATTGCTGTTGCTGAGAGCCGTGCTCAAGCTGTTTAATCCTGTGGTGAATTTGCTGATGAGTTCTGAGTCTTGGTCTGTAATCCTAGTCTGTGACAAAGACTGTAGAAGTATATCTTGATCAATGCACTTTTTTCAGTCTGTGACAAACAATGCAGAAGTGTATATTGATCAATGACATTTTTCCAGTCTCTGACAAAGACTGTATAAGTGTATTTTGATCAATGAACTTTTTTCCAGTCTGTGACAAAGACTGTGGAAGTGTATTTTGATCAATGAACTTTGTTCAGCCTTTCACAAAAGGGACTGTGGAAGTGTATTTTTATCAATGCACTTTTTTCAGTCTGTATCAAAGGCTGTGGAACTGTATTTTGATCAATGCACCTTTTTCAGTCTGTGACAAAGACTGTGGCGATCCATCTTGATGAATGAACCCCCCCCCCCCCCCCCCTCCCCCTGTGATAAAGACTGTGGAACTGTATTTTGATCAATGTTTTTTTCCGTCTGTGACAAAGACTGTGGACAATAACGTTTCTTGAACACCAAAAGATTAGTGAAATAACTGCGGATCACAATTTGCTGTTGTTGTGTTCCTATTGATGTCCATTCTGGGATGGTTTTGTCTCAGGTATAATTGTGTCCCACAGTCTGAGTGTCACGTGTACGTATTGGACATACGCGCGATTTCTTTTTACTCATTTGTTTATGCTGCAAGCTCCACACCCCTCTTCCTCACTTGTGCTGCGAGCTCTCAAGTGGAATTAGTATCCTGGCCATTTTTCTGTTACAGTTGTACACCACCACCCCCACTACCCCCACCCCTACCCTCCACCCGTCCCCCTGACGTGAGCGCAAATCACTTACACTGGAAATAAATTAAATCAAGTCTAGACAGATATTACGCAAAGGCATTATACATTCAATTCACCCTCCCACTGACCTTATGGTCTCTGTCTACATATAAATTTCTTCTTATGAGAGAGAGAGAGAGAGAGAGAGAGAGAGAGAGAGAGAGAGAGAGAGAGAGAGAGAGAGAGAGAGAGAGAGAGAGAGAGAGAGAGAGAGAGAGAGAGAGAGAGAGAGAGAGACGGCAATTACGCCTAGACATTTAGAATTGTGGCAGAAAAAGGAAACTGCTTGAAGAGATGAGTTTTCAGACAATATTTGCAAATGGAAAAAGTAGAAGAGTGTTTAATAGTTTAATACTGCGAGGGAGTTTCTCCCAGGTAGAGCGGTCTTGAAATTATTATTCTAATTGTCCTTAGTTGACTCTGTGCGGTTGAAGGGAGGTTCAAATCCAAGTCCTAACTGTTCTCCTAACGTGCTATACTTTCTACACTGAATAGTTAACACGGTAGACTCTGCCACATAATTTAGCAACAATTCTTTTTATCAATTTGTCAGAGTTAATACTGAAATTGAAATGAACTAAACTGCCAAGGAGAAATCTGCAGCAATATGGTTACTGACGAAAACCTCAAGCTTCATCTGTGTTCTGCATTCCGAATCATAACACAACTCTTACATCATCATATCTCATCTTCTTCTTCTTCTTCTCATCATCTCATCATCATCTCTTCTTTACTCTTCTTTTCTTCTTTTCTCTTCTTCTTTTTCTCTTTTATCATATATCATCTCATCATCATCTTCTCTTCTTCTTCTTCTTTTCTTTTATTCTTCTCTTTCTTTGTTGTTGTTGTTGTTGTTGTGTTGTTGTTGTTGTTTGTTGTTGTTGTTGTTGTTGTTGTTCTTCTTCTTCTTCTTCTTCTTCTTCTTCTTCTTCTTCTTCTTCTTCTTCTTCTTCTTCTTCTTCTTCTTCTTCTTTTTTTTCGTCAACTGCAAAATACAATTTTCTTACCAATCCTCTTGTCCCCCTGCACGTGGTAATATTTAATCCATCAGTATTAAATCCCGCGCAGAACTGCCTGCACGCCAAGAAGTATTTAGAAGCCAGAAGAAATCAGGAGGAGTCTGAGTTGTGAAGATAGTGATGGATTGTTTCTCGCGCCACGACAAGGGGGAAGGATTCGCTGTCAGAGGTACAAGCTATCCGGAGTCCGGAGACAGGATTGAATTCACATCAACATCTCTGCAACTGGCGGCGTGAAGCTATCCAGCACACACGTACTCCAGAGTCGTCCAGTCAGCGTATCTTTATTTTTGCGTGCTAAGCGAAATAACATTGCAAAGGTTTTCACATAGAATTACAATTGAATTCACGTCAAAAAAAGAAAAGAAAAAAAGAAGAAAGTTTGATCGTCTGGGATTGCTCTAAAAACAAGAGCGAAACAAAACAACAACACTCGCACACACACTTACACGCACGCACGCACGCACGCACGCACGCACGCACGCACACACGCACGCACGCACACCATACACACACGCACGCACGCACACACACACACACACACACACACACACACACACACACACACACACACACATATACACACGCACGCACACACGCACACACACATACACACACGCACGCACGACCGCACGCGCGCGCGCCACACACACACACACACACACACACACACACACACACACACACACATACACACACACGCACGCACGACCGCACGCGCGCGCACACACACACACACACACGACACACACACACACACACACACACACACACACACACACACACACACACACACACACACACACACACGCACGCATACACACACACGCACGCACACCACCACAACACACACACACACACACACACACACACACACACACACACACACACACAACACACACACACACACACACACACACACACACACACACACAACACACACACCACACACACACACACACACACACACACCACACCACACACCACACACACACACACACACACACACACACACACACACACACACACACACACACACACACACACACACACACACACACACACACACACACACACACACACATACACGCACGGCTTGCTTTAGGGGCAGAAAGTGTCAGGCTGTCAGTCTGGCGGTATGAACGTAAAATAAATGGGCTTTTTCTTTCGTCTTGTAATCACCAGGCCAGAGAAATGCACTGAGAACGATTTTGGGGTCACAGTTTTATGTCGGTCAGGAAAATCTAATTTCAACTTGTTGCATGTGATCCACCATAATTCAGCACTGGGGGTTAGCAAGAACAAATTTCAAGCATGGGTAGAAAAGTGGAAAGGTGGGCCGGGGTGTGGGGGTCGGTGGACAACAACTAAAAAGACAAAAAAAGAAGGGTGGCCTTTTCGATTATTTGGCTCGTTCTAAATCTCTAGAATTCTGCTTTAAGCTTTTATTACTTTTTGAAATCAGGTCTCACGAGACCCCCCCCCCCCCCCCCCCCCTCTAAAAAACCAACAACAAACCAACAACAACAACAAAACAACAACAAAAACAACAAACCGACAACAACAACAAAACAACAACAAACAAACAAACAAACAAACAAAACAACAACAAAAACGGAGAAAAAACGAAAAACAAAAACACCTTACTTGAAGGAGATCCCGCCGACCTTCTGAACACATAATATTTTGTGACTATGGGTCCAGCACTTTACGTCTGAAACAAGTAAGTCACAGCAATGGGCACACTCCGAGCACCGCTTTCCGGTGCCTTCCTCCAAGGAAGGATGTCGTAAACCGTTGCTTGGAGTTTGGGCAATGGGTCCACTCTGATCTCGCCCCGTCCAAAAAAGAAAAAGAAAAAGAAAAAAGAAAAAAGAAAAGAAAAAAAGAAAAAAAGAGCCAGGGAAAGCCATGGCGTCGGTTTTGGGGATGCTTATGGAAGTCTAGAGGTGTAATTTCCTCCGAAGGGCCATGCAATAACTGGACAAGCTAAGGGACATTGTTGTGGCAGTTGCGGGGCAACATCATTGCCAATCGTCGTTGGAAGCCAGGCAAAGCGGTGCTGATTCACCGCGACAACGTCCCCGATCACAAATCAGTTATCGCCATGACAACAATTTACCACTTCCGATTTGAACTTCTCGATCACCCGCCATACTTCAGATCTGGCACCATCGGATTTCAGTCTGTTCCCAAACCCGAGAAACGTCTGGCAGGAGCCAGCTGACCATGCACCAACGATGCCGCTATGGCTTATACCGAGGCATACTTGGAAAGCGCGGTTTGCTCGCCCTTGTCGGTGAGATACGGCGCTATAGAAATGACCGCTATTATTATTATTATTAGTAGTAGTAGTAATGGTAGTAAGAGTAGTAGTAGTAGTAGTAGTAGTAGTAGTAGTAGTAGTAGTATACTTAAACATGCAATACAACGCCTTCCTCCACGCAGCCATCGTGGCTATGCAGCGACCCAGGGAGTAGTGTGTGGAACTGAGAGATGACCATGTTGAAAAATAGGGTGTGGACAGTTTCCTTCAGTACGTCTTTCATATAAGGGCCGAGAACTTTTTTTTTTAAACCGGCCTTCGTACACTGGCTGTCAAAAGAAGTCGATGCAAGGTTGCGGTAGGTTTGCAATGTACCATCAAATCAGGTTTACTCGCTACCTTCTTCTGTGATGCGGTAACCGTCTTTCGCGTGAAGGAATACGTGCGAGTACTGAGCACAATCATTGCAAGGATTTTAAACTGGTGTCTTTCCGGTCTCCGCAAATCGGCTAGAAATCCTTGCAAATACAAATGGAATTGAGGCCAGAAACAGAAAGTAACACACTGACAAACTTTGACATTTTTTGTTTGTTTTGAGATTGTACATTTTGCAGAGTCTTTTTTATTCAACGTGAAAACCACTCTCAGAAGAACTGCCAGTCCCAGAAACAAAGAGGTACTGTAGCCATGTAACTGAATCAGCGTGAGGAAAGTTGCGAGAACATTCACGAATATACCAGCGCACAACTTCTGAACAAAGTTGAAAACTGCAGTAAAAAGATGACGCGGCACAATAAAAAATTGTCTGCCTCCGTTGGAGACTGAATTCATCAAAATCCTCAGACGTCCCGCACCGGCGCTTCCCAATCAAACTATTCTAAAACTGAAATATCGCATCTTTCCACCCACCGACGGACACTCGCCTGCAGCAGTTTAAGCCCATTCTCTCGTGAAATATACCTGATTGTCGTCCGGTCCTGTTCGGGAACTACCACCTATTTACAATATCTGCGCCTTAACAGCCAGTTTTATTTACCTTTTTTTCTTTCTTTTTTCCTTTCTTTCCCCCACCCTAAAAATCTAGGAGGCAAGTAGTGGAAGTCATTAACTACCTCCCTGAGGCGGACCGTAAAAAGGGAGAGAATTTCCAAAGTGTTGGCGATTGATGCCGCTTGGGTGATTCCCGACTCGCACGTCGGAGTCCCGAAAGCTCTCGAAGAATGGCGCGGGATCTTGATTTACGTCTTGTTTCAATGTCGGCCCCACTGCCCTGATCAATCCGCGAGGCGCGGCCCTTGTTCTTTTGCATTCGGCTTGACTCCGACAATCTGCTGCGTCAACGATCGTCCACAGTCTCCCGCCTTCCCGTTCTGCATGGGGACAGAACATTCTCCCGCTTTCCCGTTCTGCATGGGGACAGAACAGTCTCCCGCCTTCCCGTTCTGCATGGGGACAGAACAGCCTCCCGCCTTCCCGTTCTGCATGGGGACGGAACAGCCTCCCGCCTTCCCGTTCTGCATGGGGACAGAACAGTCTCCCGCCTTCCCGTTCTGCATGGGGACGGAACAGTCTCCCGCCTTCCCGTTCTGCATGGGGACGGAACAGTTTTCCCGCCTTCCCGTTCTGCATGGGGACGGAACATTCTCCCGCCTTCCCGTTCTGCATGGGGACAGAACAGTTTTCCCGCCTTTTCCCCTTCTGCATGGGGACAGAACATTCTCCCGCTTTCCCGTTCTGCATGGGGACAGAACAGTCTCCCGCCTTCCCGTTCTGCATGGGGACAGAACAGTCTCCCGCCTTCCCGTTCTGCATGGGGACAGAACAGTCTCCCGCCTTCCCGTTCTGCATGGGGACGGAACAGTCTCCCGCCTTCCCGTTCTGCATGGGGACGGAACAGTCTCCCGCCTTCCCGTTCTGCATGGGGACGGAACAGTCTCCCGCCTTCCCGTTCTGCATGGGGACAGAACAGTCTCCCGCCTTCCCGTTCTGCATGGGGACAGAACAGTCTCCCGCCTTCCCGTTCTGCATGGGGACAGAACAGTCTCCCGCCTTCCCGTTCTGCATGGGGACAGAACAGTCTCCCGCCTTCCCGTTCTGCATGGGGACAGAGCACAGTCCCGCCTTCCCGTTCTGCATGGGGACAGAGCACAGTCCCGCTTTCCTGTTGTGTCTGCATGGAGACAGAGCAGAGTGATACCTTCCGGTTCAGTTTGGGGACCTAGCACAGTCCCGCCTTCCTGTTGTGTCTGCATGGGGACCTAGCACAGTCCCGCCTTCCCGTTTTGCATGGGGACCTAGCACAGTCCCGCCTTCCTGTTGTGTCTGCATGGGGACAGATCACAGTCCCGCTTTCCCGTTCTGTCTGGAGACAGAGCACAGTTCCGTCTTCCCATTATGTCTGGAGAGAGAGAGAGAGAGAGAGAGAGAGAGAGAGAGAGAGAGAGAGAGAGAGAGAGAGAGAGAGAGAGAGAGAGAGAGAGAGAGAGAGAGAGAGAGAGAGAGAGAGAGAGAAGTACTGCTTGATTTTACATCGGCTTTCTTTTAACTATTAGGTTTCTCCGCTCGACCTTGAAGCCCAGCCCAACCCCATCCTTCTCCTAGAACTGACAGCATGAGACATTAATTTGTATATGACGTAAGCCACAGAACCTGAACTGTCTAGACTACACCGAATAACCATGCACCATTTTACTGTATCACTCTTCGAAGCCGCATATGTAGGATACATGCGTGTTTGGCTGTAGCCTGCCATCTGCACTTTTGGCAGAATGACCGGGATCTTTTACGTGCCACTGCGGTAACACAGGGGTGGAACGGATGCCGGAATGAGAGTCAGCACGTTAGAAAGTTAGCCCCGGAGAAGAAAATTCTCCCGCCGCTCCTGCCGGAAATCGAACCCGCGGCCTTTCGATCACGAGTCCGGCTCTCCACAGCAGAGCTATCCCCAGTCTCAGAGTTATGAGACTGCGTCTCACCTCGTGTGCTACGCCGTCACGACATATGGAGGAACAACTGCATGACACGGATTAGCTGATGCATCTAACAGCGTTTGCGACCAGTGCCTGTCACATTTTTCATGCCCCGCCTTTCGAAAGAGGCATTTGTTGGAGGTTGTATCTCTTTAACAGGAGCCATGTTGCCCGGCCCGGAGCCCAATCTGATTCACCGGACAGACATTGGCCGTCAACTCCCACAAGACCTTCCAGACCTTGGGGCCGGGGTAGCGTCCGACTGGAGAGCCAGGCGAAAATAATACTGGCGCGGGTTGGAGTCCCCGGTGCGGCAAGCGATATTTCTCCCAGAGTCAACTTCCGGTGCAGACTCTCTGATGGTGTCCGTGCAGCACCCGTGTGCAACCGCATGCATTAACATCTGTTCGTGCGTTGAAAATCCCAAATACTGGCAGCCATACCATTGTTCGGACACACGAAAAATTCTTAATCTTTTTGTCTCTTTTCTTCTTCTTCTTCTTCTTCTTCTTTTTGTTTCTCTCTTTCTCTCTCTCTCCCCTCCTCCTCTCTCTCCTCTCTCTCTCTCTTCTCTCTCTTCTCTCCTCTCTCCATCCAACGTCTCTTCGCTCTCGTCTTTCCCTCTTTTCCCAGCCATCAGGTTTTTTTATTCAGAAACATGCATCCATCCATCACAACATACCTTTCGCTCTGTCTTTCACACTCTTTTACATCAGTGCAATTTTATAAAAAACAAACAAACAAAAACACGAAAATACTACACACTTCTGATCTCTGCGATTTTGTAATTTTCTCTGTCTCTGTCTCTGTCTCTGTCTGTTTCTATCTCTGTCTCTGTCTGACTGTCTGTCTGTCTCACTCTCATTCGTTTCATGCGAATTTGTTATTCTATGCGATTTTGTAACTCTCTCTCCTCTCTCTCTCTCTCTCTCTCTCTCTCTCTCTCTCTCTCTCTCTCTCGCTCTCCACGACCCAATTTTCCCGCAAGTTGAAGGCTGGCTTATCGCCCATCAACCCGGTTGTCTTTATTTTGTTTAGTTCACCGCGTGTATTTTCTCAATCAGTCTGCACACAAAGTGAATTGTGGACTGCTGTCCTAACCAATGAGATTACCACCGTTTTATGAAGAAGTGGAAGGAGAAGAAGAAATGAGGAGAAGAAGAAAAAACTAGAACAAAAATCAGAAGGCAGTCATGCACCGGTGATCACTGATGAGCTACTCAGGTAGCGAAACACTTGTCTGACCTAGGCAACCAACATAATGGTCCCCTCCAGAACCATTTTTGATAACCCCTTTGCTTAGCATTGTGGGCCAAAAATCAGATCCGGCCCAGGGGTGATGGAGGGTGGCGGGGGGCGGGGGGGGGGGGGGGGGGGGGGGGAGAACTGGTGCACCCAAAACGGTCGTTATGAAGGGAGTAGGGAGTAGGACTTTCTTCCCTCTCTCCTTCCCCCTCCAGATTCACTCTGTTTAAGGTTTTCCAGATGTAAATATAATTCTTCCACAATCAATTACCTGCTTGTTTTGTTTTGTTTTTTTGTTTTAGTTTTTTTGTTAAGGCGTAAGGGAGTAGGATTTTTTGTTAAGGCGTAAGGGAGTAGGACTTTCTTCCCTCTCTCCTTCCCCCTCCAGATGCACTCTGTTTAAGGTTTTCCAGATGTAAATATAATTCCTCCACAATCAATTACTTTCTTATTGTTT
Source organism: Alviniconcha marisindica (assembly GCA_018857735.1). Classification (NCBI taxonomy): domain Eukaryota; kingdom Metazoa; phylum Mollusca; class Gastropoda; family Provannidae; genus Alviniconcha; species Alviniconcha marisindica. Next base: position 242,344 of record JABMCL010001440.1, read on the forward strand.
GTTGTTGTTGTTTTGTTGTTGTTGTCGTTTTTTACTCTACACTTGGGAAAAAAGCGCAAGAAGATGGGCCGCTGACATTGCTCCCTATATTTCATTTCATTTTCTACTAGCCAGCGGAGAGGGAAATAAAGTATGAACTGTCCAAGTGAACAAGATTACCGCGTACCGAGAAGAAGAAGAAGAAGACGAAGACGAAGACGCTGATGATGAAAAAAAAAGAAAAAAAAAAGAGAAGGAAGAGGAGGGTGAGGAAGAGAATGGATCACTTGCTGTCGCTGTTCTTTTTTATTTCCTTTCGTTTTCCTTCCAGCCAGCGCCACAGAAGTAAGCTATGGCTTATTTTTCTAGCGAAAGGGATTAATTACCACAATATTGAAAAAGGAGACGACGGAGTTGAAAAAAAAAAAGAGGAAGAACAGAAGGACGAGGGGGAGGGGGAGAAAGAGAATCGATCGCCCACAGACGCTGTTCTCTCTATTTCATTTAATTTCTTCTTCCTACCAGCCAGCGCACAGAACCAAGTTGTGCATTATTGTTCTAGCGAAAGGGATTGATTACCTGATCGTTGACAAGAAGAAGAGTAGAAAAGAAAAGAAGAAGGAAAAGAAGAAGAAAAAGAAAAAAAAAGAAGAAGAGGGGAAGTAAAGAAGGAAGAGGAGTAAAAAAATAAAAATAAGAGGAGACTCAAGCTACCCGAGTTTCCAGTGGCGACAGAAACAATAAGGCGTAAAGCAGTAAAGCACAAAAGATACACAACCTGCAGGTACCCAGATCACGTTTTCCGTTCACAGTCAATCAATCTCAGAACCGGCCAACCGTTCACTCGCCCTTTCTCTCTTTTCCAGACGTGCTAGGAGAGCACATGCAGCGACGAGCAGGAGCTAGCTACTTACGTCCACGTGGCGTGAAACACTAGACTGTGAGCCGGTTTGGCCTAGCGGTAAGGCGTCAGGCTGGTAAGCGGAAGGACCTCGGTTCGATACCGCTTCGGCTCTCCTTTCTCTTCAAAAAGGTTGTGGTTTGTGGACACTGTCTTGTGACTTTGTCCACCACTTCCTACTGAAACATTAAATGGCTCTCATCGCTGCCCACCTTAATGCCGGAATCATTCTTGTGGTGACAGTGTAGCGACAGGTACATAATCTCCCTCTTCCCCCCACCTCCATACCCCCTTCCCCCCCTTCTCCCCGTCCCTAATAAGCCTTATGGTTTCTGTGGACGTTAAGCACCATGTTTACTTACTTACTAAACACTAGACGGTGGTTGTCATACCAAAAGCCTCCGCTACCATTTACAGTCTTCCTTCAGGTGATGCTTAATGTCCTCGGATGTCGGTTGACATATTAGGGACAAGCTGAGACCAATGAGTGAGCGCGGTTCATTATTGCTTTGCGTCCACGGGAACCATGAGGCTCGTTAGGACGGACAGCCCAGGACGGCCACCTCGACTCTCACACAGCTCCTGAACTATGACCATTTACAATCCGTCGCAACCATTGATATGACATACACCCCGTCCCTTCCCCTCTTGAGAGTCAGCACAGGAATTTAACCCTTGAATTCCCCCCCCCCCCACTCCCCCCCCCCCCCCCCCCCGGCGCTCCTGCAGAGTCTTGAACCCGCGACGTCCCGATCACGTGTCCGGCGCTCTAACCGCTGAGCTATCTCCGCTCCCCAGGTCACGTTCGACTGAACAACGAAACGAAACCAGTCACTGAAATATCCATAAGTAGGTAAACAAGGTGCTTAAACGTCCACAGAAACCACGAGGCTTATTAGGGACGGGGAGGGGGTGGGGGAGGGGGTATGGAGGTGGGGGGAAAGGGAGATTATATACCTATCGCTACATTGTCACCACCAGAATGACTTCTGCATTAAGGTGGGCAGCGATGAGAGCCATTTTAATGTTTCATTAATTGCGAGGGACAAAGTCGCAAGACAATGTCCACAGACCACAACCTTTGAAGAGAAAGGAGAGCCGAAGCAGATTCGAACCGAGGTCCCTCTGCTTACCAGCCTACCGCCTTACCGCTAGGCCAAACCGGCTCTCGAAATATCCGCACAAAGTTTTTCACGTTTTTAGACCACCTTGCGGCTTCGCTTGATTCCCCTTTAAGCCCCCTCGTGTCCAACGTTTTCGCGTTGCTCCGTTGCTAGCACGCTTAAATGAATCGCGAGCGGCGTGTTTCTTTGTCTTCTGAAGAATGGCGCTTGACAGGAAGGTCAACCAAGGGGAAGTAAGTCTCGCCATCCGACTGGAGTGGCCTCCCCTTCCTCGTGGAGGAACGGCGTCAATGCGAGGCTGGTTCCCTCAAGACCGAGTGAAAATCGACGGGCACTGTATTTGTCGACCGATCCACGCACACACAGAGAAGTGGACACTCGCGAACTACCCCTCACTCCCACACTCTAGGCTCGCCACCGTCCAGAACCTTATTATCCTGTTTCAATTATCAGTTTCCTGTCCTGTCCCAGTGATGTCATTGACTACGGGGATCGAAGTCCCGGAAGGAGGGGAAGAGGGATGCACTTGTTCATACTTCATACTCCATACTTCAGCTACCTCTCTCCCCTCTCCCCACAAGTTGCCCCTCCCCACCTCCCTGTCTCTGCCAGAGTTGATCATATCAGAGGCTGTCTAAGGCGGTTCCCTGTCCTTCGTGCAGCGACAAAAAAACGGACTCCTTGCTGTCAGATTCCAAGGCTATCGCATTATCAACTATGGCTGAGAGTGTGTGTTGGGGGGGGGGGGGGGGGGGGGAGGCAGTCTAGTAGGTTGGAGTGCGGGAGTGGGGGATAGGGGGGGAGGGCAGTATATGTTTGTGTTGGGGGGCGGGCGGCGGGGGGGTGGGCGATGGGAGCGTGGGGGGGGGGGGGGGGGGGGTGCAGGCAGTCTATATTTGAAGTACACCTAACTCCAGCAGTGTAATCTCCCTGCCGAATTAAAAGGTCGGATGCAATGCTGACCCTGATTCCGGGGCACCGGAGTCATCAGACCCTAAACTGTGAAGACAAAGGTGAGTCAGGCGGTTCGAACCCACCGCAGTAGGCCTGTCAGCTCACCCGTGGCTTATCCACTCGGCCAAATCAGCTGTCCGTTCAAACAGCACCAGAGAGTTTACAGAAATGACAAGCGAGCAGGAGCACCGTAGCTGTCAGGGCGAGAAAGTAGGTGTCGGGTATGACAGAAGAGGTGTCAGGCATGACCCAAAACCTTATTTAGCCATCCCCGGAGCTTTTACTTGATACTTGGCAGAATAATCAAGCGGGTGATTGTGGCCTTTCAAGCACAGTTACAGGAACGTATTATCTTCCCTCGGCCTTGGCTTCCCGCAGTACTTCAGTCGTGAACGGAGAGGCTGCAGTTAGGAATACTTTACACGTCGCGCCGCAGCCGGAAGTGCCGCACATCATAAGCCGCGCACTTTTATACAAATGGCACTCCGGAACTCTAAAGAATTCAAAAGTGCTTTCCTACATTTGAAATAAGCGCGCGCACTCGAGAGAGAGATATGGAAACAGAGAGAGAGAGAGAGATATGGAAACAGAGAGAGAGAGAGAGAGAGAGAGAGAGAGAGAGAGAGAGAGAGAGAGAGAGAGAGAGAGAGAGAGAGAGAGAGAGAGAGAGAGAGAGAGAGAGAGAGAGAGAGAGAGAGAGAGAGAGAGAGAGAGAGAATTCGAACTCGAAAACTTTATTTTACAAATGATTGTAGTTTAGGTTCAGTCAAAAACCTGAGAACTAGTCCTTGCTAAACTACTGATATACAATTACAGGTTCAGAGAGAGAGAGACACAGAGAGAGAGGGACAGAGAGAGAGAGAGAGAGGACAGAGAGAGAGAGAGAGAGAGAGAGAGAGAGAGAGAGAGAGAGAGAGAGAGAGAGAGAGAGAGAGAGAGAGAGAGAGAGAGAGAGAGAGACAGACAGACAGACAGACAGACAGACAGACAGACAGACAGACAGACAGACAGACAGAGACAGAGAGACAGAGACAGACAGACAGACAGACAGACAGACAGACAGACAGACAAACACTTAGGTGCGCAACTGACCATGCACTTCAAACGGTACGCCCCTGAAAAAAACACAAACAAAACAAAACAACCACTGATGTACTTACGGACAAACATTAATGTGCACGTGCAAAACCTGGAGAAAATAGAAAAAAAGAGAGAAAAAAGTACACTGTTCCTCTGGAGCCAGTGTCTCGACGTTACCGGGCATTGGGCTTAGCGGCTCTCGATCCCCAGACCTACAGCCCTTGACTAGCGGGACAAGACTCACGGTACTCTGGAGTCTACACAGCCCCTCACCACTGATCACTCGGGGCACACCGAGACTGGCACAGGCTGGCTGTAATTCCGCCACAGAAACCAGTCGAGACTTTTTCTACAGGAAGCATGTAGCCAGTTTCTCCTTGGGGAATCTTGTCACGTTTCCGCTACAATAACCAGTCTACAGCTGCTTCTCACGTTTCCGCTACAATAACCCAGTCACGTTTCCGCTACAGCAACCAGTCACGTTTCCGCTGCAATAACCAGTCACGTTTCCGCTACAGCAACCAGTCACGTTTCCGCTACAATAACCTGTCACGTTTCCGCTACAGCAACCAGTCACGTTTCCGCTACAACAACCAGTCACGTTTCCGCTACAGCAACCAGTCACGTTTTCGCTACAACAACCTGTCATGTTTCCTCTACAACAACCAGTCACGTTTCCGCTACAGCAACCAGTCACGTTTCCGCTACAACAACCAGTAACATTTGTGCTACAGCAACCAGTCGCGTTTCTACTGCAACAACCAGTCACATTTCCGCAACAACAACCAGTCACGTTTCCGCTACAATAACCCAGTCACGTTTCCGCTATAACAGCCAGTCACGTTTCCGCTACAATAACCCAGTCACGTTTCCGCTATAACAACTAGTCACGTCTCCGCTACAATAACCCAGTCACGTTTCTGCTGCAACAACCAGTCACATGTCTTCTCCAAGAGCCTGTCACGTGTCCCCTATAATCAATCATGTTTCCGCTACAACAACCGGTCACGTTTCCTCTACAACCAGTCACGCTTCCAGTATAGAAACCAGTCAAGATTCCGCTAGGGACGTTTCCGTTACCGAAATGAAACCATGCAGTCAGGTTTCCGTTCAGAAACCAGTCACATTTTCACAGTCAGATTTCTGCTTCATGAACACGTTAAGCAACCCCTGTAACGAAACCAGTGAAGTAGCCAGCTGCAAAACCCAGTATTATTTCCTCTGCAGAAACCAGTAAAGTATAACAAGTAAACCAGTAAAGCATAACAGCTACAGGAACCAGTCAAGTATTCCATTAGAGAAACCTGTCAGATTATGAGGGGACTGCAGTGCCGGCCCAGTGTTTGAAGGGGAGGAATGGCGGCGGTGTGTTTGTGGCGGGGTGGTGAGGGAGGGGGCGGGGGGGGGGGGGGGGGGGGGGGGGGGGGGGCGAATCAAAGGCGTGGGGTGGTTGAGGTGGGACGCATTGCCTTTTTTTGCGGCTGAAAGGTAGAAAGCAGAACGGAAGTAAACACCACTCTGTCAGATGAACTGTAAAAACCCAATCTGTGTTGAGAACTTCAATGCCTTATTGTGTTCAAATGACTGTTTACACGGTGATTAGGTGACGGTCGATGCTTCTGAGCACGGAAAACACTGAACGTGTCCATACGCTCGGCGCAGCCCGCACGCCATGTCTATTGTCATTTTCTGTTTCTCTTCTCAGTTACATTAAGGTCGGGTGAACGGACCACTGAAGAGTCCTGCAAATGAAATTCCGGTTTTCTCTTGCCTATTCAGATTAATACGTTGTCGGGGAAGCTTTCCTTTTACTTTCATCACTGCGAATTTGTTTTTCCCAGTGGTGAAATGAAACATCAGCCTTCAGCGTCCTCAACACTCAATTTTCTTTGCCGAATAGCAAGTTAGTCGTTGGAATTTAACGTCCCGTCAACCGCACTAGGCCACACATTGGCAAAAGATAGCGCTCAACACTCCGACGACTGTACTCAACATATGTTTATGCCCAATGACAATAGACAGAAATTAATATCAAAAAGACACTACTCCACATGTGGTTTGCTTTGCCCATTGACAAAACAATGTTTAACGCTCGTAAGTTGATACACAACATTCAAAAGGCAATACTCAACTCTTAAAAAACTACGCTAGACAACACTCAACACTAAATTTGCTTTGCAAAATGGTAAAAGACAATACTAAACACTCAAAAACATCAAGGACTCTTGCTTATCTATGTAAAATGGCAAAAAACAATCTTCAACATTCAAAAACAACACTCAACAACCTGTTTTGCCCTGTAACAAAAGACAACACCGAACACTCAAAAGGCAATACTCAAAATTCATTTTTGTTTACCCAATGGCAAACACGCACGCACACGCGCGCGCGCGCGCGTGCACACACACACACACAACACACACACACACACACACACACACACACACACACACACACACACACACACACACACACACACACACCAAAAACAAGCAAACAAACAACAAGCACACACCCACACAAATACACCCACACCCCCCCACACACACGCACACACACACACACACACCACATACACACACACACACACACACACACACACACACACACACACACACACACACACACACACACACACACACACACACACACACACACACACGCGCACGAACAACACAGCAACCAAAAACAAGCATCCACATTCTAAAGACAATAATTAACAACCCAAGACGATACTAAAAACTTCAAAAACAATAGTCAACGCCGTAAAGACGACAGTCAACACTCCACAGATATACTTTACACTCAAAAGACGGCACTCATTGCTCCAGTGACGATAGCACACCAAGCACATTACTTAACACTTCAAAACTAATACTTAAGACACCAAATACGTTACTCAACACTGCAAAGACAATATTCAACAGTCCGAAGACAATACGCCGATCAATACTCAAAAGACAAAACTCAGTATTCAACACTCAAAAGACAGTAATACTAAATACTCCAAAGACAATATTTAAACGTTAAAAAGCAAAACAATACTCAATATTCCCTGAAAAAGACAATATTCAACATTCACTTTGCTTTCCCCTGTGGCAAAGCGTGGCAAAGGACACCACTCTAGATTAAAACACAACAACAACAGCAAAAAATGATAAAATAAAAACAAAAAAGAACAAAACAAAACAACAACAACAACAAAACAAGGACTCTCAACACTCGGTTTGCCTTGCCCATTGAGAAAAAAAATTCTCCACATTCTACAGGAAAACTCTTCGAGGTTTTCTGTCATCAAACTCTTCCGGGTTCCCGAAGAAATATGGCAGCTGTGAGTCTCGTGCCTCGCGAGATTTGGGTCATAAACTGAAGGTTGACCGCCGGGACCTCACATCAGCCATGATTCTTATTTCCATTACTTATGCTTGCTTCTGACACTCGACTCTCGAAACGCGCCCCGTCTCAACACAGACACTCTCAGTCAATAACACTTTTGCCCTTGAGAGTGGGGACGGAATGATCTTCGGTTAAATACCACTTCTGGGAAACTGGGAACGCTGAAACTAAAGACAAGAAAGATTCGGAGAGCTTGCCAGCTTGTTCTTTTTCGGTTACCCACAGCATAACGACTACACAAACCGGAGTTTTCTCCTCTGGTTACATAACAATACAGCGACTACACAACAATTCGGGGTTCTCAGTCTTGTCTGGTTACACAGCACATCGACTAACAGCGACTACATAACAATTCGGGGTTCTCTCGTCTGGTTACTGCAATGCATAGCTACTGTGCGACAATTCGGAGTTCTCTCGTCTGGTTACACGACAGCTCAGCGACTACACAACATTTCGAGGTTCTCACATTTGGTTACATAACATTTCAGCGACTACACAGCAATTCTGGGTTCTCTCGTCTGGTTACAACACCGACTACACAGCAAGACGGGGTTGTCTCATCTGGTTACATAACACTTCAGCGACTACACAGCAATTGGAGGTTCTCTCGTCTGGTTACGTAACACTTTAGCGACCACACAGCAATTGGAGGTTCTCTCGTCTGGTTACATAACACTTCAGCGACTACACAGCAATTCGAGGTTCTCTCGTCTGGTTACGTAACACTTTAGCGACTACACAGCAATTAGAGGTTCTCTCATTTGGTTACGTAACACTTCAGCGACTACACAGCAATTGGAGGCTCTCTCATCTGGTTACATAACACATCAGCGACTGCACGGCAATTGGAGGCTCTCTCATTTGGTTACACGACTGCACAGTGAGTGGACAGTGAATCAACTCTGGTGTGGTTGCGCAAGAACACAGTGGCTAGAAAATGATTTCGGCCTTGTATTTACTCGTACGGAACCAATCCCCTGTTTTTGCCCGTTGTTGTTGTTGTTGTTGATCGCTTTCATATAGCGCTATCCTCCGCTGTACACGAGTGACTAGCTTTTTATAGCGCGTTTCAGTTTGAATATCCACCGAAGTGGTGTATTTACAGGTCTTTCTGTCAGATCTTTCAAATCTTCGTCGAAAACCTTTCTCTTTTCACGTTTAGTTTTTTGTTTTGTTTTTGTACTGACACATTAGATTAGTGTTCTTTTTAACCGTTTATGCGTTTGGGTCTTGTTTTGGAACGCTAACAGTCATCTTTTTTTCTTCTTCCGATTTTCTTCTTCTTCTTTTCTTTCTTTCTCTTTTCAAAAACATTGTCTTCAGTCCCATTGCTCTGTAATACGATTGTGTGTGTGTGTTGTGTGTGTGTGTGTGTGTGTGTGTGTGTGTGTGTGTGTGCTGTGTGTGCGTGCGTGCGTGCGTGCGTGGTGTGTGCTGGTGGTGCGTGCGTTGCTGGTGCGTGTGGTGTGTGTGTGTGTGTGTGTGTGGTGTGTGGTGTGTGTGTGTGTGTGTGTGTGTGTGTGTGTGTGTGTGTGTGTGTGTGTGTGCTCGCGTGCGTGCTTGCGCGCGCGCGTGAATCTGTGTTGTCAATATATGCATGTTTAATGATTTATAAGCACTTCGGCCGGGTCAGTATTTGTGAGGCGTTCTAAGTATTCATTGTCATTATGCTGTGGTGTTGTGCCAGGTGTGATACGTGTAATAGTTGTCCAGCGATATTAACCCAATTTGTTTGTTGGGTCAGCACACTGGATATATATGGACAATGAAATGGGTTTTATTTGGTCTTGGACAGGTTTACTGTTCCGTTGCCAGATACTTTCCACGGGAACTTCGTCTCGCTTTTACCTGTAAAGATAGTTGCACTAGAGTCGCAACGCAACGACCAAAATGAATAGTTCTTGGAGTTTGACGTCCAGTCAACCACATATGGTCATCTGAAGGCAGCACGATAAACTTTGGCCAACACAATTCCATGACTTCACAGCGGAGAACATTATAGACAGACAGGCGACACTCTATACCATTCCTAGTTCCCCACTCAAACACTGAACAACATAATAACCATTTCTTTGTCCGCACCACCACCGACTGGAACCACCTCAGTGACGACCAAGTGAAGGCCCCCGAGGACTTCAAGCAACGGATCGTCACCCAAAACACCATCTGATTTGCACGCGTGCTCCCTCCTCCCGTCGCATCTATACCTAAAGTTAGGTCCAGCGACGTATCACATCAAGATCAAGATCAAACTGTGCACCTACATACTAATCCTGAAAGCAAGAGGACGACAAGAAGAGTCGGTCCGTCAGTGAGGCCCTCTACTAGGGCAGGAACTGCAGGAGAAATAAGAAAACCCTTTTTGTGTACAGGGAAGTGGACAAGGCGAAGAAAGTCAGAGAAAGGCACACATTGATTCAGAGCTAAACGCAGATGCTGAAGTTGTTCACTAGCTGACTGCCGTTGCCGCTGGCTTGTATTTAACCTCTGCTGGGATTCTCTGACAGCACGACATCGAAATGATGGGGCCGGACACACCAAGTGATGATTAGTTTGGGGATTGCTGGGGGGGAGGTATGTGTGTGGGTGTGTGTGGAGAGGGTGGGGTGGCGGTGGCGGGGGGGGGGGGGGGGGGGAGGTAGGTTGGTCCGATGCTCTGGTGGCTAAGTTAAGACAGCATCTTGAACATATCACTTGTTTGATTTGCATAACGCAGTGTTGTCCCTCCCCCCCCCATTCAACTGAAACTCCAAGCTCGCCCATTCTACGCTATAACATCTTTGAAGCCTTAAGAAAGAAGACATCTTTAGAAAGGAAGAAAGAAGAAAGAAAGAAACGGGCATCTTTTACTGATACTGCCAAGTCTACGTCCATCATCGTAGGTGTGACCCGGTGTCCGTAAGAAAGACGTCTTTACACAGGGAAACACTAAACAAAAACATCGGGATCTTTTACGTGCTACTGCCGTAACACCGTAACACGGGGGTAGAGCGGGTGCCGAAATAAGAGGCAACACAGAAAGTTGACGTCTGAGTTCGGCGCTCTAACCACTGAGCTATCCCCGCTCCCCGTTGATGATGAAAGCGTGGTACGACGAAAATGACGATGGTTTCTACAATGAGACGAACATCGATGTGCAGCGACATTGGTACTGTTCCATTCATCGCAGAGGACAATGTCTCCAGAAAACAGCGCAGCTTCCGAAACATGCAAGTCTCAGTTCCATGAAGAAGAACCTCTGACAGCTCAGAGGAACCGTAATGTGTGCGTCAGATCTTAAAGTGTGACGTAGACGCAAGACACAAGACACAAAGGTTTATTTGATTGGCCTGTGGCCTTCACGAAGGTTAAACTAAGGATTACGAACATTACTTCAGTGAAGAGTTCAGTAGTCCATGTGAATCATGCTAAATTGCAGTTACAAATATCTAAAATTGTAACATCATATAATTATAAATAAATATGTGGATCCGCATTTGAGTACATAACGTACACAAAAGTAGATATATAGTCGCGCCAGCATTCAGTTAATAGCAATTTCTCTTCATTTGAAGGCTAAGTGCAAGAATACGGCAGAAGGCTTTATAATGATCTTATTTGCAGTTAACAGTGACGAGAGCCGGTTTGGCCTAGCGGTAAGGCGGTAGGCTGGTAAGCGGAAGGACCTCGGTTCGATACCGCTTCGGCTCTCCTTTCTCTTCAAAAATTGTGGTTTGTGGACACTGTCTTGTAACTTTGTCCATCACAATTAAGGAAACATTAAAATGGCTCTCATCGCTTCCCGTCTTAATGCAGGTCATTCTGGTGGTGACAGTGTAGCGATAGGTATATATACTCTCCCGGCCTCTTCCCCCACCGCCATACCCCCTTCCCCCCATTCTCCCCGTCCCTAATAAGCCTTATGGTTTCCGTGGACGTTAAGCACCATGTTTACTTACTTAACAGTGACGTGTGACGTGGGGACTGAGAGAGATGGAAGGTGTCCTTACCATTCCACCACAACTAAGCTGCAATGTGTCGATGAGGATTTGCATATTTCTACTTCCCTTTCACACTTACCCAGGTCATGAAGCAAGCTGGGGGAGCACGCGGGAGGAAAAGATTTATCGAATATTTGCGTTTCGCGGCAACAGGCGATCGTAACTTGAGCCGTTCCTACTTTTTGAATCCTCCCCGAAACAGATGTCTTGATTAGTGCCATTCCTGCAGTGCGCACGCGGCACTTTGTGGCGATAATTTGAATGAGAGAGAGAGGGGAGAGAGAGAGAGAGAGAGAGAGAGAGAGAGAGAGAGAGAGAGAGAGAGAGAGAGAGAGAGAGAGAGAGAGACAGACAGACAGACAGACAGACAGACAGACAGACAGACAGACAGACAGGCAGGCAGGCAGGCAGGCAGGCAGGCAGGCAGGCAGAAAGACAGACAGACAGACAGACAGACAGACTGAGATAGAGACAGAGAGACAGAAAGTGACAGAGAGACAGAGAGGGGGGGAGCGAGGGAAACAGATACATACAGAGAGAGAGAGAGAGAGAGAGAGAGAGAGAGAGAGAGAGAGAGAGAGAGAGAGAGAGAGAGAGAGAGAGAGAGAGAGAGAGAGAGAGAGAGAGAGAGAGAACTCGAATTTGAAAACTTTATTTTACAAGGATTCTTGTTTAGGTTCAGGCAAAAACCTAACAACTAGTACACATAAGTATCAATGAATCAGTGACATTTTATATGTGAAGATTTATACATGAAGCATGAGAATTTCCACACAGAAACAGCGTGTTTACAGCGCCAGATGTACACATGCATACATCACTCAGCTATACATGTGTGAGCATACAACCAGCAGATAAGGCAGTAGAACATCTGGTAAATTCTTGTGACTAGTATTGGAGAAGAAAACGTAGGCAATCAATGACTAGCTTATAAAAACAATACGGGAGAGGGGAAGAAAAAACAATAACAACAGAATAAAGAAATAAGGTCACCCACCCAAGCAGCCGCAAGGACTGGGCGCAATTCAATGGGTGCAGAAAATAGGTCTCGAAACTAATGAATAGTCACTGCAGTGACAAGCACTGGTCCCCCCCCCTCATCCCCCCCGTCGCCCGCCCTCCACCCCCCCCACCCACCCCCACCCCACCCCCGTCTCTCTCTCACTTCCTCCCTCCCTAGCAGGTTTTTTTGTCACAGAGGAGAGAGAGAGAGAGAGAAGAGAGAGAGAGAGAGAGAGAGAGAGAGAGAGAGAGAGAGAGAGAGAGAGAGAGAGAGAGAGAGAAAATAATAATTGGGGAACAAACCCCGGCAAAGCCATCTGTCTGAAAATGGTACATCACTTCAGTTTGGCAGTCAGAGGCCAGGAGATGTGATGCTCAACGACTAGCCGTTGACAGCAGTCAGAACTAGTGCAGAGGGTGTCGCCGAGGCCAAGTACACAAGCTCCAGCAGATTAACGAGATGCAGTTGCAACTGGGTCGGGAAGTGGCAGCTGCAATTTTCACTGGCACTTCCGCGTTTCCCTTTTCCCTTGCCCCCTTGTGTGCGTACGTGTGTGTGTTCGACGTTTTTCGTACGTGTGTGTTTGTGGTGTGTGGTGGTGTGTGTGTGTGTGTGTTGTGTGTGTGTGTGTTGTGGTGTGTGTGTGTGGTGTGTGTGTGTGTGTGTGTGTGTGTGTGTGTGTGTGTGTGTGTGTGTGTGTGTGTGCATGTGTGTGTGTGTGTGTGTGGTGCGTGCGTGCGTGTGCGTGCGTGTGTGTCAGTTTCCTTTGTGGGCGTGTGTGTACGTGTGCGTAAAGCCCCAACAAAAACATACAAAACAAAAAGACGCCTTTCAGAAATCTTTTGTTTGACTAAGTTAGCGGCTAACTTAGTGGAGCTATCAAGGGATGAGGTACACAAACTACGACTGTTCAGTGTTTTGAACACAAAAACCGCTTCATGTTATCATAACTTGCCTCTTCATGTCATCATCGTCATCATCTTCTTATTTCAAAGAACTAACCACAACTCTTTTTCTCGTCCATCGTCTCGTCCTCTCGTCCTGAAAATATCCTGTCCAGTTGACAAGATGTTACTGACAGTCCTCACTGACTGACAATTACTACACGACGCATCTTTCCATTCTTTTCTTCCCAGTAGCGTGGACACCTTGATTGGAAACCTAAACCACAGGTGTTTTTTTTCTTCCAGCTACCAAACGTGCTAAACCCAGTCTTAACAATCGCACTGCCATTGACTAATAGTGAAATACGATAACACGCCCTCAACTCGTTTTCGTATAAATTATGAGCAGGATGTCCGCAATTGACCTCTCGACCTCCTCTGACTGACAGCTGCGCTTTGGCCAGTCAGCAAGCTCCTGAGTACAAACACACCTCCTTAGACAAGCTTGCGGGCTGTCCAAGCACCACTGCAATGCAAACAAAGCACGTGCCCGTGTTGTTTTCGAAAACAAAGTGCCGTGGGTCTATAGAGTTTGAAGCATGAGTTCGGAAACTCGTTATGTTGTTTACTCCGAGTGTCTAAGTGGGCGGAGCTATCTTGCGAAAAGCGAGAGGTCAGTGAGCGACTTTGCTAGCCTGAGTATCGCACGGCTCAAATATGCCCAGCGCCACTTTGTTAGTGTAGGGGGTAACATGCATACACAGCTGATAATTATGACCTTTGTTCAAGCCCAGTGCCACTAAGCGAGTCATCGGTAGCTCCGAAACTACATGTCCGCGAGCTTAGCCTTATTCAAACTGAAGGCTGGAAATAGCGACCCACTTACGGACCAGGATGCATGGTGAACGCTTTGAACAGGATACGACAAAACCACCCAAAATGTCGGCAAAATTGCCTTCCAAAACACTCGTTTCACGGAAAATGTCCGCATTACCTTGTATGGTTCCAAGGAACCTCGTAAATCCAACTTGACCATCGCACAACTATCCTACTTTATACCAAACTGCCAGCGCGGACGGTCACAGACAAAATAGAAGAACCACGTTGAAACAGGACAGGGCATAACCGCTTTTAGTTCCACAGTAATTCAGTTTCCAACAATGAATAAACTAGCTTAACGTTTACGGCGGCATGTACAAAACAAAAATAACTTACAACAGACTTCTTTCTACAGTGCAGACTTCCTGAAAACACACACACACACACACACACACAACACACACACACACACACACACACACACACACACACACACACACACACACACACACACACAAACGCACAAACCGAACAAAAAAACAAAAATCTAAACAAGAATGACTCTAGCATTCTAAAACAAAATCCAGACATATAAATATCTCGCTACGTATTAGGACAATATACAACCTGCAAATTTTGGGGGTAATCCCCTTTATCAAGACAACGACAGTTGAACAGTTGAACAAACAAACACACAAACAAAAACTAACTAAAACAATCAAACAAACAGACGCAAAGAAAAATGCAATAAAATTTTCATCAGATACGAAAATTAGGGACAAAGCTACCCGAGAATATCGCCACACATCCGGAACACACACCGTCCACGGTGCTCTATAGAATCACAGCTTGGCGACAGCCGTGTCACAACTGCCTAATTACAACCATCCCAGGTCCCATTATAATCCCACCACAATATAATACCGTAAAGGTGAAAGAAAATACAAAACTGAAATGTACTGAAAAGTTTAGTATAGATCTTTATGTGATTTAAAAAAAAAAAGCTATTTGCGATGAAAAAAAAAAGGTGAAAAAAATCCATCACCTGACACTAATTACTGGTCCGAAGCTGTTAGTATAAGACACCAAAATTACAGGCCTGCATTTCTTCTATTGGCAATTGGGATCAACACTTTTACAGACAAAAGGTCAAGGACAGCTCCCCTTCCGGAGAGAAACGAGATTTGAAGAAAACAGTGTTTGTGTGGCCCAGCTGGTGAGTGGATCAATGTCGTCTTGCACTCAGTCTTACTGCCGCTTTAAAGATGCCCAGCTAAAACGAATACCCGATGCTTTGGCACAAAACAGTCGCCTGCGGAAAATAAATCCAAATACGGATACGGTCTATTTTACACACAATCGAACACAGTGACCTTCACTATTTTAGACCTTTTGTCATCAACTTGCGTCGCAGTATCCAAGAAAATGGACCCGCTGAAAGAAGCACGTGATCAGGAATTTTGGTTTTACCAAATTTCGTGTACGTGTTCTGATAATGATGCCATCTTACACTTCTTTCTTTCTTTCTTTCTTTCTTTCTTTCGTCTTCTTCTTCTTCTCTCTCTTTCTTCTTCTTACGATGGCACTTTCTTCACACCTCTTGAGAATGGCAGATTGTGGGCTGTTAGAAGCTGTTGGTACTGCACACGCTGGATCTTGGGTTGCTAAAGAAAATGTGTCTGAATTAGCCCTGCAAACAGTGGGTTCTGGATTGCTAAAGGAAATGTGTGTGAATTATTTCTATAAGAAATGGGTCCTGGCTTGCTTAAACACACACACACACACACACACACACCACACACACACACACACACACACACACACACACACACACACACACACACACACACACACACACACACACACACACAAGTGTCTAAATTAGCACTGCAAACAGTGAGTCCGGCTTGCTAAAGGAAAGGTGTCTGAATTATCACTGTAAACGGTGGGTTTTGGTTTGCTAAAGGAAAGGTGTCTGAAATATCCCTGTAAACGGTGTAAATTATGCCTTAGTTAGCCAGGTAAACAGTGGGTTCTGGGTTGCTAAAGGATATGTATCTTAGGTAACGGTGGATTGTGGGATACTAAATTAAGTAGTGTGTCGCGGACTGACAAGCGATGGTGAGTTCTAAACGTATGTTCAGTTTCGATATCGATAGACTGTGCCCGGTCTTAAGCAAATGTTATCTTATGCAAACGTGTTTTTTTTTCCAGCGCTAATCAGCTGCATTTATTTGTTGAGTAACCACACTCATTTACTGAAATATCTCTGTATAGTAACTACGACAGGAAGAGAGAGAGGACAGTTGTGTGCGGAGCCTAACTGTGTGTTATGAGGAGTAGCATGCCTCGGGCACGTGCGCATCGGTGTCCGCACCGGATTTAGATATCGCTATATCGCTTCAGCTCCGCTGTCCTGTCTCAGAGAAAGAGGGTGTCAGTGTGTGTGAGTGTGTGTGTGTGTACGTGTGTGTGTGTGTGTGTGTGTGTGTGTGTGTGTGTGTGTGTGTGTGTGTGTGTGTGTGTGTGTGTGTGCGTGCGTGGTGCGTGCGTAGTGGTGCGTGGTGCTGCTGGTGCATGCGTCGGGGTGCAGTTGTTGCTAAGCTTGCTCCGTGCCTGCTCGGAAAGAGGTGTGTGCAGTGTGTGTGAGTGGTGTGTGTGTGTGTGTGTGTGTGTGTGTGTGTGTGTGTGTGTGTGTGTGTGTGTGTGTGTGTGTGGTGTGTTTGTGGTGTGTGTGATGTTGCTAGTTTGTTATTGTTGTTGTGTGTGTGTGTGTGTGTGTGTGGTATGTGTGTGTGTGTGTGTGTGTGTGTGTGTGTGTGTGTGTGTGTGTGTGTGTGTGTGTGTGTGTGTGTGTGTGTGATGTGGTGTGTGGTGTGTGTGTGTTGTAGGGTAGAGAGAGAGAGAGAGAGAGAGAGAGAGAGAGAGAGAGAGAGAGAGAGAGAGAGAGAGAGAGAGAGAGAGAGAGAGGAGAGTTGTGGTGTGTGTGTGTGTGTGTGGAGAGAGAGAGAGAGAGAGAGAGAGAGAGAGAGAGAGAGAGAGAGAGAGAGAGAGAGAGAGAGAGAGAGAGAGAGAGAGAGAGAGAGAGAGAGAGAGAGAGAGGGGTGTTGTTGTTGTTGTTGTATGTGTGTGTGTGTGTGCTGTGCGTGCGTGCGTGCGTGCGTGCGTGCGTGAGTGCGTTCGTGAGTGCGCACGCGCGCGCATTCTCTCCCTTCCCGACACACTAAGCATTGTCTCTTTTTTCCAATACACTACACATTCTCTCCCTTCCAGCACACCATACATTCTCTCCCTTCCGAACACACTATGTATTGCCCCTGCCAGCACACTATGCATTCTCTCCCCTCCCAGCACATCATGTATTCTCTCCCTTCCCAACACACTGTGCATTCTCTCCCTTTCCAGCACACTATACATTATCTCCCCTCCCAGCACAATATGCATTCTCTCAGCGCATCATGTATTCTCTCCCTTCCCAACACACTATGCATTCTCTCCCTTTCCACAACGCTATGCTTTCTCTACCCTCCTAGTTTACTATGCATACTCTCCCCTCCCAGCACAGTATGCATTCTCTCCCCTCCCAACACACTATACATTCTCTCCCTTCTCAGCACATCATGTATTCTCTCCCTTCCCAGCACACTATGCATTCTCTCCCCTCCCAACAAACTATGCATTCTCTCCCTTCCCAGCACACTATGCAGTCTCTCCCAACACGCCATGCATTCTTTCCCTTCCCAACACACTATGCATTGTCGCCCTTTCCAATACACCACTCATTCTCTCCCGTCCCAGCATACACTGCATTCCCTCCCTCCCAAACACATATGCATTGTCTCCCTTTCCAGCACACCATGCATTCACTTCATTCAGTTTCACCACTCTAACATAGTTTCCTTTCTATTTCCGACTCTTACTTTCCTTCCAGACTCCTAATTGACTCATTTTTTCGGTTCACGACTGCCTTAGAGTCGAGCTTATCGACTGGCCGCTGTATACTGTATGCCGCAGTGGACATGCCCATGAACACACATGCTAACTCAACTTCGTCTTCACCCATGACGGTCAAGATCGTCCCATTTGACATGGCGATCGACGGGGTCAAACACCGAAAAAATTCCTTGACCTCAAGCCAGTCTGTAAATACCCATCGTCAAAAAACAATAACCAACAACAATCAGGAGAGAGAGAGAGAGAGAGAGAGAGAGAGAGAGAGAGAGAGAGAGAGAGAGAGAGAGAGAGAGAGAGAGAGAGAGAAGTTTCAGCCTTCCCCCCCCCCCCCTCCTTTCTGACGGCATTTTGTAGCTGTTTGTCAACATTACAAAAACAGGTAATGACAGTTACACGAGCTCCAAAACGTTGATGAAAAGAAAACTTAATTCACGTGTGTTCAATTTCGTATAGCACATTTCGCGAGGAGGTGTCTGGAAGAAAGAAGAGATTATGCATTTGGAGGCAAATTGTACAGATTATGAAGCTATTCCTGGAAACGCTTCATCTCTAATCTGTGATCATTGCCAGGGGCGGGAAATTAAACACAAAACTTTGCAATCTTGCCGCCGCTGTCATAAATAACCGAATTTGTTTCTCTGGAATGACGATTAAAGGAACTCTCCTTCAGAGGTTAAACTTTTCGTGTGGTTGGAGAAGGTTAAACAAAGATGATCCGCAGTAAAACAATTGTGCCGTTGATTTTATAACAACTTTATGAGAGGACTTTCCCAGTCACTATAACTCCCCCTTTTTCACGAGCTCTCTCCCGCGTTTTATCATGACATCATTGATAGGATGCCAGAACCTCTCAGGTTTGTCTAAACGACACGCATAAATTGTCGTTGTCTTTGCTTATTTTTTAACCGGGACAATGTGTTTGAAATAATTTCATATTCCTAACCTTTTTTTTAAATGGAAAACAGCATACAGTTACGATATTGTATATGTGGTAAGAATGACAAAACTGAAAAGAACAAGGACAATTTACACATCAAGTGAACACGGGATATGTGTCTTGTTTCGTCTCCCGCCTTTCTTTTGTATTAACAGAAAATAAAAGCAATCTTGCATGCACTATTTCTCCTATTGGAGTAAACAGCCCTTTGAACGAAAGCAATGAAGAAGAACGAAACATAGTGGGTTTTTTCATAGTTCTTTTCCGTTTTTTCAAGATCATGCAATCAAAGCAGAGACAGATTTGGAGTCGGCTCAACGATGTAGCTTCTGAAGACCGAAACAAAGGACTGCATGGTTATATAGCTCCACTGGCAAGAGCCTGGCAACGCAGGTACAGGTAGTGGCTAGTAAACTGAGTGACCAGGTGGAAAGGTGGAGAGAGTTACGCACAAGTTAAGAGTTTGCTATAGGACACTGGCAAAAAAATGTCACTGCAGACACGTAAAAGAAATAGTTTTTAATAGTTCTTTTGTTCATTAACAAAGGTAGCTTACCGGAATCATACGTTTAGATATTCTACTTCTACCTGTTCGCGTGTTTCTGGCGTGCCATCGGCCGCAAGGTACTTTTTCTTTTTTTCTTTTTTCTCTCTCTCTCCTTTAAATTTTATATTATTATTACAAAATGGTGTCTGAAAAATGCCCTGTAGTAGCATCGGCTCAATACGCTGAGAAAAATTCATCACTAAACGTCATGCACCTCAATCCACCGCCGAGCATGATTAGTAAACAGCGGCCACCGGTTTTATCCACAGTGAACAGTGAGGTACACATTGCACGATTAGGAGATTTATTCGAAGAAAGCTGTGAAATTATTCACGCTACCATTAGTCAAGTCGCCCGACAAATTATTAGGCTTGAACAGATTGTGTACCAGAGACGACGCCATTGTGAATTGTTTGCAGGCCTAGCCTACAAAAACGTGTGTAAAACAACCGTAAATAGTTGCACCCCGTTGGGTGATCCCCAGTCTATTAAATTGGCGTATTCCAAAAGGGTCAATGCAGGAATTAATGCCACAGAAAAATCCTACGTAAAATAATAAAAATTCACGCCCCAAATCCTTTTTTAGCCAAACCTGTGTG
>JABMCL010001440.1:267500-282500 GCA_018857735.1 Alviniconcha marisindica
AGGGAAGGGGGGGGAGGGAGAGAGGAGAGAGAGAGAGAGAGAGAGAGAGAGAGAGAGAGAGAGAGAGAGAGAGAGAGAGAGAGAGAGAGAGAGAGAGAGAGACAGACAGACAGCAACAGACAGACAGACAGACAGAGACAGAGACAGACAGACAGACAGACAGACAGACAGACAGACAGAGATACAGAGACAGAGAGACAGAGAGACGGAGATAGGTGAGATAGGTGCTAATGATAGCGATATCCATTCAGAGAGCTGTCGTAACATTTAACGTAAACACACACACACACACACACACACACACACACACACACACACACACACACACACACACACACACACACACACACACACACACACACACACACACACACACACACACACACACACACAAGAAAAAAGGAAGAGACGCCTTACTTGACAGAACAGAGAACTGCAGGAACCTAGGACAGCTGACGTACTCCTCTGAACCCGGTTCCGCATCGTCCCAACAGCTCCAGCCGTCCCAGGTACGTCCACACGTACCGTTCAGGCGTGGGCCCGCCGAGATCTGGCGCTGGCAGCAGTCTCGGGCAGCCAGGCAACACTCTTTCCACCGCTCGCACGTTGCCTTGGAAACGACGTCACACACCCGCTTGACGTCACTAGGATTGGTGACGTTGGGGACCAGGACGGCTCCGGCCCGGTATGACGTCCTGTTGTTGACGACGAACAGGAAGGGTTGCATGGGGAGTGCCCGGATGTCGGAGGAGCGAGCCAGGTAGTGAAAGCACCACGCGCAGGAGTGCAGCTCAAAGAATGGCGGCTCCAGCAGCTGCGATTTGCTCCGGCACATCTGGGCTGCGGAGGACGTCTCCAGGAAGCACTGAAAGAAGCGACACGATAACGGCATCATTTCCACACGCTCCGCGAGCTGTTCACGACCTTTCCATGTGCCCTGTCTCGAAGTAAAGACCCTGCCACGTTTGTCCTTGGCTGAGTGCGTTTAGCCATGTTGTACTGAGTTGTTTTACTCTTTCACGCACCCTACGTACGTGGCTTCGAAAAAGGTGTTACCGTAAACTGATGCATGGTTGTATGGTTTACGCAGGACATGCGCCGACACGGCAGCAGTTCCACGCGGCACCAGCCGTGTAACAACTAAACAACGCTGTTACCACTTCGGTGGGCATTAAAAACGCGCTGTCAAAAAGCGACAGTCGTTCATTTAGAGTAGCATACGACTAGAGCGCAGTGGGTCTGCTCGGAAGAAGAGAGCAGCGCTAAAAGTGCCATTGCGAAGCGTTTAGGGCTCGGAGTGGGTCAGTAACTATTTTTCCTTTTTTTTAAAGCCCAGTCAACCAGGACGGTTATATCAGCGCGACTCATCTCGAGATGACAAATGTGTTCAAACAGAAGGAAACCCTGCGTCAGATAGCCCCAACACGGAGAAGCACATTTCTGACAAACACTGTCTTTATGACAAGAACATGTTGTATCTGACACCACATTCATCACTAATTGCTAGGCTACAGCAGCCCCAAGGGCAGCGCTCTCTCTGTCTGAGGCTTTAGTAATTATCGATTGTGGTGCAGTCTGGAATGTCTTCGAGGATGATGTACCCTTCGTGGAGTTTGTGTAATATGTCAGGTGAGAGTTGCCGTAGGCGATTCAGGTCTGTGTTGTTATGTTCGTGTGGCGACTTTCTGGCGCTAATTGAATTCCTTGTTTTTTGACTCTGGAATGTCTGATAATTACACTGAGACAGCCAGGAAACATCCCCCATTCTTGTACAATTTCCAGATCAAAGTACTTGAACTAGTGATGTGTTTTTATTTGTTGAGATGGTTATCATCGGGCTACGTCGCGCCTAAATTTCCTTGTAAGCTTTATAAAGACAATAAGAATGATACTATATCAATTTCCAACTGCCGAGGGATATTTTATATGTGTGATCACACGGGTGGGTCCGACGTGATTTCCGTCATCACCCGAGAGAGGGACTAGATGCTCAGTCCAGCTTCCCGGCGCGGCCATACTAGATAACAGAGCACAGCGCTGAGCCCGGTCCAGTGAGAATTGAACCCAGAATCTCCAACGCAGACACACTAACCGCTGAGTGTCGGGGCGGGAACCACATGGCCACTTCCATCGTCTCCCGATTTGTGTGGAATGCTATGTTTATAACTCCGTTGATTTTTTTTCTTCTTCTAAAGCTATGCTTATGACTCAACTGAGCTTGTGTCAGATACCTAGCTTACGACTCAAGCTGATGGCACGATTGATTTGGTGGAGGGGGGGGGGGGGGGGGGTGGTGATCCGATACTAGGATTATGCTTAAAGCGATTTATTTCGAACTTTATGCTTATTATCTGTAGTGTCAAGTGCAGCGTGCGCTGTGCGCAATTCATTCAGGTCTCGTCTAACGTCGTTTATGACTTGGACGGATCGTGCGAACTGCTGCATGACCAAATTATGTTGTGTAAAGTACCACATTGATTTGTTTGAAACACTGTCTTACTGACTCAGTTGATCTGTGTCACATATTTCGTTCGTCACCTGGTTACTTACTATATTCATGACTCAGCTGATTGTATGAAATATTGTGGTTATGACTCAGATATTTTGTCAAATGTAGCTTGTGACTTAGTTGATTTTTGTAAAATAATGTGTTTTCAAATCAATGCATTTCTATAAAAAAAACAGCGTTTTTGACCGGACTGACTTGCAGCGGAGCTATCGCATTTTGCACTTTGTATTTTCAAGTAACAAGGACATGTAAAATATTCTTTCAACAAAGAGAAGAAACACATACTGACGTCAAAAGACAAATACTGACGACAAGTATCAAATAAAAGGTACATTTCTTCCACCATTCAGGCCCACAATCGGCAAAACATTCGAGAAAGAAAGAAAGAAAATCCCAACACGGATACCTTATTTCGGTAACCGTTCCACCCTCGTGTTACCGCAGTAGCACCTAATAGATCCTTATCATTCTGCCAAAAGTGCAGGTGGCAGCTAGGTTACAGCTAATGCGCATGCACCCTATGTATGTGGCTTTGCATGAAGTGATGTCACAATGTGCACGGTTGTATGGTGTACACAGAACACGCCAAGACAGCAGCAGTTTCACGAGACACCAGCCATATAACAACCAAACAGCGCTGTGAGTATACCACTTCGGTGGATATTCAAAAACGCGATATAAAAAGCTAGCCCCTCATTCAGAATCACATGCGACAAGAGCGCAGTGAGTCTGCTCGAGAGCGGAGAATAGTGCTATATAAAAGCGACCAACAACAACAACACGTTCATTCCACATTCCACAATTCAGAATCAAAGCTCACAACACATTAAAGGAAGATGGATGCCAAGGCTCACCGTAAGGAAACAAATACACGCCCAGGTCCATGCCCAAGCGATGGTCTTGGTAATCGCCGCCATCCCTGTTTGCATGTTAACATCCGACTCGTTAGATCATCGACATCAGTTGATGTGCTCCAGATGTGCTCCTGCGGTCATGTTTGTCTCCGATCTGAAACCAAGCAAAAGACAACCCCTGTTTAACGGCCTCCGTCGTCAGTCACACCACAGCTGGAGCCATTCTAACACAACACAAAAACACACGCAACTAAAACAACAATATGCCTTGTCATCAATCAGACTGTTATAACTGCCGTCAATTTATATCAGAGGTATATGAGAGAGAGAGAGAGAGAGAGAGAGAGAGAGAGAGAGAGAGAGAGAGAGAGAGAGAGAGAGAGAGAGAGAGAGAGAGAGAGAGAGACAGACAGACAGACAGACAGAGAGAGAGACAGAGACAGAGAGACAGAGAGACAGAGAGAGACACAGACACAGACACAGACAGACAGAGACAGACAGACAGACAGACACAGACAGACAGACAGACAGACACACACAGACAACAGAGACAGACAGACAGAAGACAGAGACAGAGACAGGACAGAACAAGACAAAACAAGAAGACAGAGAGAGAGACAGACAGACAGAGACAGACAGAGACAGACAGAAAAGACAGACAGAAGACAGACAGACAGACAGACGAAGACAGACAGACACAGACAGACAACAACACACACACACACCACACACACACACACACACACACACACACACACACACACACACAGAGAGAGGAGAGAGAGAGAGAGAGAGAGAGAGAGAGAGAGAAGGAGAGAGAGAGAGAGAGAGAGAGAGAGAGAGAGAGAGAGAGAGAGAGAGAGAGAGAGAGAGAGAGAGTTCCTTCACGAACTGAGAGAGGCCGAGTGTTTGGGACGAAGAGGATGAATTCAAATCCACCCACCTAATCTCAGTGCTGATAGACCCAGTGAATTTGTTCTCGCGGATCAATTTTGTTGTTGTTGTTGTTTAGTTGAATCGTGGTTTAGGTCTTTGTAGCCTACACATCTTGTACTGTGCAGACGGCACGCGATAAGAGCGGTTAAGAAGATACAGTTTTCTAGCTGATGCTGTTGACACCCTGTGCGGCTTATCTCAGCTAGTTTATTATTCTGTGTTGTTGTGGCGGTGGTGGCGTTGTTGCCGTTGCTGATACCAATGGTTGCTTTATTCCTCTGCCAGAACGCGTGAGGCCTTGTCGGGCAGCGATCCCTCGGACATCACTCAACGCGAAGCAGGTCCTTTGCTTTTCGGTGCCCTTCACTGCTCAAAGAGTCGGGGCTTGTTTTCAACCAGAGGACGGAAAGCAAGATAACCTGCTTCATCCCTCATGTCTAGACCCCCAACCCCACTCCTCCTCCTCTTCTGACTCTGCTTCTAGAGCTCAAAGAAAACTGCAATCCGACACGCCAAGTCCATTTGCCAATTCCTGCAGATTCACCCTTCGCCCTGCCAAGCTCGGTCACCTTGCCTTACCCCTTTCATCGTGAGAGGGAAGCCCACGTCATTTTTCATCGTTAAGCAAAACAACTTTGAAGCTGCTTGTCATTTTCCATTTCCATTCATTGCCTCTTCCACCGAGCTTTTAGTCTTTCGAGTAAGACGAAATACTCAGGTCATGCGACCAAGTGCAAATGATACAGTTCAGGGAACCGGCAATGCATCTTCATGGCATTTGCTGATCATTCAGATGAAAAAGTGATGCTGTGGTAACATAAACTTGTAGCTGTTGGGTGCGAGGAAGTACTGAGGTCCTGCATCTAGCGATTAAGCAGTTGCTAGTGTCCACGGAAACCTGAGCATTTGAACAGGATCAAAACACAAAAATCGGTATATGCGACATTTTTATTTTACCTTTTATTATTATTATTATTATTTTATTATTATTGTTTTTTTGTTTGTTTGTTTTTTGTTTTTTTGTTTTGGGGGTTGGGGTGGGGGGGGGGGGGAATTTTCTGATTAAAGCAAGCATAATTTTCAACTTGTGTATATTTTGTTGATCTTGTTTCAAAAGCCAGTTTTAGCTCTCTCTCTCCCTCATTCTCTCTCCCTCTTTCTTTTCTGTGTGTGTGTGTGTGTGTGTGTGTGTGTGTGTGTGTGTGTGTGTGTGTGCGTGCGTGTGTGCGTGCGTGCGCGCGCGCGCGTGTATGTGTGTGTGTGTGTGTGTGTGTGTGTGTGTGTGTGTGTGTGTGTGTGTGTGTGTGTGTGTGTGTGTGTGTGTGTGTGTGTGTGTTACTGTTGTTGAGGATGTTGTTTTTAGTTGTTATTTCGATGGTTTGTTTTTGGCATGCATTTAACACAATTCATAGCACTGGATTAGATTATTTTTTTTAAAAATCCAATCCCGAAAAATCCGTGATTAATTTAGAACTAAATGCACAGACTAAAAATTCAAATCTGTCTACAGTAAATTAAAGCAACAATAACATCCGATTGTATTCAATAGTTTCAGTTTTCTTGAACTCTTTCTTAATAAACTGTAACTGATCCAAATCTGTCGTCATAAACAGTACTTGTTTTGTTTCGTTACAGGCTTTGTCAAATGCCAGGAATTCTATCTTCCCGCTCATTCAGCTTCATTTTTATTTTTTTTAATTCTGTTAAACGTAACGTGACGTTTAACTTGAAAAGTGAGTCACGCTGTTACAGTGTGATATGATGAACCGTTTCGACATAACCCTCAGGGACGGCATGGTGGTCTAAGGAGAGACGGTGGCGCAGAGCGCGTGAGATGATGATGATGATGATGTGGGGCTTCATGTCCTCGGATGTCGGGTTGACCTCGAAATTAAGCCAAGAAGGAGCGTGGTCACGTCATGGACGGGTGACCTTTACGTGCTAGGCTTTGTCCCCATCCCGAGATTTCTCCGAAGTCAGACTCTGCTCAGACTCAGAGTCCAGGCCAGATCAAGAGGAGGGAGGTGAGCTGGGCTCTCACGAAGACGTTAGACACTTTTGCGGGTCCAGGCGAGATCAAAGAGGAGGGAGGTGAGCTGGACTCTCACGAAGAAGTTAGGACACTTTTGCGGGTCCAGGCGAGATCAAAGAGGAGGGAGGTGAGCTGGACTCTCACGAAGAAGTTAGACACTTTTGCGGGTCCAGGCGAGATCAAGAGGAGGGAGGTGAGGCTGGAACCTCTCAAAGAGAAGGGGTTAGACACTTTTGCGGGTCCAGGCGAGATCAAGAGGAGGAGGTGAGTGGACTCTCACGAAGACGTTAGACGCTTTTGCGGGTCCAGGCGAGATCAAGAGGAGGGAGGTGAGCTGGACTCTCACGAAGAAGTTAGACACTTTTGCGGGTCCAGGCGAGATCAAGAGGAGGGAGGTGAGCTGGACTCTCACGAAGAAGTTAGACACTTTTGCGGGTCCAGGCGAGATCAAAGAGGAGGGAGGTGAGCTGGACTCTCACGAAGAAGTTAGACACTTTTGCGGGTCCAGGCGAGATCAAGAGGAGGGAGGTGAGCTGGACTCTCACGAAGAGTTAGACACTTTTGAATCAAGGGTAGGTGAGTGGACCTCAAGAAGCAGGAGGGGAGGTGAGCTGGACTCTCACGAAGACGTTAGACACTTTTGCGGGTCCAGGCGAGATCAAAGAGGAGGGAGGTGAGCTGGACTCTCACGAAGAAGTTAGACACTTTTGCGGGTCCAGGCGATCCCCCGTCCCCAACAATAACACCTCGCTCTGGGAGTCAAACAAAAGGTTTAGTTACTTTGCTCAGACTCTACAAAAGTCCTTCGGGAGAGATCTAAAAAGGGGGTCCTCCGAGAGTACACGCCCACACATCAAAAAGATCGCCTACACACGTCACATGTCACAGATCCTGTAGTCCGTGCCAGGAATTCGGTGGATTATGGAAACCCCTAACGTATTTACAAGAAAAACGCGAAGCGCTCCATGAAAAAAATATGTGAGTCCGTTCGAGAGCGTAGAAGAGTGTCATGTAAAATCAATCAATAAGATAACATGTTACGAATCCAAAGGGTCATTCAACTGTGAATCTTTTCAAAACATCTTTGTTCCTAAAAAGAAAGCTATTGATACTTTAACAGTTTTGCAAGAGCAGACAAGAACTACGGTTCCCAAGAGTGTTAGGACACTTGCGGAGATTTCGATCAAATACCATTGATAGCCGACTTTTCCACGACATATTATGACCTCTTCATTGGACATGTGATATCTCAAAAGAGCAGGTATACTTGATATTAGTTTAGACCTTTTGGCGAGGGCCGTGCGATCAAGAGTACGTAGGTACTATACTCTCACGCTCTACCCTTTCTCCGCTCAAAGAGGAGTGAGCTGGTCCTCACGAAGAAGTCTGACCTTTTCGGGTCCAGGCTGAGATCTGGAGCGATGTGACTGTCTCTCCTTTGCACTTTCTCGGTCTCAGTCGAGATCTGGGGGTATCTGTCTCCGAAGTAGAGCTTCTATTTGGGGTCCAGGCGAATCAGAGAAGGGAGGTGAGCTGGACTCTCACGAAGAAGTTAGACACTTTTGCGGGTCCAGGCGAGATCAAGAGGGGGAGGTGAGCTGGACTCTCACAAGAAGTTAGACACTTTTGCGGTCCAAGCAGAGAATCAAAGAGGCAGGGAGGTGAGCTGGACTTCACGAAGACGTTAGACACTTTTGCGGGTCCAGGCGAGATCAACAGAGGAGGGAGGTGAGCTGACTCTCACGAAGAAGTTAGACACTTTTGCGAGTCCAGGCGAGATCAAAGAGGAGGGAGGTGAGCTGGACTCTCACGAAGAAGTTAGACACTTTTGCGGGTCCAGGCGACCCCCCGTCCCCAACCCTAATAAACCACCTCGCTTCTGTGGACGTCAAACAAAATGTTTATTTACTTTGCTCAGACTCTACAAAAGTCCTTCGGATGAGACTATAAACCGGGGTCCTCCGTGAGTACACGCCCACACATGCAAAAAGATCGCCTACACACGTCACATGTCACAGATCCTGTAGTCCGTGCCAGAATTCGCTGGATTATGGAAACTCTAACGTATTTACAAGAAAAACGCGAAGCGCTCCATGAAAAAAATATGTGAAGTCCGTTCGAGAGCGTAGAAGAGTGTCATGTAAAATCAATCAATAATGATAACAATAGTTACAAATACCAAGGATCATTCAACCTGTCAATCTTTTTCAAAACATCTTTGTTCTAAAAAGAAAAGCTATTGATACTTTAACAGTTTTTGCAAGAGCAGACAATAACTATCGGGTTCTAATAGTGTTGGCCACACAACGGAAGATTTCGATCAAATTACTCCATTGATAGCCGACCTTTTTCCACGACATATTATGACCTCTTCATTGGACATGTGATATTCTCGTAAAAGATCAGGTATACTTGATATTAGTTTTTACCTTTCTGTTATGAGTGCGTGCGTATCTGCGTACGTACGTACGTATATCTCTCTCTCTCTCTCCCTCTCTCTCTCTCTCTCTGTCTCTCTCTGTCTCTCTCTCTCTGTGTCTCTCTGTGTCTCTGTGTCTCTGTCTCTGTCTCTCTCTGTCTCTCTGTCTCTGTCTCTGTCTCTGTCTCTGTCTCTGTCTCTCTATGTGTGTGTGTGTGTGTGTGTGTGTGTGTGTGTGTGTGTGTGTGTGTGTGTGTGTGTGTGTGTGTGTGTGTGTGTGTGTGTGTGTGTGTGTGTGTTGTTGGGGGGATGGGGCTGGAGAGAGAGAAAGAGAGAGACAGAGACAGAGACAGAGAGAGACAGAGAGAGACAGAGAGACAGAGACAGAGAGACACAGACAGAGAGAGACAGACAGGCAGACAGACAGACAGAGACACAGAGACAGAGACAGACAGACACACACAGACACAGAGAGACAGAGACAGAGACAGACAGATAGGCAGACAGACAGAGATGGAAGAGACACGCATGTTGGGTCCTCTGGGTGTTGCACACGAGATTTGAAAAGGGCGGTAATCCACTGACACTAAGTGTGACCAATTTCCGGTTCTTCCCCTCATCTCTAAGCCCATCGCTTTCTGTGCGTCCATCCGGGCCTATTTTTAGCGAAGGAAGCATGGTTTAATAACCAACCTAACAGGATTTTTCCTTTTCCTTTTCCTGTCGCGTCTCCACCGTGCAGCCACAGCAGTTTACAGAGGACCCCCTAAACACTGGTGACCTTTTCCTGACCCTGTGACCTCTGTACTCTAGCTACGGGAGAGTACATGGTCGAGAGAGAGAGAGAGAGAGAGAGAGAGAGAGAGAGAGAGAGAGAGAGAGAGAGAGAGAGAGAGAGAGGAGAGAGAGAGAGAGAGAAGAGTATGGAAACAGAGAGAGAGGAGAGAGAGAGAGAGAGAGAGAGAGAGAGAGAGAGAGAGAGAGAGAGAGAGAGAGAGAGAGAGAGAGAGAGAGAGAGAGAGAGAGAGAGAGAGAGATGGAAACAGAGAGAGAGAGAGAGAGAGAGGGAGAGAGAGAGAGAGAGAGTATCATTCACTGCAGTTCAAACGTTTCAAGGCCTGTTCATAAACATTGATCATCGTTTTAAGAGCGGCGGTAATCGAAACTCGGGCGGAAAACTACATGCCCTAATTGCTAGTTTTGATCCACGGAATACTCGCGCGAGATAACAAGGAATGGGAACTGTGGTAGTTAGCATTTGGATTGAGTAGAAGGATTTCACTGTAATACGGGTTTAATGATAGCACAAATAATAACATCACAGAATGTGAGCACACCTAACAAACTACATAATGGCGATAATCGTCTACTGTGAACCTTTGGAAACGCTGATCACATTGGAGATATATAGCGGAAAGAGGTCTTTTTGCATGTTTTTCTTTGTTTCTTTTTTTCCAAAGAAGTGAGAACTCTTTCCCTCCATGCCCCAAATTGTTTAGGGAAATAGAAGGTTCAGAATCATAATCCAAAGAGAAAAAGCAACAGCATTGCAATACTAGGACCCGTCAGTTTGCGGGTTGTTTCAATTTGTGACTGCCTTACTCCATCCTCTTCGAGTCGTTTGACCCGTAAAGCCATGCCATCTATTTGTCTGGAAGTACAAAAATGCGCGGGATCCTTTCCTCTCAAGTCTTACAAAGAAGACGCACGCACGCACGCACGCACGCACGCACGCACACACACACACACACACACACACACACACACACACAACACACACACACACACACACACACACACACACACACACACACACACACACACACACACACACACACACACACACACACACACACAGGTATACATATTATTTTAGTGAGCTATGACACCTTTGCAAGTGATGATTTTGAATTGTCAAGACTTTCGATCAGTGCACTTTACGAGAGAGAGAGAGAGAGAGAGAGAGAGAGAGAGAGAGAGAGAGAGAGAGAGAGAGAGAGAGAGAGAGAGAGAGAGAGAGAGAGAGAGAGAGAGAGAGAGAGAGAGAGAGAGAGATAATGAGCAATCCGGGAAGCAATCCCAAATGCTAAGTAGAATGAGGTCACGCAAAAGACCAACAATCTACCGCATGAGGAAGACACATCGCAGTAAAGAAAGAGCACAAAAGCATCAAAGGAACTGGAAATTCAGTGAAGACAAAGAAGAGGACTGGCGGCTTTTCTGGGCCCCGACATGTCTCCACCGGGAATAAAAGCCACCTGCTGTTTCCTAGCTGTCACTCAGTAAAGGCGATAACTGACGCTTCAGTCTACGACAGCACTTACATTTCTTTAAAAACTAAACAAGCTCCGGACAGGCCGTCAACAACCGCTTTGTCGTCTCTCTTTTGGGCGGTTCAGTGAAGCTGGTTTGCACGAATGAATGCCCTTTGTAATCTCTCGCGCAAGAAGTCGCGATAGGTCGCAGCGTCACTTCCGGGCCGATTTCTGAGTAGGCGTTGCTTCACGCTGTGTATGACAGTGGAAGTTGAACCTAGAATTGCGAAGCAGTATGTCAAAGTGCGAAATGAGTAAATCAGTCGGTGCAGGCAGAAAGTGCCAAGACGGGGCGACTGTTTAGACTAGCCGGCCACTTGGGAGGGACAGAGAAAAGAGGCCGGGGAAGGGTGTAGCGATGGCTCGACGGGCAGTTGGATGGTCGGGTCAACGTTACCCATAAATTAGCCTCTAGGACAGCAGATGCGCCATATCTTAGTGGAAGAATAGGAGAGGTAGTTCCAGACATTCTGGACAGGAAATAATCCCTGTTTAAAATAATTCAATAAATTGAAGAACTGCCGTTTGTCTTGGAACATAACCTGACTGCATGCTAAGTAGTGTTAGCACATTATTATTACGTTTGATGGTATATGGTTTTGTCGTATATCGAAATGGAATTGGAGTGATGAATATTCAATTAGCGGAAGAATACAAGAATGCGGAGAAGGGGGAAAAGGAGCGTGGGTTTCGGGAGTCGGAGCCGGGGCCCGAGAGAAGAGGGATGCAGTAAATGAGGACTGAATATGAGCATGAAGAGGAGGAGGGATTAAAGAGGGCATGAGACAAGAGGATCCTTGTGATGTACATGCAAAGACTGAGAAAGCAAAGGTCAATGGACCGGCGAAGAAGAGACTGCGAGGTGCGATTCAGTAATTCCGAATCTGTGTGAGATGAACCCGGCCCGGCTGTGGTACCACCACCACTGACTGTCACCGCCACGGACTCCACCACAGGACTGCGGCCTCTAATACAACGAGTGCCACGAACTCCCCCAGACGTCGCGTCGTCAAGACTGTGATGACATGGACTGTGTGCATTGGAGTGCGTGTGTGTGATGAGTGAACAGCCTGGCCAGGTTTGTGGAATATTATTTACTTAGTAGCACCAGGGTTTACGTTAATGGTATGCAGTAGTGTAGCGGTTGTCAAAGTTACAATAGTGAACTGAATGAAATATTATGGATGTGATATGCCTATGATGTTGCGTGAGAGAGAGAGCGAGTCCGTGAGTGGATCACTCAGAGCGCATGTGTGATAGCATGTCGTGTGTGATTGCGCTTGGACTGCATGCACGTATGTATGAGTGAGGGGTGCCCGTTGTTATTAGTAACAAAACAACAACATCGAACAGCAAGGACAGAAGTTTCCCCGACACGTGACACAGTACAAATGCCAATACTGTTGCAGTTGCAAAAATTACCTGGGAAAGGGGACGGAGGGTGGGAAAAAAAGTGTCTTGCTTCGTTTTTGGCGGACCAGGAGATCGCGAGTTTGTGGACAAAAAGCGTTTTGGGGCATCCTATAGTACGAGCAACAAGTTATTGCTTGTTGCCAGACACATTCTGACTACGGGCCTCCAAATATGCCTTTAAAGTTGGCAGTGTAAAATTCGGAAATTCACTGTCACCGCCTTCCACTGTGAAGAAAGTACGCACCGGAAGTAAAAGCAGCCAAGGGACTTAAGCGATGCCTGAATCGCCCAATAGCTCCACATGCAGTCAAAGCCAGCGCTGGTCGGTCAGCTGCTGAATCGAGCTGGATCAGGACTACCTCATCCTCTCTCTGTGTCGCTCGACATGCGGTCAAGCCAGCAGTCGTCGGTCAGCGCCCTGCAGCGCCAGCTGCTGAGCCAAGCTGGATCAGGACCACCTCGTCCTGTCTCTATCGCTCGGCGTGCAATCACTTAAGCCAGTAGTCGTCAGTCAGCGCCGCATAGTGTTAGCTAGCTGCTGAGCCCACGTGCTGTGACCCTTGACCCTCCGAGCATCGCTTTCCGGCACCATGTTGAAGGAAGGATGTCGTCGTAAACCAGTGCTTGGAGTTTGGGCCACACGTCTTCCCATCACTGCTCGGCGTGCAGTCAAGCCGGCATTCGTGAGTCAGCGCCGTGTAGTGTCAGTTGCTGAACCCACGTGCTGTGTGACCCCTGGAAAGACTCAAGGCCACACGTCTTCCCATCACTGCTCGGCGTGCAGTCAAGCCAGCACTCGTCGGTCAGCGCCATGTAGTGTCAGTTGCTGAACCCACGTGCTGTGTGACCCCTGGAAAGACTCAAGACCACACGTCTTCCCATCACTGCTCGGCGTGCAGTCAAGCCAGCATTCGTGAGTCAGCG
This sequence comes from Alviniconcha marisindica, assembly GCA_018857735.1. NCBI lineage: Eukaryota > Metazoa > Mollusca > Gastropoda > Provannidae > Alviniconcha > Alviniconcha marisindica. The sequence continues at coordinate 280,903 of JABMCL010001440.1, forward strand.
CCATGTAGTGTCAGTTGCTGAACCCACGTGCTGTGTGACCCCTGGAAAGACTCAAGACCACACGTCTTCCCATCACTGCTCGGCGTGCAGTCAAGCCAGCACTCGTCGGTCAGCGCCATGTAGTGTCAGTTGCTGAACCCACGTGCTGTGTGACCCCTGGAAAGACTCAAGACCACACGTCTTCCCATCACTGCTCGGCGTGCAGTCAAGCCAGCATTCGTGAGTCAGCGCCATGTAGTGTCAGTTGCTGAACCCACGTGCTGTGTGACCCCTGGAAAGACTCAAGACCACACGTCCTTCCCATCACTGCTCGGCGTGCAGTCAAGCCAGCACTCGTCGGTCAGCGCCATGTAGTGTCAGTTGCTGAACCCACGTGCTGTGTGACCCCTGGAAAGACTCAAGACCACACGTCCTCTCATCACTGCTCGGCGTGCAGTCAAGCCAGCACTCGTGAGTCAGCGCCATGTAGTGTCAGTTGCTGAACCCACGTGCTGTGTGACCCCTGGAAAGACTCGCGAGCACACGTCCTCCCATCATTGTAGGTCAGCACCCGGACCGCTGCGCTACAGGCGTCCCACGCGCCGCGACCTGCGGTAGTTGTTGACACTCCAGCAGCCGACCCCCGCTCATCACCGGGCGGTTAGAGGTCTGTTTATCGTCTCCGGTTCGTGGTTCCGCCCTCCACTGGCACCGTTCTCTGGGGTGAAGTGACTTTGTGGACCCAGTCTAGTCAGTGTGCAATAAAAAGCGGTGGGCTTTGGGAGTGACGACGAGATGTTCCTTCAGAAGGCGCTGTGGGAACAAACTCTTTGTTCAGGGCCGCCCCGCTGCCCCGCCTGTCGTTCTGGTCTTGTTGACGGGTTGGGGCTTTAGGGGGCGGGTTGCCTTTTGCCTCCTCTTCTGACTGATGCACAGTGCTCTTTTTCTTCTTCGTCTTCTTTTTATCACCGCTATTACCCAGTTTCTTTACAAAAGAATGAGTCTTCCCGAGGTGACCCTATGCTGTTACGGGACGCTAAAACACAAAAGAAAGAAGAAAAAGAAAATCCACTATCCCACCCCTTTCTCTCCCTCTGTCTCTCTCTGTCTCTGTCTGTCTCTGTCTGTCTGTCTGTCTGCCTGCCTGTCTGTGTCTCTGTCTGTCTGTTGGTGTGTCGGTGTGCCTATCTGTCATCAGTGTCTCTGTCTCTCTCTGTCTGTCTCTGTCTCTCTGTCTCTCTGTCTGTCTCTCTGTCTTTCTCTCTGTCTTCTTCTTTGTCTTCTCTCTCCTCTCTTCTCTCTCTCTCTCTTCTCTCTTCTCTCTCCTCTTCTCTCTCTCTCTTTCTCTCTTCTCTCTCTCTCTCTTTACTCCATGTGTAGCAGCAACTAGTTGTTAGGTTTTTCTGACCTGTCTCCCCTCCTTTCCTCTTTCCTTTTACTCCTACGGTTATTTGCTGATATACAGCTGAAAAATAATTTCTAGTTCGAGTTCTCCCTCCCTTCCTCTCTGTTGACGGATTCGGAAGGACGGCCTGTTAACACGGACACAGAGACAGAAGGCTGTAAGCAACTCTGGAATATGTCGACTGGTGCCGTACGTGTCAGAGGCAGTGGAGTAG
>JABMCL010001440.1:297500-300000 GCA_018857735.1 Alviniconcha marisindica
CTCGTAAATATATAATATCTTATTTTCTCTGTCTGTCTGTCTCTGTTTCTCTGTCTCTGTCTGTCTCTCTCTGCCTCTCTCTCTCTCTCTCTCTCTCTCTCTCTCTCCTCTCTCTCTCTCTCTCTCTCTCTCTCTCTCTCTCTCTCTCTCTCTCTCTCTCTCTTCTCCGTGGAAAAGGTAATGATGATGACAGGTGATTAATACCTGGCCAAAAGCCTGCCGGCGATCACCGGGCACTAATGATAATTGCGCCATCCGTGCACCCTGGTCAACCGCTGGCCAGGGGAGGCAACAAGCAGCGAGAGTTGTCTCCCCTCAAGGCCGAGCGTTTGACCAATGGGATTCTTTATAGGCCGCGCTACCGCCACAGCAGTGATGGTGGTCAAGGGAGGTAATGGCGACGTCTGCGCCAATAACCTCCTGCCCCTTGCTCCTGTAGTCTAAGCGGGAAACGGGACCGATGTTTCAGTGGGCTTACCGATCTGTACTGCTGCCAACCCTTCTCTCCCCGCTTCTACTGTTGTATTAGCAGTGTTCTCCGTCTGCTGCTGCTGCTGCTTGTTTCTATATTAAATTTAGAAACTGGCTTTAGTCTGAGCCGGGAATGGGACCGAGGTTCCAAGGGCTTACTGATCTGTACAGCTGCCACCCCTCCTCCTACCAATTATATTGTTAATACTTCTTCATCTACTGCTGCTGCTGCTGCTGCTGCTTCTGCTTGATTTTATATTAAATTTAGAAGTTGGCTTTAGTGATAGTGTAGTCACCCTAGTCATCGTGCCGTACTCTCCACAGAGGCGACTGCTGCTGCTACTACTACTTCCGCTGCTGCTAGTACTAATACCACTACTAAAATCCCACCTCTACTACTGCTGATTTCTTCCATTTTATGAGTGAAGCTTATTTAAATGAAGGAGTTACGTTTCATTCGCGAGGACACCGAACCCACTGGCCTGTGAAGCATTACGCTGATTGTTGGTGGATATTTTTGATGCCATATGCAACTGACAATGTTATTCTTGAACGCAAGTCGACTTCGACATAACATTTGAAAGAGTAATTTTTCAGTATATTTGATCAGAGCTGAGTCTCAAATAGACCTGTAGCCTGTGTTAATAGAATTGTGAGATCGGACTCCAGCTACTTGCAGTAGACAAATATGTCCCCTCTCTCTCCCCCTCTCTCTCTCTCTCCCCCACCCCCACCCCACACACACACCACACACACCCCAACACACAACAACACACACACACACACACACAACACAACACCAAAACACACCCACACACACAACACCACACACACACAAGATAAGATAGTAAGATGATACTTTTTACCAAGGAAAAAATTTAATTTTTAAGCACGATTCGGTTTTTTTTTGCAAATCTGTCCCTGATGTCAAACACAGGAACCTCAATACATAAAACAAGAAACAAAAAGCGGGGGGGAAAACGTTTTAAAAACAAAACAAAATTTTTTTTTCCCGTCTAAAACTCAAATATACGAAACCCAAAATAAAAAAAGGAAAGAAAAAAATTTCCCAAAAAAAATTTTTCGAGAGAGAGAGGGGAGAGGAGAGAGAAGAGAGAAAGAGAGAGAGGGAGAGAGAGAGAGAGAGAGAGAGAGAGAAAGAACTCGAACTAATCGAAAACTTTAATCCAAGGATGTGGGGTTTAGGTATTTACCTTCTCCCCATTTTGAAAAAAAAAAAAACTAAAAATAAAACAAATATAAAAAAGATTAAAAGCAATTGATTAATGCAGTTAAAGTTCCTACAGATGTACAGAAACATCAGAATAAAATTTCTTTCATGGGCAACAACCCTAAAAATTTTTTAAGAAAACGTGTGATTAAAACAAATCGGTCCATATTGACGAAAGGTTTTTTCCAAAAATTTGGATTAGAGAGAGAGAGAGAGAGAGAGAGAGAGGAGAGGAGAGAGAGAGAGAGAGGAGAGGGGAGAGAGAGAGAGAGAGAGAGAGAAAAAGACAGAAGAAAAAGACAGACAGAAGACAGACAGACAGACAGACAGACGCGGGCAGACAGGAAGGGGGAAGTTGGGAAGTGGGGGGATTTTTTTCTTTTTCCCCCCCCCCCCCCCCTTCTAATTCAATTCAACATGAAAACCTTTTACCATGGAGAGAGAGAGAGGGGGGGGGGGGGGGGGAGAAATTTCGGTTATCCATGACGACACCCAAAAAACCCCCCCTCCCCCCCCCCCCCACCCTCCACACACAAAAAAAACAAACATCAAGCAAACAGAAAACAAACAAACAAACAGGATAAATATGCAGGGTCACTGGAATGGTCAGAGAGGGGTGCCGCAGATGCCCCTAGTTCCACGAGTGCTCTGGCTCAGTCGCCTGACTAACATAACCCGGCACTAACCCGGCACTAGCCCGCGATAAGGAGCGTGGCGGTCCGCCTGGCAAAGCATTCGCGGTGAAAATAAAACCAGGGTCTTAAGGACACCACACACCATTATTCTTCACACGAGAGG
>JABMCL010001440.1:305000-307500 GCA_018857735.1 Alviniconcha marisindica
CCACCATGATGACAGACCACCCTGATGAGAGACCACCCTGATGAGCGACCACCCTGATGACAGACCACCCTGATGAGAGACCACCCTGATAAATAACCACCCTGATGAGAGACAACCATAATGAGAGACCACCCTGATGAGAGACCACCCTGATGAAAGACCAGCCTGATGAGAGACCATCCTGATAAATGACCACCCTGATGAAAGACCACTAAATGATGAGAGACCCCCTGTGATGAAATACTATCCTGATGAGAGACCACCCTGATAAAATTCTATCCTGATGAGAGACCATCGCGGTGAATGACCATCTAATGAGAAACAAACGTGATGAAAGCCGCAAAGTGGCCATTTTGTGACCAGCAATCTGTATCAGTGACGTCACGAAGAAGGCTGCACTGTGTGGCAACAGTATCAATTACGTAACGAGGCAGCCTTCTTCAGCTCTTCATTAATAAATGAAATAAATAATAGTAATAAATCAACAGTATCAATTACGTCACGAGGCAGCCTTTTTCATCTCTTCATTAACAAATGAATTAAATAACAGTAATAAATCAACAGTATTAAATACGTTACAAAAAGGTTTTTAAAAAAAAAAACTTTAAAAAACCAAAAAAGTTACGAGCCAACCTTTCTCGGGTATTCATAAACAAATGAATTAAATCACAGTAATAAATCAACGGTATCAAATGCGTCACGAGCCCACCTTCTTCAGCTCTTCATTAAACGAATACATCATGTTATATTAACAGCGAAAATGTGTATAAGTATGTACAAAAAGATTAACCCCTTTCTTCCATTGTCTATGATATTTGAAAATCAGCTCAGGCTCCGAAATGTTTGATTGTAAAAAGCCTAAAAGCGAACATTTTGCATTCTGTGACCAAGGGTAAGAGGCATAGTGCAGGATGTACATGTGGAACAAATCATACAAAGACTCGTGAATGAGTGAGCGAGAGGAATAATTATTGTAACGATGGATGAATGTTTCTGAATAAACGCCCCAAAATGCTGTGCTTGGCAAAAAAATAAAAAAATAAAGCTTAAACAAAAATTAAAAAAATATTAGTAATAAACGAGCTGTGACATGGTTGCATGGCCGGGAACTCTAATTCGAATCAAAACTGGTACGTTGTATACATATTAAACCAGCAGACATCCTACGTTTATAGGTGTCTATCTTCGTTCTTCTCCAAATGTTGCTTTACGTGTACAGACACCATAAGGATTATTAGGGACGGAGAATCCAGGACGGCCACCTCGACTTTCACACAGCCCTTGAGCTCTCGAGACCACGTCTTCGTTGTTATTGGTTGAGTGTTGCTTTACGTGTACAGAAACCATAAGGATTATTAGGGACGGAGAGCCCAGGACGGACACCTCGACTTTCACACCGCTCCTGAGCTCTCGAGACTATGTCTTCTTCGCTGCTGTTGTATTGCTGAATGTCCTCGGATGTCGGTTGACATAATTATTAGGGACAAGCTGAGACCAATGCGTGAGCATGGTTCAATATTGCTTTACGTCCACGGAAACCAGAAGGCTCGTTAGGACGGAAAGCCCAGGACGGCCACCTCGACTTTCACACAGCTCCTGAGCTCTCCAGACTACGTCTTCGCTTCAGTTCGCCCTTTAAAATTAATACCAAGACTTGGCTGAAGTAAGTCCCTGGACACATCGCAGATTGGGGACAGAGAGTTCCTTTAACGGCTAGGAGTGTGACGCTACAGTTGTGCTGTCTGGCGCTCATTCATAATTCACCTTTTCGGCCCACCCGGCGCTGGCCGCCTTCCTGCACACGGAATACCAGCAGGAAGGATCAACAGCGTCCGGATCCGGAACTCTCTCTCCACGCCCAACATCGCCTCTCACAGTCGCCGCAGGGGACCTGTAAGGTGACAGCTAGGGCGTCTGACAAGCGCTGGAGTTTGACAAGGTTTACGTGGGGTCTTTTAGGTCTGGAGATGTGCCTGCCTAGCACTGCGCGCTGCATGCTGTCCCATGGCGACATGGTACTGACAGTTTACAGGTTAGTTTGAAGCATATGCTATGTGCGAAGTGTCAGAGAAAGAAAAGGGCGAGAAGTGCCTGGGGGTGGGGGTGGGGGGAGGTGATGAGTATAACATGTCTCAGCGTTTAATATGCTTGAGAGAGAGAGAGAGAGAGAGAGGAGAGAGAGAGAGAGAGAGAGAGAGAGAGAGAGAGAGAGAGAGAGAGAGAGAGAGAGAGAGAAAAGGTGTGGGGGGAGGAAGAATGTGGGAGTGGGGCACACTCCAAGACTCTCTTTCCGGCACCCTTCCTCAAAACTCTGCCATATCTGGTTACGCCACTGAAGAAGCTCTTATCTCCGCGAATCTGTCCATCGACGCTGTCAGAACCCTCCGAAAGGTTTGGATACGAATAAGACCGTGGCAGCAACATAGTGTCGAAGCACGTACATCAGATTCGAGCAGGCCCGAAGAAATAAATTTATTCCCGTCTCGATTCAAAAGACTTT
>JABMCL010001440.1:312500-315000 GCA_018857735.1 Alviniconcha marisindica
GCCATCCATTTAAAAAATAAAATAAAAAATAAAAAAAATCATCCACAGGATAGATCTGCTCTCAGCCAATCAGAGGCAATGATCGTCGATTAGGGCGAATGTTCCCAGAACATGTTGAGCGAAGCTTTTTGGACCCCAAATATAGCTTCGACGAATACTTCCAACTAGGTTCGCGAAGAAAAGTTGGCCCAATTAAGAACCAACTAACTTCGCCGAATACTTCCAACTAGGTTCGCGAAGAAACATTCGCCCAATTAAGAACGGGCTTTAGCCGCTGACGGGCCGTAGAACACAAGAACTATGTACAGTGGATGGGCGCTCAGTACCAAGAATCAACCAAAATGTGTCTCGCCGGCATTTCAGTCTATTCATGAATCTCATTCTTCGCGTGGCTTCAAACGACGTAAATACCGTTCAGTGAGAAAAGCTGTCTGCGCCTGTCTCATCCATCCCATCGATAAACTAGTACAGATATCGATAAAGGAAAACAAAACAAAACAAGACAAAAACTAAAATAAAAAATAAAAAGACACTTACCGGTGCACGAGGCATGCCTAAGCATGCGCATAAGTCTCTAGTGTGTACAGCCGAAGGCGTCTTACGCGTACAGCCGATGGTGAGTATACACAGATTTTCGTCTCGATTTGCAGCGGTGTTCGGAGACTTGTTTTTTCCCCCGGAGAACTTTGTTTTTTCTCTCAACCTAAACGGCATAACCGTTTAAAGATTTGCCCTACAGTTATAGTCCCTCTAGGATAGTGTGCTGATAACATTTAGTACGTGACTTTGTCCCCACCTCACCAGGGATGTGGTCTCAGATGTGGCGATGCGCGCACAGTGTAGTGCGTGGGTGTGTGCAGCGTGTGAGGGTGTGGTCTGTGTGTGCGTGTGTGTGTGTGTGTGTGTGTGTGTGTGTGGTGGTGTGTGCGTGCGTGGTGTGTGTGTGGTGTGTGTGTGTGCGTGCGTGGTGTGTGTGTGTGGTGTGTGTGTGGTGGTGTGTTTGAGAGTGTGTGTGTTGTGTGTGTGTGTGTGTGTGTGTGTGTGTGTGTGTGTGTGGAAGAGAGAGAGAGAGGTGAGGTATGAGTGTGTAGGTTGGGGTTGTGGAGAGAGAGAGAGAGAGAGAGAGAGGAGAGGGGAGGAGAGGAGAAGAGAGGAGAAGAGAGGTATGTGTGTGTTGTGTGTGTGTGTGTGTGTGTGTGTGTGTGAGAGAGAGAGAGAGAGAGAGAGAGAGAGAGAGAGAGAGAGAGAGAGAGAGAGAGAGAGAGAGAGAGAGAGAGAGAGAGAGAGAGAGAGAGAGAGGCTATGTGTGTGTTATGTGTGTGTGTGTGTGTGTGTGTGTGTGTGTGTGTGTGTGTGTTTTGTGTGTGTGTGTGTGTGTGTGTGTGGTGATGTGAGAGAGAGAGAGAGAGAGAGAGAGAGAGAGAGAGAGAGAGAGAGAGAGAGAGAGAAGAGAGAGAGAGAGAGAGAGAAGACAGAAGAAGAGAGACAGACAGAAGACAGAGCACACAGACACACAGACACACAGACAAAGACAAGCAGAAAGCAGAGCAGAGAGAGAGAGAGAGAGAGAGAGAGAGAGAGAGAGAGAGAGAGAGAGAGAGAGAGAGAGAGAGAGAGAGAGAGAGATTTTGCGTACATGAGTTTCGTCATCGCGCACGCGTGGTTGTTTGTATGTGTGTGTTGTGTACGTGCCTGTTTGCTTGTGTGTGTTTCAGTGCGGTATATGTGTTTGTTTACGCGTCTCTGTGTGTGTGTCCACCAATGAAAGCAACAGCGCAGAAAAACCCAGCAACAACAAAAGAAACAATCCCAACAGCAGGATTAACAGTGATAACAATAGCAACACCGAAACGGTAATAACTTCAGTCAACAGCAAACAGTACCAACTCTCAAAACGTCTCTCCTCTCCTTTCCTTTCCCCTCCCTCCCCCGTCCTCGTGACGTGCTTAACGTCATTCTCTCTTTTTGGCAGTTCACTCCCAGTCAGCAGCAAATTCCATACAGCATGAGGGAGAAACAAACCACAAGTCGAAGTCCTAGTAAGTCTTGTTCACGTCACACTTCACCTCATCACTGAAGATGTTTGGGAGAAAATGAAGTCGAATGAACTGAGGGCGCAGAAATTGCAAGTAAGTTGGTTAGTGATTTGATTTTAACGTCCCGCTATCCGCACAGAGTCACCTCAGGACGATGTACACATTCAAAAATCTTCACACCAGTTGCAAACACAGGGCGGAAACCCTGGCAGTAAAGCCCTTTCTTAACTGGGCGAACACTTGTTCGCGAACATAGTTGGGAGTATTCGGCGAATACAGTTGGTTCTTAATTGGGCGAACTTCCTAAAAGCTTCGCTGGAAACACTCGCCCAGTTCGACGAACATTGCCTCTGATTGGCTGAGAGCAGAGCTCTCCTGAGGATGAGGAAGAAATAAAAATAAGAATGGATGACGGTGTCGCTAGGTACTTTACTCGCTTCGGAGGGATTTGCTTTATTTGTTGA
>JABMCL010001440.1:320000-335000 GCA_018857735.1 Alviniconcha marisindica
TGATTCGGAAAAGATAGTTTTGACCTCTAGTGGTTAACAGCTGTGATTGTTGAATCAGTAGGCTACTCTCGGTCTCTGTGTTTCTACTTTTGCGAGTTGTAGTGGGGAGAGGGGGAGAGCTGTGACTGTTGAATCAGTAGGCTACTCTCGGTCTCTGTGTTTCTGCTTTTGCGAGTTGTAGTGGGGAGAGGGGGAGAGCTGTGATTGTTGAATCAGTAGGCTACTCTCGGTCTCTGTGTTTCTGCTTTTGCGAGTTGTAGTGGGGAGAGGGGGAGAGGTGTGATTGTTGAATCAGTAGGCTACTCTCGGTCTCTGTGTATCTGCTTTTGCGAGTTGTAGTGGGGAGAGGGGGAGAGCTGTGACTGTTGAATCAGTAGGCTACTCTCGGTCTCTGTGTTTCTGCTTTTGCGAGTTGTAGTGGGGAGAGGGGGAGAGGTGTGATTGTTGAATCAGTAGGCTACTCTCGGTCTCTGTGTTTCTACTCTTGCCAGTTGTAGTGGGGAGAGGGTGGGAGCTGTAATTGTTGAATCAGTAGACTACTCTCGGTCTCTGTGTTTCTATTTTTGCAGAGGTGGTAGTGGGGAGAGGCGGAGAGCTGTGGTCGTTGTATCAGTAGGCTACTCTGGGTCTCTGTGTTTCTACTTTTGTGAGTTGTAGTGAGGAGAGGGTGAGAGCTGTGACTGTTGAATCAGTAGGCTACTCTCGTTCTCCGTGTTTCTACTTTTGCGAGTTGTAGTGGGGAGAGGGTGGGAGGTGTGATTGTCGAATCAGTAGGCTACTCTCGGTCTCTGTGTTTCTACTTTTGCGGAAATTGTAGTGGGGAGAGGGGTAGAGCTGTGGTCATTGAATCAGTAAACTACTCTAGGTCTTTGTGTTTCTATTTTTTGCAAAGATGGCAGTGGGGAGAAGGTAAGCTCCTGCAAGGAACGAACAAAGTGGGCTAAGTCATTATCATGTACTCTACAACATGGAGACGCCAAAACCAGATGAAAAACTTAGAAAAAGCTTTCTCCCACAATTACATGAACTTTTTCATTTTTCTTCTTCTTCTTGTTCTGTCGTCAGTCTCCTGTTTTTCTCTGCTTTTTGATTTTTTTATAATAATTATTATTCTTTCCCCTTCACGTAGACTGCCTGATATTGGATATTCGTCTTTGTTTTTGTTTTCTATTCCCTTTGAATCATTTTATCTTTGTTACTGTCACCTTAGTGCTGAAAGGAAGGATGCTATTTATAGGTCATCTTCTTCTCTTCTTTTTTTCTCTTTTTATTTTTTATTTTTTAGCTTTCTCTTCGTATTGGTTCGTGAACGCTACACGGCTAAGTACAGCCAAAATGTCTTCTTCTTTTTTTCCTTCTTTTTTTTCTTCTGTTTCCTCTTTCCCTTCTTCTTCTTCGCTCTCCCTCGCGGAGGTGTGTTGGCGGGTTGATGTGTGCCGGCGGGTTGGTGTGTGTGTGTGTGTGTGTGTGTGTGTGTGTGTGTGTGTGTGTGTGTGTGTGTGTGTGTGTGTGTGTGTGTGTGTGTGTGTGTGTGTGTGTGTGTGTGTGTATGTCTGTGCGTGCGTGCGTGCGTGCGTGAGTGAGTGTGTGTGTGGGGGTGGCGGAGGGGGGAGGGTAGGGGTTACCCCCTTCGTCATCTCCCTTCATTCATATCTGCCTTCGTTTCCATTTTTGAAACTCTTTCACTTTTACCCCCGTCACGTCAAGCATGATCAAAGACATTCATTTCCCCCCTCTTCTTCCCAGATGGATAAGCAATAACACAGACGACTAGACACAGAGGAACCCAGCGGGATTTGAACCTGCAATCCACAGTTTTACCTCACTGTTCCTTACAGCAGCACCGCGCCGGCTCTAAGCACAAATCATTCTGCTGGTGCATGCTCCGCTTATTTGATAATAATAGTTCCCCACCCTCTTCCCCTTTCCCTGGATTTTCGATTCCTGCTAGAATTTGTTTAGAGACAGCGGGGCTTTAAACTGTAGCCATTCATCATCGTCTAGATGCTCCCAGGAGTACAAGGCGGATATCGAAAGGTCAGCAACTCGCCATCAGCACATTAGGGCAGCAGGTCGACCCGACGGGCAAGGCAAACAACGTCTCAAATCAGTGCTCGGTGGATGTAGGCGCTCGGGAACGCCCATACGAACTCCGCCCCGCCTCTCAAGACGTTTACCCAGCGAGCATATTAGGGCGGCAGCTCGACCCGATGGAAAAGGCAAACAACGTCTCAGTTCAGTTCAAAGTGGTATGTAGGTGCTCGGGAACGCCCATGCGTAGTCCTACTCCGTCCTGCCTCTGAAGAGATTCTCCATCGTCGCCTTTGAAACTGTTGCAATGGTAGCAGACGCATCATGCAAAAGCTAAATATATATGTATTATGATCTACCCGAGGCGTAAAAGACGGAACCAATGACAGTTCTGGGTTCTCAGCAACGGGAACCTTAATTTCTGCGTCCGCAGTACCCATCGGGGGGTGGAACTGGAGACTCAGAATGTATCGTACTCATGAACTACTCTGTGGGAAGCATGAAACAACAGCAACACGCAAACCTCTCATCCATGTGTACTGGATTAAGCTGCGAGATGAAGAGGACTCAAACACCATTCCAATTCAAAAATCCTTCCACGCCGAAAGTTTTTGAGTGTTCACCAAAGATAGCAGTCTTAACTGACATCACTAGTATGTGTGTGTGTGTGGGTGCGTGCGTGCGTGCGTGCGTGCGTGCGTGCGTGCGAGCGAGCGAGCGTGCGTGCGTGCGTGTGTAGTATGTGTGTGTGTATGTACGTGCGTGCGTGCATGCGTGCGTGCGTGCGTGCATGCGTGTGCGTGCGTGCGTGTGCATGCGTGCGTGTGTGCGTGCGTGCGTGCGTGCGTGCGTGTGTGTGTGTGTGTGTGTGTGTGTGTGTGTGTGTGTGTGTGTGTGTGTGTGTGTGTGTGTGTGTGTGTGTGTGCTCTGTCTCCGCACAGTGGTGACCACAAAATCATTCAATCCTCAGACGCCCACCAGATTGCCTTCAATGAGCACAGAACCATTCCCCGCCTGACAACAGGCCACCGTAGATCCTCGGAACCTCCGAGGACTGGCAGGATCCCCACGCCCTCTCTGTAACTATAGAAGCGTATCAAACCCCAGAGAACCTTCTGCACAAACTCCAAGAAGAACCCAAACTCTAAGCACTGGTTTACGACATCCGTCCTTCAACCATTGCCGTATTTAGTTACGCCATAGGGTCCCGAAAACTGTCAGCTAACGAACAGTTTTTTGTTGGTGATCAAACAGTAGTAAGTTTGTTACAAACAACTCAGATTACAACAGACGTTTCTTTTCTAGCTGACCATGTTGCTTACGCCAGCTCAAATAAAACCACAATCGTTTGAATCGAGACGGAACTCTTTTTTACCCGGGGTGGATGTGTCTCATGTTTATGTGCGTGCTTTGGCGCTAGGTTGCTTCTACAGTCTTATTAGTACTCGAACCTTTCGGAGGGCGCTGACCGCGTCGGTGGACAGCTGCGCGGAGATAAAGAGTGCCCCTTCAGTGGCGTAACCAAATCTGGCAGAGTTTGGAGGAAGGTTCCGGAAAGCGATGCTCGGAGTGTGCCTTCTGCAGTCGAGTTCCTGCTCTCTTCGAAGATGAGAGACAGGAAGACTGGCCCAGTTCAGGAACAGATCTAGAGAGGGGCACATCACGAGTCCTATAATAACGTCGCTCACAGTCCTCTGATTGAGGCGGTAGTCGAGACTGACCTTTCGCTGCAGATCGAAAGGCTTAAAGATAATCGTTTAGCCGAAACTGTAGCTTCGGGAAAGGGGAATCGCTTCTCCATCTGGCGAAGAAACGAAAGACAAGAACGGATCAAGACTTTGTTTGACAGAGGCAAAAACACCCCTAATGGTGCTGCTCCTTCGGCCAGCTTCCTTGAATGGAAGGATTTGCCGCACTTGGACGGCTGAGGTGGGGTTGGAGGGGTGGTGGTGCGGGAAGGAGAAAAACATGAAATAAGAATGTGCGATGGAATCAGAGAATGTGCCGCAGCGTGGATTGGGACAGGTCCAATGAGGGTGCAGCGGCAACCTAAAGGGAGACTGGTCCAATTTGGGATTGTTCTTTGGAATTGTTCTTTGGAATCGTTTTGTGGAATTGTTCTTTTGGGAATTGTTCTTTTGGGAATTTTTCTTTGGAATGTTCTTTGGAATTGCTCCTTGGAATTGTTTTGGGGAATTGTTCTGGGGAATTGCTCTGTGGAAGCGAGATTTCTGTCGGAACTGCGTCTTGTGAGAGGGCAGATAACAGGAGTTGGACTGGGTCTGACGGCAGCCGTTTCTCTGCCGGTCTTACGTTAGCACAGGCGTACGTGCCTTTCCAAGCCACTCCTTGATACATGTGCCTGTGCAATCCATTATTTGTCAATGCAGTTCACTCATTAATACATGTTCCTATGCAGTCCGCTCGTTGTCTATGCAGTTCACTCATTAATACATGTTCCTATGCAGTCCATTCGTTCTCTGTGCAGTCCATTCCTTGATACATGTGCCTATGCAATCCATTATTTTTGTATGCAGTTCGCTCATTAATACATGTCCCTATGCAGTCCACTCGTTATCTATGCAGTCCACTCCTTGCCTATGCAGTCCCCTCTTTGCCTACGCAGTTCACTCCTAATACATGTGCCTATGCAATCCATTCCTTGCCTATACAATCCACCCCTTGCCTATAATAATAATGATGATGATAATAATAATAGGAAACTTTAAGAGCGCTTTCGGAAATCCAAAGCGCATTACAACTGAATGAAAAACATACAATTCGCAAATATCCATAATTGTACAAATCAATAATTGTACAACAAGCGTCCAAAATATATTAAAATTAACAAACATTTTAATACAAAGCATGGCAAAACAACACGCACACAAGATCGCGCGCGCGCGCACACACCACACACACACACACACACACACACACACACACACACACACACACACACACACACACACACACACACACACCACCCACACACACAAAACACCCCGCACACACACACACACACACACACACACACACACACACACACACACACACCACACACACACACACACACACACACACACACACACACACCACACACCAATCACACTAAAAACGACAAAAAATTGCAAATTATTTTTCCCCACTCTACCCAATTTTGCACCGACACAATATATAGTACGTAAAAACGTTCAACACGCGCATCGCCCCAGCATCACACACACACACACACACACACACACACACACACACACACACACCACACACAACACACACACACACACACCACACACACACACACACACACACACACACACACACACACACACACACACACACACACACACACACACACACACACACACACACACACACAATCATTATACAGAGCATAAAAATAAAAACGTATCTTAAATAAAATAAATATGCAAAATTATGTTTGTCTCGCTCTCACATTCTCTCGCCCGACCCAATTTCTTCCAGACATACACCCGCACACACATATTATTATGTAACGTTCAAAACACGTTCCAAACACGCGTGCATCCGCACGCGCGAGTCAAAACACACACACACACACACACACACACACACACACACACACACACACACACACACACACACACACACACACACACACACACACACACACGCGCGTGCCATCGCTAAAAGCATTAAAATACTGAATTAATTTTAAAACTGAAACTGCAGTAGGTATAAAAGATTTTTTTATAAACATTCTTCTCTGTCAGTGGCACTTTCATTCGTGACCCGACGGCAGGTGCTGAAAGCCAAAATTAAGAAGATATTTATTTATTTGTATTGTTTTATTTGTTTTATGTTATAACTGAATTCGTGTTTTAACCTCACAGTAGAAAAAACAACAAAAAACAACAACAACTGCAACTTGAGGATTGTCCAAGCATTTATGGGAATCGCGATCATGGCGATTGTGATTATGGCCACTGGGAATCATAATGATGGAAATCTTGATGGCCCACTATGGAGGCCAAGCTATTGGGATAAGTCAGCTACACACACTCATCATCGACAACCGGCCTGCCCCCACTGACGTCTCTGCCGCAATTGCTTACGCCACAGCCTCGAAAATTTACAGACAGCAGTCCGCCCACACTCCGAGCATCGCTTTCCGGCACCTTTTTTCCAAACTCTGCCAGAACTGGTTATGTCACTGAAGGAGAACTCTTTATCTCCGCACAGCTGTAAGCCGACGCTGTCAGCGCCCTCCGAAAGGTTAGGGTACTAATAAGACTGTGGAAGCAACACAGCGCTCAAGCACGCACGGAAACATGAGGCACTTCCGCCCTGGGTAAAATCTTTTAAAAACGAGCTCCGTCTCGATTCAAACGATTTTGGTTTTATTTGCGCCTGCGTAAACAACGTGGCCTATGACTTACGCCTTCTGTCCCACTTCACGACACAGACGGGGCTACGGATTTGACTCATCGTCGAACGCTGAAGAAGAAGAATCCAGATAACAGCCGACGTTACCAGTGTAGCTCTCCTAGGATGGCTGAATAAACACAAATGCCTGGTGTTCTGTCCTCGTGGTTTCTAAGTCGCTCGATTGCGGAAACAAGTCGCCTTGCACCTGCCCAAACCAGGATAGGCTGTTGGAGCAGTCAGTTCGCTGGGGAGTGGGCGTTTGGACCACACTCCGAGCATCGCTTTCCGGCACCTTCCTCCAAACTCTGCCAGATTTAGTTACGCCACTGAAGGGGCACCCTTTATCTCCGCGCAGCTGTCCAGCGACGCGGTCAGCGCCCTCCGGAAGGTTCGGATAATAATATGACTGTAGAAGCAACCAGCGCCAAAGCACGCACGTAAACATGAGACGCATCCACCCCGGGTAAAAAGAAGAAGTTCCGTCTCGATTCAAATGATTGTGGTTTTATTTGTGCTGGTGTAAACTTTGTTGGCGGCTATAAATGACACGCCTGGTTGTATTTGAGTTGTTTGTAACAAACTTACTACTGTTTGAGCACCAACAAAAAACTGCTCGTTAACTAACAATTTTCTGAACCCAATGGCATAACTAAATACGGCAGTGGTTGAAGGAAGGATGTCGTAAACCAGTGCTTGGAATTTGCGTTTGGACTTGCGTGTGGCTGCTTCGATTTGCTCGCGAGGATTTAAAAAAAAAAATCCATTTGTTCAGGAGAAAGAATAAGGCAGGCGGCAATACCTGCGTGTGTTACCGACACTTAACTTGTTCCTAACGCGGTTAGCCCCTCAGCACGCGCACACTAAACGCGCCCCACTTTCCACTTCCGACAGCTCATTTGGAGAAATGTCATCGATGAAGAAACTGCGTGGCTTGACAGAACATTTTGCGGAAAACCAAGGGCTGGTTACGCGTGAGCGACACGCTTCTTACGTTATGCAACGAATAGTAAACGACAGATACTCTTTTGTCTAAAGTAACCGATCAGTGAGAAAATTCACCCGGCTTAAACCACCCAGCAGTCGTCTTCATACATTCCGTTGCGGTGTTGAATGTCGCAGTTCTGTCAAATTTGCACTGCCTACGATCACCCACACCCTTCCCCGATTCTTCTTCTTCTTCTTCTTCTTCTTCTTCTTCTTCTTCTCTTCTCTCTCTCTCTCTCTCTCTCTCTCTCTCTCTCTCTCTCTCTCTCTCTCTCTCTCTCTCTCTCTCTCTCTCTCTCTCTGTGAATCTTTTGAGAAACTTCTCCTTGTTGACTTAAATCTGTTTCGAAAACATCACGAGAACGGTAAATGGGCACTATCGCTTTTATTCGGCTGGGAAGTCAGCCATTAGCAGACGACACCTCTGAGCGTGCGCACTAGAGCCCTATAAATGGCGTCTTCCCGGTCAGCACTGATGGCCGCGGTTGTAACAAGCAGTTGCTGTGAAGTTGTTTAGAGAAAAATGCTGTCAGTCTGCCGTAGCCATAGTTGGCATAAGAGATAAAGCTCCACAACGTCAGCCGCTAAATCTTCCCAACACGTGGGCGCCTTTGTCGGAGCCAGCTTACGTCAGTGGGCGGAGCTTCCGCTCTCCTGGTGGTGCATTAATTGTACAAAATTGTGTGAAACTGGTAATTATAGCGTCGGCAGCGGAATACCTCCCACTGTGTATTATGCTTACTGGTAAAGCAGTGGCTTGAGAGAAGAAAAAAATCTGTTGACCCCGTCTGCACTTCCTTTCCATGGCACAAAAAGGCAATTGAGCTCCTCAACCATAATTCATTGTAAAAGAAAGGGAAAAAGAGAGCAAAGAAAGAAAGAAAGAAAGAAAGAAGCAACGAAACAAAAGAACTGCCTGTGTGCAAACCTACACAGTCAGTGCATAAAGTGAGGTCTTAAAATATTGTGTAGCCTGCCAAATCCGATAGTGTTCCAATAACAATAACAATTCATTTTCTCGTAAAGAGGCAGTTATCTTTACTTTGATGGAAAACGAGTGAAAAGTTAAACAAGTTTTTTTCTTCTTTCTTTTTCCAGTCTTTCTCCATGAAGCAGATCTTTTTTTAATGGCCCGTGAGCATTATCTGTCTTTAAAGCTAGAGAGCACTTTAGGTCTGACACAATGTCTGAGTAAAGCGTTGTTTACACGCTTTAGGTCTGACACAATGTCCGAGTAAAGCGTTGTTTACACGCTTTAGGTCTGACACAATGTCCGAGTAAAGCGTTGTTTACACGCTTTAGGTCTGACACAATGTCCGAGTAAAGCGTTGTTTACACGCTTTAGGTCTGACACAATGTCCGAGTAAAGCGTTGCTTCCAATTGGCAAAGGACAGACGAATAAAGAAATAAACCAACGAATTTCCATGCTATGCCTTGAACATGGAAATGGATGGATCCGTTAACTTCTCCAGCTGTGGTTGCATTGGAAGTTACTAAGGCTAACTTCTCGAGCTGTGAAGTTACTACAGCTGACTTCTCGAGCTGTGGTTGTATTTGAAGTTACTAAGGTTAACTTCTGAACCTGTGATTGTATTTGAAGTTACTAACGTTAACTTCTCAATCTGTGAGTGTATTTGAAGTTATTTCGGTTAACCTCTAAAGCTGTGAGTGTATTTGAAGTTACTGAAGTTAATTTCTCAAGCTGTGATTGCTTTCGAAGGCTCCTTCTGTTGCAGTAACTTCTCGGGATGTGATTGGATTTGAAAGTTCAGCCTGTTGTATCCATTTTTTGAGTTGTGATTGGTTTTGAAAGTTCAGCCTGTTGCAGCCACCTTTTAAGTTGTGATTAGAGTTGAAAGTTCGGCCTGTTGCATCCACCTTTTGAATTGTGATTGGATTTGAAAGTTCAGCCGGTTGCATCGACCTTTCGAGTTGTGATTGGATTTAAAAGTTCAGCTACTTCTTAAACCGTGCTTGGTTTTGAAGATCCAGCCTGTTGCACCAACCTCCCGACCAGCAGAACTGGACACTGACTCTAGAGGGTGGCCAGGCTCCAGCTTCATTGGGCGGGCCTGTGATGTGTGCAGCCAGTCACCGTGACCACCTTCAGCCGGCACGGAGCACCGCAAGTCTGCAGGTCTGCAGTAATCGCCTCATCAATGCAAGCGCATCGCCGACCTCCAACAGTCTCCACCGTCTACTGGTGCGCTTGAATAGGACTGGGAAACAATATCCCAGCATGGACGTCGTAATCCGCTGCATGGCGCTGCAAGCGGTCAGCGTGACACCTTACATCAATAATTCATGATCATGAGCCTCTTTTGTCAGAGTCCAGCCTTCCGTATCGCTACGTCGGCGCCGCTGTTTCTCAGCTGCGTCCCCGATAGCGCTGCCGGCGACGTGATAAGAGGGTGTACACTGGCCGTCAAGTGCGTGTATCGATAATCGACCTGTATCAGCCTCGTTTCAAGGCATCCGGTGCTGAAAGTGGACACTAGGCGCGCCAACTCGTGAGATTTGTAGGATAACAAGGCCCGCATTCCTCAGTGTCCAAGCAACGCCCGTCTTGGTCGGGTCTGTGGTTTGCTTGAGTATAAGTCTCCGGAGAGGTGTTGGTGATAGCCGTCGTCTCATGAGGTAGAAGAACGAGAAACCTTCACTTAAGGAGTGTCAGTGGCCAGAGGAAGAACTCTCCTCTCGAAAGCCAAAGATTATACATAATCGAGGGTGGTCACCAGAGAAGATGGATGACCCTTAGGTGCTAGATAGCTTTGCGACCCCCACCTCCTCCCCCAGGTTCCTTTAGAGTCAAATTCTATGCAGGCTCTACAAAAGTCCTTCGGCTGTGACTACACACAGCGGTCTTCCGTGTGTATACGCATACAGAAAAATCGGATACGCGCGTTACTGATCCTATAGTCCATGTCAGAGTTTGTTGGATTACGGAAATACCAGAAATAATCCCGCACGCCCATCCTGAAAGTGTCCGTTTCTTCAGAATATTAAAGTGGGCGCTACACGGAAGAAGAAGAAGAAGAACTTCCGAACTTTTACAAGTTTCAGCCTGGACTAGTCACAATGGACAGCCAACACAAAGCAAGCAGCATGTCACTGTCAGAGAACCACACCGTACCCATCCACTTTCTTCTTCTTTGTCATACTGCCCAACTGACTACAGGGAGTTAATTTCCTTCTGCCCCAACGCCATCGCCGACAGGAACAACCGGCCCGAGGATGCGGTCACAGGTGCCACCTTCTAGTCCTCCCAGTCCCAGCTGTCCAAATGTCTATAACAGACACACACTAGACCCCCCCCCCGCCCCCCCATTCCACTTCCCATCTCACCTCACACTGTCCACATTAACAGCTTCAGAACAATGAAGCCGGTCTCATGAAGCAGATCTCAGCTTCAGAACAATGAAGCAGGTCTCAGCTTCAGAACAATGAAGCAGGTCTCATGAAGCAGGTCTCAGCTTCAGAACAATGAAGCAGGTCTCAGCTTCAGAACAATGAAGCAGGTCTCATGAAGCAGATCTCAGCTTCAGAACAATGAAGCAGGTCTCAGCTTCAGAACAATAAGCAGGTCTCATGAAGCAGATCTCAGCTTCAGAACAATGAAGCAGGTCTCAGCTTCAGAACAATGAAGCAGGTCTCAGCTTCAGAACAATGAAGCAGGTCTCATGAAGCAGATCTCAGCTTCAGAACAATGAAGCAGGTCTCAGCTTCAGAACAATGAAGCCGGTCTCAGCTTCAGAACAATGAAGCAGGTCTCATGAAGCAGGTCTCAGCTTCAGAACAATGAAGCAGGTCTCAGCTTCAGAACAATGAAGCAGGTCTCTTTACAAAAGAAGAAGACGAACATTAAGCCGTCAGCACAAGAACGCTTTTGCACCCAGGTGGTCTGTGAGAGAGGTCGACCCTTTCGCTGTGTTGTTAATTGTGGAGGACAGGATCGCCAGATAGTTTCCCCAAACCACGATTGTGCAATGAATATATTTCTGTTTATCGGTATGGGCTTAGGGTTTTAGTCGCCATGCATCAGAACTGATGGACTGCATTCAAATGTGAGAGGAAAGATATACTAATGGCCCCTCCCTCCCTGAACTGTGAGAGGAAAGATATACTAAGGGCCCCTCCCTTCATGAACTGTGAGAGGAAGGATAGACTAAGGGCCCCTCCCTCCCTGAACTGTGAGAGGAAAGATATACTAAGGGCCCCTCCCTCCCTGAACTGTGAAAGATATACTAAGGGCCCCTCCCTCCCTGAACTGTGAGAGGAAAGATATACTAAGGGCCCCTCCCTCCCTGAACTGTGAGAGGATGGATAGACTAAGGGCCCCTCCCTTCATGAACTGTGAGAGGAAGGATAGACTAAGGGCCCCTCCCTCCCTGAACTGTGAGAGGAAGGATAGACTAAGGGCCCCTCCCTCCCTGAACTGTGAGAGGATGGATAGACTAAGGGCCCCTCCCTCCCTGAACTGTGAGAGGAAGGATAGACTAAGGGACCTCCCTCCCCAGGATATATTAAGGGCCCCTCCCTCCTCTCCCCCTCTCTTCTCTACCATTGAAACCAGAGGCATCTTAACGCTCTCACTAAAACCAGTAACAACAGCAACAGCAACAACAACAGAAAACAAGAACAAAAACCAAAAACACCAAAAAACAAACGGTAGCCCTAAAATTCAGATGGAATTTCCTTGCAAGTCTGTCTCCAAGGAAAACACACCCATAACATAACAAGAAACGTTCATTTAGAGAACACTGCCCCTCACAAACATTTAAGTGTTTTGCAAATCGGGCAACAAAACACCAGCTAGGGATGCTACGCGACGACCAAACGGCATTGAGCGGGTTAACCTTAGATCAGCAAAGCGAAGACCAAATATAAGGGATTCTTCTCATAACGAAAAATGGCTCAGGTTTCGTTTTTTTTATTTTTTATTACTGAGCTCGTGTGGATTAAAACTATATTTCTCTCTCTACCTCTTTCGATTGATTCCTGAGGGCGCCAGCACAGGAGCGGGAACCAGTCCAGGAGAACAGACAATTAAACCATGCGGGGAACGGTGTCTGTTCATGGGAACAGTAGACGAGAGATGTTCGAAGAATGATTATAAGGATACAAGGATATTTTTTTCGCCAATGACATTTAAATGTACACAGGAATTTGTCTGGGTGACGTTCCCCATTCATACAGCGCATTAACAAACAGACAAAACATTACAATTATCTATGTAATGAAAGTTATAAATAAATCTTAATTCAACAATGTAACGATCTCATTCATGCAATGTAAGCTAACACGCGCACACACACACACACACACACACACACACACACACACACACACACACACACACACACACACACACACACACACACACACACACACACACACACACACACACACACACCCACACACACACACACACACACACACACACACACACACACACACGACATGGCATAACGTTTCGCAGTTCACACAGGCGGGTGCGAGTAGCCTGCACATCCAACTTACGAACCATGCACTCTAAAACAAGCCACCCCTAAGTCACAGCTAATCACAGTCACATACAGAAGTAATGTAGTAGTATGTGCATTATGGAGCATCACAAAAGGCAAGCTCCGATTAAAACGGAACAGTTATGACTGTAGTAGAGTAAACCTTGGAGAATATCTAATAATAACACTCACTAAAACTGAAAATGGAACAGTTACAACTGTTGCTGGATAAAATCCGTAACAGTGCTTCTGTGTATTGCCGATACACATGCACGCACACCCTTCCCCAGCACTTACTGCTACAACTATTAACATTCAATCATTAATAATTCCTACAAAAGTGTAACGAAATTTAAAAGAAACCAGTAAAGACTAAAATTATATAACTGCCTTAAAGATGTATATATCGCAAACACGCACACACTTTCTTACCCACAGCCGCATACAAAGTAGGAATGTCCTAACTCAAAAAGAGAGTGCGCCGAGCATTCAGCTCCGCATTGTACGGGGTTCCCTCCTTCACTGCGCACATTTGCATTGGAACCACTACTCATCGCATTAATTCTTTCGCCAACAAGGTACAAAAAGCAAACATAACTGTTTTCCGTTTTGCAAAATTCCCCTTTTTATGTCCAAATTCTGACGATTCTAACGTACTAATTCCAGAGGCGCTTAGTTTTTCTTTGAGCCTTTCTTCCTCTTCAGTCGATGTTGTTGACAGGAAAACAACATAGCTCAACCAAAAACAGATACGTGGTTTAGCTTTTCACTTCATTTTTCGTTGATTCTGACCGTTTAGCTGTTGTTTAAGTGTCGTTTTGTAGCTTGACAAAGGGGATTACCCCGAAAATTTGCTGGTTTTGTTTTGTCCTAATAAATAGCGTTCTTTTGAATCTTTTATGTGTTTGAATCTTCAGTCGATGCGTTTGCATTTTTGTCTGTTTTGTTTTGCCCTGATGCCCGCGTCTCTTACTCTTCTCAGTGCCATTGAATGGGATTCATGCCGTGTTGACGAGTATTCTTTCGTGAAATGATATGATCTTTCAGATCTGGTTGCTTCACCTCATGCTTTAACTGATACAGCGGGGAAAACTCCATGACTACAGGGTCTTGTACACGAAGAACAACAAAAGCACGTCAAGACAATGGCCAGGCGTGCGTTGTGGGATAAAACAAACGGCTACTTTTTATGGAGATTTTCTGTATAATATATCGATAGGTTCCAAACATGTCTTGCAATGCTATTGTCGGCTAGCGCTGTTACAAGTTTGACAACAACGTGTTTTTGTTGTTGTTTTTAACAAAAGATTGATAGCGTATGAAAAAAATAATGCTAATGTCAAACATGCATTAAAAACAATTCTTTCTTTTTCTTTAAAGAAATGTGAAAAGTATTCTGCCAGTTTGGCCCTTTTGAAATCGTCTGTTTACACTACTGGTTAAAGAACTTTGGCCTTTTATTTCTAGCTTTTCTTTTATATTCAGTTTTCAGAAGTACACATTTTCAGCATATTCTTTTGGGTAACGGACAAACAGTTAAGGCACAAAAGACAACGAAAACATTTTTTTTAAATCAATAAATAATAAAAGCAAAAAAACGTACCTTCTGCTGCTAGCAGTTATAAAAAAAAGAAGATTATACGGAGAGATAAAAAAATTCACATTCCCAGAGAGATCGAACGGCAGTTAATTTTTCCTCAATGTGGTGGTTTAACGCACAAAGTGCCGAGGTCTCTCGAGATAGCAACTTATGGGGACTGAACTCTGACCCCGTAGATGAGGAGGAGGGGCGCTGGAGCGGGATGAGGGGGAGGAGGAAATACGTAGCACCACACCGTCACCGCCAAAATGATTGGGCATTAAGATGGGAAGCTGTGGGAGTCATTTTACTTTTTTATTCACCGTGAGGGGCGAAGTCACCGGTGTCGGTAGCTCCGAGTGTGGAAGCGAAAGACTAAGCGAGGAGGAAGTGCCACCTGGGGCAGTCTGTCTTCGAGTCTGCCGTCTCACAACCAGGCCAGACCCGCTTCCACCATTCTCAGCAGATTCAGTTCAATTCAATTCAACAGC
>JABMCL010001440.1:347500-350000 GCA_018857735.1 Alviniconcha marisindica
TGCGGAGGAGGGGGGCTTGAAGTCAGACATTGAACAATAATTCATTATAGATTCCCTCCTTTCCAGCGCCATCCTCAGCAGCACTCGTCGCTCATCTCCAACGCCCGAGGACTTGGAGGGGATATGGGACCGGGGTAATCTTGAAAATCCCAGCGATTCCAAAAGATCCTTCCAGTCTTGCTCCAGTCTGTGCCTGGTTTTGCTGAGCTTGATTGGTCTGGCCAACTACACTAACCCAATCTATGGAAGAGGGTACCCGCCCCTCCCTCTCCCTGTCTGACTGCAATTGCCTCTCGTCTGCCACCACAGGAATTTGCAGGAACAGAAGTGGGTACAGCTGCACTATCGAGTGCCACAAGAGGGCAAACCTGGCTTTACTTGGTAAT
Source organism: Alviniconcha marisindica (assembly GCA_018857735.1). NCBI lineage: Eukaryota > Metazoa > Mollusca > Gastropoda > Provannidae > Alviniconcha > Alviniconcha marisindica. The sequence goes on from JABMCL010001440.1 coordinate 347,887, forward strand.
TATACTTCCTAAACATTTTTTTTTTAAAGAAAGAAAAGAAAAAAAAGGAAACGAAAAAGAAAGAAAAAATCACCATGTACAAATCTCCAATCGTCTATATGTCACGCAAGGAAATTGGTGTTTAACGTCCATTTAACTAACCATCACGGTTATATCAGGGTGAACCAAGTCAAGAACAGTGAGCTGCACTAGGTCAACAGTGTTCTCTGAAAGAAAGAAAGAAAACGAAAAAGAAAGAAGAAAAAAATTACCATGGATAAATCCCCAGTCGTCAATAAGTCACGAAAGGAAATTGGTGGTTAACGCCTATTCAACCATGCCAGTTATATCAGGGCGAATCTATGTCAAGAACAATGAGGCGCACTAGGTCAACAGTGTTGTTGATCGCTTTTATACAGCGCTATTCTCCGCTCTCGGTCAGACTCACTGCGCTCGCATGTGATTCTACAGGAGTGAATAGCTTTTTATAGCGAGTCTTTTGAATATTCATCGAAGTGGTGTACTTACAGCGCTGGCATGGCTGGTGCCACATGAAGCTGCAACCATCTCGGTGCGTTCTCTGTACACCATACAACCATGCACCATGTTACTTCATGTAAAGCCACATACTTGAGGTGCATGCGTGTTTAGCCGTAACCTGTCACCTGCACTTTTGGCAGAATGACTCTACCCCAACCTCCATGTGACTGCCATTGCAATGACTGGTCATTTGAGACCTATTATACACCCATACAACTCCGCCCAGTCCTTCCGACTGCCTTCCGACCCACCCCCTCCCCCCGTTTTTTTCTTCTCTTTTTCTTTCTTGTCTTCTCCCCCCTCAAGAAAAGCATTGACTGCTTCTGTTTTCTTTTCCGATACTAGTCATATGAACTGATCAGATGTTCTGCTGCTTCATTTGCTCATAATACGCTCACCGTATGCTCATACTATGTAACTGAATGATGTATGGCATGTGTTCATCTGGCGCTGTGAGCACGCTATGTTTTGTGTGGAAATTCTCATGTATAACGTTTCACTCACTCATTCTGCCTATATGTATATATATATATAATGCCTGTAATTTGATATCTGTTCATCAGTAGCTTATGAGGGATTAGTTGTTAGACGGGTTTTTGAATGAACCTAAACTACAATCCTTGTAAAATAAAGTTTTCGAGTTCCCATACCCCTTTCCCCCCCTTCTCCCCGTCCCTAATAAGCTTTATGGTTTCTGTGGACGTTAAGCACCATGCTTACTAGCTGTAACCTGCCACCTGCACTTCTGGCAGAATGGCCAGGATCTTTTACTTGCTACTGCGATAACACGGGGGAGGAACAGATACCCAAATAAGAGTCACCACACAAATTTGACCCTGGAGAAGAAAATTCCGCCGCCGGTCCTGCTGGGATTCGAACCCGCGACCTTTCAACCACGAGTCCGGCGCTCTAACCACTGAGCTATCCCTGCTCCCCTGTGCAAAGATTATGCCAAGGACATGGGGGTGGAAATGGCCAACATCATATATGTAATGCCTTCGCCAAGGACAAGGTAGTAGTTGGAGTTTAACGTTCCGTCAATCGCCAGGGTCACCTTGGGACAACGTCAAGGATGTAGACAAGCTCACCAGATAATACGGTTAAACACACTTTGCAAACAGATATACGGTTAAACACATTTTGCACCCATTCCTGTGACAAGCTATCGCACCACGTCCACATTATCGCGTAAGTAAAAACGCACCAGAATGGCCGGGATCTTTTACACACCACTTACCACACAATTATTTCTTGTACAGGAAAAGCTTGTTTGCATTTTGTGCACTTATGGTGTTCGATAGCACCGAGATATCAGCTTTTTCCAAGGCTTTGGATGTGGGTAACAGAGGTTTAGTTGAAGCGGTGATAAGTATAAAAAAAAAAGCATAAGAAACCTTTCCCTGACACCATTCCCTACCATGCAAATGAATCCGTGACCAAAGACCACCAATCTTAAAGGACTACTGTTTCTGAAACCTTTCTATTCATGTGAAAACGAAAAACGGAGAGAGAGAGAGAGAGAGAGAGAGAGAGAGAGAGAGAGAGAGAGAGAGAGAGAGAGAGAGAGAGAGAGAGAGAGAGAGAGAGAGAGAGAG
>JABMCL010001440.1:355000-372500 GCA_018857735.1 Alviniconcha marisindica
CTTTAGGTCGGTGGGTGGATGTTTCTTTCTTCCTTCCTTTTCTAAGTTCACTGTTGTTTTTGAGGTTATTTTCGCTTCCATGTTTTGTTAATACGAGCATTCTAAGATGTGTTTAACATCACAACTGTAAAAAAAACTTCAAATCAGAGAAAGAAGAAAATCGTGACTTCGGCTTTTGTTGTCGTAACTGTTGCAGCTGATGTTGCTGTTGATGTTGGTGGGTTGGATCTAATCCGAAGAGCTGGACACCGAGCCCAGCACCCCGGGACGAAGGGCGGGGAGAGGGGGCAGGTAGAGGCGAGGGGAGGGAAGGGGGTGGGGGCGAAAGTTGCTGCCGGAATTGAAATCAGCAGCTTTCAGATTCTGTGTCAACAGCCTTCACCGTTTGCCCGTGCTGCCGCCTCACAAACGATAACTCACAGTGACTGTCACAACTCCGATGGGAGTTGTCCTCCCTCCCAGAGGCAATCGGGGTCACCACCAGGTCGGGGTACAGAGATGTGATTGACACACGTACAAACGGCGCCCCGTAGGCTGCATTCGTGACAAACGCTGCCATGAAAAGTCCACACTGTTAAACGCAATATATCATCATCAGTCCTTTGAATCACAACCCTATCAGACCCATTGCCCACCGACCCACCCCCATTCCCCACTCCTCCTCTCCTGCCCCCTCCTTCCCTCCGCCGTACGCCGGCGACTAAACCGACTTGTTGGATTCATTCTGTATTGATAGAAAACATGACTGGTTTCATTTCTATGACTACCTTGCTCCGACGTCATCCGGAGTCGTTGTGGCCCCTGGCCAAAGATGAAGGCGCGTCTCCCCTTGTCACTGACCGTGTGGGCTTACATCGTCACCAGCACTTCCTGTTTCCAGGAGCATCTCGTGTCTGGGCCCGAGCCAGTGCCAGAATGTTGGAAGCAGGATAAATATGTGGATGTATTCAACACCAGCAAGAAATGGCAAAAGTGATATATCTGCACGTATTCGACATCGATAGGAAAATAATGATGGCATCAAAATATGCGCACGTATTCAACATCAGTGGGAAGCGACGGCAGCAGGCACGTATTCAGCTTCAGTAGGAAAAAACAACACAGGACTAGCAAGATATGTGCAGGTAGTCAACGTCGGTAGGAAATGAAGGATGCAGGATGTGTGCACGCATCCAACACTAGTACAGAGATATGGAAATAGCACCTCTGCACGTATACAACACTAGTATGGAGAGATGGAAATAGCATCTCTCTACGTATACAACACTCGTACAGTGAGATGGAAACAGCATCTCTGCATGTATACAACACTAGTATGAAGAGATGGAAATAGCATCTCCGTACGTATACAACACTAGTACAGAGAGATGGAAACAGCATCTCTGCACGCATCCAACATTATTACAGAGAGATGGAAATAGCATCTCTGCACGTATCCAACACTAGTACAGAGAGATGGATAGGTAGGAAGAGATAGTACAGAGAGATGGAAATAGCATCTCTGCACGTATACAACACTAGTACAGAGAGATGGAAATAGCATCTCAGCACGTATACAACACTAGTACAGAGAGATGGAAATAGCATCTCTGCACGTATACAACACTAGTACAGAGAGATGGAAACAGCATCTCTGCACGTATCAACACTAGTACAGAGAGATGGAAACAGCATCTCTGCACGATCAACATATTACAGAAGATGGATAACAGCATCTCTGCACGCATCAACATTATTACAGAGAGATGGAAACAGCATCTCTGCACGTATACAACACTAGTACAGAGAGATGGAAACAGCATCTCTGCACGCATCCAACAATCAGGAGATGATCTGACGTATCAACACTGTACAGAGAGATGGATAACGGTAGCTGAAGATGATGAGTACAGAGAGATGGAAACAGCATCTCTGCACGTATACAACACTAGTCGAGAGATGGAAAAGGCGATCTCTGCAGTATCAACACTAGTACAGTGAGATGGAAATAGCATCTCTCTACGTATACAACACTAGTACTGAGATGATGGAGCATCTCTGCACGTATACCAACCACTAGTACGAGAGATGGAAAGAGCAGTTCTCAGTATCACACTACACCAGGTGAGAGATGGAAGGCATCTCTGCAGTATACAACCACAGTCGAGAGATGGAGGCAGCAGTTCTGCAGCATCCAACATTCAGGGATGCTGACGACCCATGCCATGTACGAGAGATGGAAACGGAGGATCTCATGTATTCGCATCAACATCAGGATTCTGAGATTCATGCCATCGGAGAGATTGAAACGGGATGTCTACATGTATTTAGCTATCGAACTACCAGGTCCTGAGCACTTGATGGAGGCGGAGTGTCTACATGTATTCAGCACTCACCACCAGGTCCTGAGACTGATGGAGGCAGGGTGTCTACATGTATTTAGATATCACTACCAGGTCCTGACATTGATGGAGGCGGAGTGTCTACATGTATACAGCACTCACCACCAGGTCCTGAGATTGATGGAGGCGGAGTGTCTACATGTATTCAGCTCACCACCAGGTCCTGAGATTGATGGAGGCGGAGTGTCTACATGTATTCAGCACTCACCACCAGGTCCTGAGACTGATGGAGGCGGAGTGTCTACATGTATTCAGCACTCACCACCAGGTCCTCTGGTGGAGGCAGGTGTATGCATGTACACGTAGTTCGTGGACAGCGAGTACAGATCAATAATCGGAAATGGTTCCTGCCAGTAATCATTTGCTAATGAGACCTGATAGTTCGCTACGGTATTTATTTTTCATCAGGAATAGTTGGTGGTGGAGAGAAGACCTCACTGACCTGCTGTCTAGTATGTGAATCCATTTTCTGCATTTGTGTCTTTTAACTGTGCAGTTTTCTTTCTTTCTTCCATCCTCTCTTTCTTTCTTTATTATTTCATTGAGCTGCGCAGTTTCTTTCTTCTTCTTTTTCTTCTTTTTTGTCTGTGCGATTAATTTTTCTGTTTCTTTCTGTAGTTGTTTCTGTCTTCTTTCCTTTTTCTTCTTCCATTCTTCTTTCATTTTTTTCTATTTCGTTCTTCTTTCCTTTGTTTTTGATTTCTTATCTTCCTTTCTTTCTTTCATTCTTCTTTTCTTCCACCCTTCTTTTCGCCCTTCTTTCTTCAGTCATTTCCTTTATGCTGTATGCTATATTTTGTTTGATTCATTTTCGTGTTTATAGTTTGCTCCTATTTCTTGTTCGCGTGGTAAACGTCTTACACCATCCCGTACCAGCTGCCGTTAACGATACAGATAATTACGATAATGAGCGTATTGACACAGGTGTGAAATGGACATTAGGAATGTGCCTTGACGTTGACAAGTGTACAACACTTGCAAACATACAGTTCATTCACATTTATAAAGGACACAAGCTTAAAAGAAATAGCAGTCTTGCAAATCACCGTCGACGACCTTGCTTCAAAAAGACGACGAAGGGCCATCGTCATTCAGACCAACACTCAAACTGTTTTAGAGGCAATATTGGAGGACATTCTAAGGGGTGGAGTGAGCAGCGTTCCTCCAAGATCATCATCGGTGGCCTTCCTTTAAAAGGTCGAGAAAGGGCCCTCGTGAATCAGACCATTTTTGAAACTGTTTCAAAGGCAACACTCGTGAAACTTCCGACAGACGAGGCGGCGGAGTCCATAATCATGGGCTTCCCCACCGTGTAGGATACCTTTTTGAAGTGAACACCTTCAATGCATGATACGACTGGAACAAAGTAAATTTGCAGACATGTTCATTCTGCACCCCAACCCCCAACCCTCAAGCGGCCTCAGAAATTATTTATTCTGCCCGCTCCAGGACATCCGGTGCAGACAAAAGAAGTATAAACAGGTTTTTCTGCCTGTGTGAATATCTTTCTTTCAGCACTCTTCTGTCAACCGTTCATTTGTTTTTATTGTTGCCCCCCCCCTCCCCCTTCCTTCCCCCGCCCTCATTTCTGATTCACATTCTTTGCTTCAGGTACTTCTCATTTAGATTTTACTTTTACTTTCGTAACTAGCTTATTATTTTTGCTTTATTGATTCTTTCCTTTTCCTACGGGCCTATTTCGTTATGCAGTCGCTTCAATCTTTCATTCATTCTTCGCTGTTTGTCTCCTTTCATTTGTCTTGTTCTCGTTCTGTGTGTGTGTGTGTGTGTGTGTGTGTGTGTGTGTGTGTGTGTGTGTGTGTGTGTGTGTGTGTGTGTGTGTGTGTGTGTGTGTGTGTGTGTGTGTGTGTGTGTGTGTCTCTCTCTCTCTCTCTCTCTCTCTCTCTCTCTCTCTCTCTCTCTCTCTCTCTCTCTTTACGTCTGCTGCAGCTACTGCTACAGCTCCTCCAGCTAGTACTTCGTCGTCGTCACCACCATCTAGTTGTATGGCCTTCTTAATAGTTCTTTCCTATTTATTTTTGGCAGCTGTATTTCTCCGTCTTCACTGTGCCCCACTGATTTCGCTACTGTTTTCCACTCCCCGTGAAACTCCTAGACTGCCGTGGCCCGTGCCACCATTCCACTGTATTTAGACCTGTTTCAATCAAAACAGGAGATCGGCGCGGACCTGGCCGGATGTGGAAACCTCCCACTCTGTCCGCTGATTTCCGGTGTCTCGAGCAACAATTGATTTGGCCGCTAAGCAGCGACCCAGTCTGTTCCGAGTGAGAGCAAATTTGTCCCATTGTCATAGTTTTCCCCTTCCCTTTCTTCTTCTGTCAAACGCGTTTGCTCTGGGACTTCATGTATAACGCTATAAAATTAGACCCTACATCTAACTGTGAATCCAGGTCATGAGGTATTCCCTGGTGTGATGATCGTTTGCTTTGACTTGTCACGATAAAGGTCTGCCTACGCGATTTAAATCTGGCACAAAAATGAAGGATTTAAACAAACGTGAGAGCGAAAAATCGATGGAAGCCGAAATGCTATTTTCAGGAAGAGGCTCGCCTGGTTAACAGAATGCCGAAGGTCAGGGTACTGGGTACATTGACAGTACGCCAACTTGAAGGGCACTGGGTACACTGACAGTACGCCAGCTTGTAGTGTACCGGGTACACTGACAGTACGCCAACTTGTAGTGTACTGGGTACACTGACAGTACGCCAATTTGTAGGGCGCTGGGTACACTGAACGCATGCCAACATATAGGGTACTGGGTATACTTACAGTATGCCATCTTGTAGGGTACAGGGTACACTGACAACATGCCAACTTATACGGTACTGGGTACACTTACTGTATGCCAACTTGTAAGGTACTGGGTACACTGACAACATGCCAACTTATACGGTACTGGGTACACTTACAGTATGCCAACTTATAGTGTACTGGGTACACTTACTGTATGCCAACTTGTAAGGTACTGGGTACACTGACAGCATGCCAACTTATACGGTACTGGGTACACTTACAGTATGCCAACTTATAGTGTACTGGGTACACTTACAGTATACAAACTTGTAGGATACTGGGTACAAGGACAGTATGCCAACTTGTAGGGTACTGGGTACAAGGACAGTATGCCAAATTACAGGGTACTGGGTACAAGGACAGCACGTCAAATTGTAGGGCACTGGGTACACTGACAGCATGCCAACTTATAGGGTACTGGGTACAAGGACAGTATGCCAACTTGTAGGGTACTGGGTACAAGGACAGTATGCCAAATTGTAGGGCACTGGGTACACTGACAGCATGCCAACTTATAGGGTACTGGGTACACTTACAGTATGCCAACTTGTAGGGTACTTGGTACAAGGATAGTATGCCAACTTGCAGGTACTGGGTACAAGGACAGTATGCCAATTTGTAGGGTACTGGGTACAAGGACAGTATGCCAAATTGTAGGGCACTGGGTACACTGACAGCATGCCAACTTATAGGGTACTGGGTACACTTACAGTATGCCAACTTGTAGGGTACTGGGTACAAGGACAGTATGCCAAATTACATGGTACTGGGTACAAGGACAGGATGCCGAACTAGAGGGTACTGGATTCAAGAACAGCACGCCAAACTGTAGGGTACTGGGTACAAGAAAAATACGCAAATTGTAGGTAATTCATACAAGAATGGTATGCCAAATCACCGGGTATTGGATACAGTAGCAGTGTGCCGGACTGCAGGATACTGGATACAAGAACAGTATGCCAAATTACAGGCTACTGGGCACAAAAACAGTATCTCAAATTTCAGGGTACTGGCCACAAGAACAGTATACCAAACTGCACAGTACTGGGAACACAAAATAGTATGCCAAATTGTAGATTGCAGCATGCTGGATACAAGAACATTATGCCAGTTTCAGGATACTGGGTACAAGAACAGTATGTCGAATGCAAGGTACTGGTACAGTATGCCAGACTGCAGGGTATTGGGTTACAAGAACGGTATGCCAGATTGCAGGGTACTGGGTTACAAGAACGGTATGGCAGATTACAGGGCACTGGATACAGGAACAGTACTCTGGAGTGAAGGGTACACTGGGGAACAAGAACAGTATGCCAGATCGCAAGTAAGTGGATAAGAGAACAGCACTGAGACCTACAGAACCTCAAGTGACCTCGTGCTTGAATTAAGACATGCCGTGCATTCTGGGGTGGGGCAAAGTTCTCAACATGGATAATTCCGATGAGCAAAACCTGCCTTAGAGACTAAATCTCAGGGGACATTTTTCCCTACAGCATACAAATATTCCATTGGCAGGGAGGGAGCTAAAGACAGTGGACAGAAAAGTAAACAAATCAAGAAGCAAACAATTAATTTTCAAACCGGCGGAGATAATACTTTGCTATGTACATACACAAATGACACGCCGTACTTTCGCTACACGTGTCCGCATGAAAATACAAATCCTCACATGTTTTTTGATAGGTTCGAACGGTGCTCATGTACTTTTGTCTATCCATAATTTCTGACCCAATTTAAAAAGCATAACACCGACATTAAATACAGCTTCACGCAGTTCTCTCTCTCTCTCTCTCTCTCTCTCTCTCTCTCTCTCTCTCTCTCTCTCTCTCTCTCTCTCTCTCTCCTCTTCTTCTCTCTCTCTCTCTTCCTCTCTCTCCTCTCTCTCTCTCTCTCTCTCTCTCTCTCTCTCTCTCTCTCTCTCTCTCTCTCTCTCTCTCTCTCTCTGTCTGCCTGGATCAATAGCTGTCTACATTTTCTTTTATCTTTTAAGGTCGAGCATGCAACATGAATATTTTATTAAAACACACGAAGTGCAAACTCGGGATACGCGGACAGAGACATAAGAACGCTTTTGTCACAACTACAGAAAACTATGAACAACAAATATAATTTCGGCTAAACTGGCGTGTGTTTGTGCGGGTTTAAGTGTGTGTGTGTGTGTGTGTGTGTGTGTGTGTGTGTGTGTGTGTGTGTGTGGTGTGTGTGTGTGTGTGGGTGTGTGTGTGTGTGTGTGTGTGTGTGTGTGTGTGTGTGTGTGTGTGTGTGTGTGTGTGTGTGTGGTGTGTGTGTGTGTGTGTGTGTGTGTGTGTGTGTGTGTGTGTGTGTGTGTGTGTGTGTGTTGTGTGTGTGTGTGTGTGTGTTGTGTGTGTGTGTGGTGTGGTGTTGGTGTGGTGTGTGTGTGTGTGTGTGTGTGTGTGTGTGTGTGTGTGTGTGTGTGTGTGTGTGTGTGTGTGTGTGTGAGGAGAGAGAGAGAGAGAGAGAGTGTGTGTGTGGTGTGTGTGTGTGTGTGTGTGTGTGTGTGGTGTGTGTGTGTGTGTGTGTGTGTGTGTGTGTGTGTGTGTGTGTGTGTGTGTGTGTGTGTGTGTGTGTGTGTGTGTGTGTGTGGCGTGTGTGTGTGCGCGTGTGTTCCAGGATAGACGCATACATTTATCTTACGCCAATGCAATGAAAAATATCGCTATCATTAATGCTGCGTGTCCAATTTTGTTCCCATCTAATATTGTACGTAAGAGGGTAACTGATACCGACAGTGTCAATTACGATCCATGCTTGTTATTGTTCTGGCAAGTTCAACAAAGTCGTGTTCTTCGTCAACAGAGATAATTATTTGCAAAACGTACCTGTGTTAATATTCATACTTGTTTTTGTTTGTCTGCTTGCTTGCTTGAACTTCCTCTCACGGCACAATTTGTACAAACACGTTGAACGTAATCTACAGCATCCACCAGCTCGCAACTCACTGACACCAGCAAGACCACCAAGGCTAAAATGTTACGCGCTGCATAGATAGTTATGCAAGGACTAAGTGCAGCCACGATGAGATCCTTGCATAAAACCATCCACCCTTCAGAACTGGAGATAAATCTCCGAAGACGGCGTTTGTCTGCCCAAATGGCAGGGAATAAAAAATAAAAAAAGTCAACAAAAGCAAAACAAAACCGGCCACACACGTAATCCTCTCAGTCCATGGAATTCATTTGTCAGTATACAGCTGCATATAATATTTATTATATACCTCGTGGCTACTTACTTTACAATAACAGTATGATGATCGCTTTTATATAGCGCTATTCCCAACTCTCGAGCAGACTCAGTGCGCTTTTGTAGCATGCGATTCTAAATGAGTGACTAGCTTTTCTTTTTTCTTTTCTTTTCTTTTTTAGCGTGTTTTACAGCGCTGTTTGGTTGTTACATGGCTGGTGCAACGTGAAACTGCTGCCGTCCCGGCGAGTTCTGTGTACACCATACAACCATGCACCAAGTCACTTCAATTCATGCAAAGCCACATACGTAGGGTGCATGAGTGTTTAGCTGTAACCTGGCAAATCCATTTTTGGCAGAATGACCGGGATGTTTTACATGCTCTTGCGGTAACATATGCTACTGCGGTAGAACGGATTGCCCAGTACGTCATACGCAAAGAAGGCGTGAGTGTGTCTAATAATGTTAAAAGTATTCAGAACGTTTGGCCTTGTTTGAGTGAGTTAATCTTTGTAACGGTGTTGTTTCATGCTTTCTCGTTCGACTATTTTCACGAATGTATCACTCATGAATCCACAAGACTCACTGTAACCATTTTTCAAGGCAATTCCTTATTCAGTGCAATTTTTGTGTAACAAAAACTTGGATTTATGACAGAGACGAGAAGAAGAAGAAGAAGATGTTTTTTCAATCTTTGTGTAACAAAAACTTGGGTTTATGGCAGAAGAAGAAGAAAAAGAAGAAGAAAAAGAAGAAGAAGAAGGGGGAACTTACAGAGCGCTTTCGGAAACTCAAAGCGCTTTAAAACTTAAAAACATGCAAATACCCATAAATATACAAGTCAATAATATACAATAATATACAAGCGTACAAAACATACGAAAATTAACAAGCAAATTCATACAAAGCATGGAAAAAATGCTCTCACGCGCGCGCACACACACACACACACACACACACACACACACACACACACCACACAACACACACACACACACACACACACACACACACACACACACACACACACACACACACACACACACACAACAACAACAACAAAAAGAAGAAAAAACAACAACAACAACACAATGCCAATAAAGAGCACACGCGCATCAGCTCACGCACTCACACACACGGCTGAGAAGGACATGGGCTATGGGGTGGGGGTGGGTGCGGGGGTTTGAGGGGAGGGGGTGGGGGGAGGGGGGGTAAAGACTAATTTGAAGGCAAGGGCTGTGATAAAGAAGCAGAAGAAGAACAAGAAGAAGAAGAAGAACTTATTGCAGGCTTGACAAACTCGAGACGGCAAATGTCAAGTGAGGAGACCGGGACAGCCTAAGCCGTCAAACAATCCCAGATTCTGCTCTCGTCGTGCGGAGAGACACAGTGTTTATTCAGTCGTGATCGAGACACCGGGTCCTCTTGTACTTCGTGTTCACAGTGACTTCTTCCGCTGTCTCGACAGTGAGTCAGGCCAGCGCCTCGCACACCTGCCACTTACTTACATCGAAGAGTAGAAGAAAAAAAGAAGAAGCAAGTAATCGATTGTCGAGCCATTATATTTAGGTTCGGATGATCATAAAACAGAGTTTTTAAAAATCCAGAAAAATTTTCAAGAGAAGGAAAGAGGATCCACTTCATAAATAGTGTATTAGGTGCATGAGCCCCTCCCGGAGCCGAAGCAGTTTTGCTTCCGCGAAGTTAAACTGAGATCAGATGGGTTGTGAAATGTCTGGTCCAGGTCCTGGTTATACCTAGGACGTGTATTACGTTACCTGAGCCGCTCACCAGTGACAACTGGCACACAGCAGTGACTGAGCGACTGACTGGACGGTATTATTTTATTATTAGTCAGAGGTTATTAGCCTAAAAGTAACGCCCCTCCCCACCCCTCCCCAATGTTTTTGAGCAACACGCGCGCGCGCGCGCGACCCACAACACACACACACAAAACACACACACACACACACACACACACACACACACACACACCACACACACACACACACACACACACACACACACACACACACACACACACACACACACACACACACACACACACACACACACACACACACACACACACACACACAGCGCGCGCGCGCGCACCAGATTTTCATTCAGTTTCTGATCCTGTTCGATAAAAATCGACTTTCGAAAGTCGCACAAACACGATCATGAGAGCTGCCATTTTGTGCTCAGCAGTCTTTTTGTTTGTGTATTAGTCTGTATTAGTGATTCCAAGTAGAAGGCCGAAATGCGTGACAAAAGTATCAAAATACGTCACGAGCCAACCTTTCTTGTTCTTCACTGGTGAAGAGCGAAACAACATGGTTGCTCCCCTAGGAGTTCAAATTGGAAGCAGAAAGTAATGTACTTTTTGTATGAATATTGATAGAACAACCGAACGAAGTGTGCAGGTGGAAACATCGACACATTTTCTGCATTTCAGGCCACGTTGCCTCTTGGTTCCCGTTCCCTTTTAACATAAAAACAGCCATTCCATTAGTGGCCAAATGATTCGGCAATTTGCAGAGGCGCCTTCTTTTTTTATATTTCTGTTCTTATAACTGGGATCAGATGGCTGCCAGCTAGAGCATCAGCTGGTGTTCTCACAGATCAATAAAATATATTTAAAACAAAAAGCCAAAGCAAAACAAAAACCACTCAGACCGTAGTGGCATCCTGAGCAGTGCCAGTTTCTTGCTCCGCTTTCCACAACTTTGGCCGACGACGCAACAACAAACTGTTTATCCAATCAGATACATCTTGCGCTCATCTTCGGCTACTGTGCGAAGCGACTGCGCAACACAAGACCTGCGGAAGTATCCTCGACGAAAAAAGGTTTTAGCAAAGCTGCTGAAGGCACTGCGCGAGGTACTTCGTATCAGTTATCAAGAACCGATTGTTCCAGGATGTGTGCATGTTTGCCTGCGCTTTGCTGTTGACTTTGGATCGTCTGGTGTATGCATGTTTCATGTATTGATTTGATTTCCATTCTTGTTTTGAATTGTGAATTGCTTTGAGCCAGTCAAGTTGGATTAGGCGCTATATAAGAATTACGTATTATTATTATTATTATTATCAAGAACACCCTTACTAACGCCATTGTGGTGCTGTTAGAGGATACGACAAGTAGCTCTGTGCTCGATCATCTCTGGAAAAGAGATGTTCTTACCAGAGTGCGGTTCCGTGGACACTGGCAGCGTAGCGTACTGAAAGATAGATCTAAATATTAGTTGCTGTTGTTGGTTTGTTTGTTTTACGCTCTTTTACGCTCTCTCTTTATCTTTCCTCTGTCAAAAAAACTAAGCAAAAAACAATCCAAAAAAAAAAAAAATTCAACAAAGTTAGTTAATTCACGTTCGAAGGACGTCACATGACAACAGAAATAAAGACCTGAATCGCCTGCGGTAACTTTAACATGGCATGAGAGTTTTTTTTTTTTTTTAAGGAAAAAAAGGTACATACACTCCATCAAAGGTACATCCTGTCATTAACTTTCCTCTGTCAAGTTGATTTTTAGCTTTTGTCTAAGCGATCAGAGAGGAGGCTAATTGTTTCCTTAGCACAGGTGTTGCGCTGTCCCGTCCAGTGATGCTGAAGGTAATTCATGACGGGCCTTCTTGGGGACAAAGACTGAACAGAGGGGCCCACAAGTGGAATCAGGCACTCTTCTTAAAGGGAAACGAATCCAAGCAGAGTAAATAAGTTGGTATTTTACGCCCAGGTCAACCAGTACGGTAATATCAGGGCGAGTTTTACGCCCAGTCAACCAGTACGGTTATATCAGGACGAGTACTGACGAGTAAGTAATTTGGTGTTTTACGCCCAGTCAACCAGTACGGTTATATCAGGACGAGTACTGACGAGTAAGTAATCTGGTGTTTTACGCTCAGTCAGCCAGTACGGTTATATCAGGACAAGTGCTGACGAGTAAGTAACTTGGTGTTTTACGCCCAGTCAACCAGTACGGTTATATCAGGGCAAATCCAAGCAGAACCACAGGCCGTATCGACAGGGATGGAACAACAAGTATGCTGGTTTTGTTTTTCCATTGCTCTGGATAACGGCGTCTAAGTGTTTGGTGTTGGAGACAATTCCCAGAGTCTGCCGTGGAATGTGTGGTCGTCCACAGAGTCTGCCGTGGAATGCGTGGTCGTGGTCATGGTCACTGATCCGTCTGTTTCTTGCTAGCGGCCGGCGACGGGAGATAGTTACTTGACCTAACGCCCAGTTAACCGTGAAGGTCATATCAGGACGAAACACTCGTCACAACAAGTAAAAGCCGTCACAGTTCATGCATGGCAGGCAACACTTCATGTGATAGCACTTAACGTAGCCATGGCACTTCACACTTCACATAGTAATGGCTCGGTTTTGGCAATGCTGGACTTGTTTTGTTGCTGTGTGGGTGTGGTAGTGATGATGTGGGAATGAACCAACGCCAAGAAACAGTCCTCGTGCTTTTACTTGGCAAGAACAACGTCCTTGTCTTATGTCTTATGATGAAAACACACACAAAACAAATAAAACAACAACAACAACAAAACACAGAAAGAAAGAAACAAAAACAAAGTTAAACGAACTTTGATGGCAGAAACCATAAATTCGACTTTCTGACCAATTCAGGGCTTTAAAGAAAGAACCTTTGATTGGTAGTTCTAGATTCTTAGCGAGAGGGGGACTTTAATTTCTGCGTGCGCTGTATTCTGGGACCCTGTGGCACTTGTAGCTGCTTGAGAGTGGCGGGTGGGTGATGGCATGAACCCGGGCAAAAGAACATGACCCACTCAGACCTCACTCCTCCCGGTGTCCAAGGTTCTCCTGTAGTGTCTACATCCGGCCTTAGTCGCAGAGGATGAATCAATACAGGGGTCATCCGGAAACAATAAAGAGGGAAGGAGAGGGGGGATGGTACGGGAAGGAGAGGGGAGGATACGGGAAGGAGAGGGGAGAAGTGGAGGGTACGGGAAGGAGAGAAGAGGGTACGGGAAGGAGAGGGGAGAGGAGGGAGGGTACGGGAAGGAGAGGGGAGGGTACGGGAAGGAGACGGGAGAGGAGGGAGGGTACGGGAAGGAGAGGGGAGAGGGGAGGGTACGGGAAGGAGAGGGGAGAGGGGAGAGGGGGAGGGTACGGGAAGGAGAGGGAGAGGGGGGAGGGTACGGGAAGGAGAGGGGAGGGTACGGGAAGGAGAGGGGAGAAGGGGGGAGGGTACGGAAGGAGAGGGGAGGGTACAGGAAGAGGAGAGGGAGGGTACGGGAAGAGAGGAGGGTAGGAGGGGAGGAGGAGGTACGGGAAGGAGAGGGGAGGGTACGGGAAGGAGAGGGGGAGAGGGGGAGGGACGGGAGAGGGGAGAGGGGGAGGGTACGGGAAGGAGAGGGAGGGTACGGGAAGGAGAGGGGAGAGGGGGGAGGGTACGGGAGAGGAGAGGGAAGGGAGGGGACGGGAAGGTAGGGAGGAGAGGGGGAGGGTACGGGAAGGAGAGGGGAGGGTACGGGAAGGAGAGGGGAGAGGGAGGTCGGGAAGGAGAGGGGGGAGGGTACGGGAAGGGAGGAGGGGGGAGGGTACGGGAAGGAGAGGGAGAGGTACGGGAAGGAGAGGGGAGGGTAGGGAAGGAGATGGAGAGTATGGGAAGGAGATGGGAGGGTACGGGAAGGAGAGGGAAGGGTACGGGAAGGAGAGGGAGGGTACGGGAAGGAGAGGGGAGATACGGGAAGGAGAGGGATGGTACGGGAAGGAGAGGGGGGGTACGGAAGGAGAGGGAGGGTACGGGAAGGAGGGGGGGTACGGGAAGGAGAGGGAAGGGTACGGGAAGGAGAGGGAGGGTACGGGAAGGAGAGGGAGGGTACGGGAAGGAGATGGGAGGTACGGGAAGGAGAGGGAGAGGGTACGGGAGGAATGGGAGGGTACGGGAAGGAGAGGGGAGGGTACGGGAGGAAATGGGAGGGTACGGAAGGAGAGAGGGAGTACGGGAAGGAGATGGGAGGACAGGGGAGAAGGGAGGTACGGGAAGGAGAGAAGGAGGGAGGGAAGGAACAGACTCTGAGCAGGGGAGATAATTTATGTATTATATGTGCATTTATTTCTTCCAGTAAGGACATCTGATCAGGCCCTACTAAAAACTGGATATGTTTGGCGACACAAATGTCCACTCTCGACGAGTGTTAGAGGTTCATTCATTATTGTGGAAAGGGCCACACAAAGTACCAACGGAGAAAGAGAGAGGAAGAGAGGGTAGGCAGAGGGGGGGAGATTAGACGAGAAAGAGAGAGAGAGAGAGAGAGAGAGAGAGAGAGAGAGAGAGAGAGAGACGAGACAGAGAGAGAGACAGAACAGACAGAGACAGACAGACAGACAGACAGACAGACAGACAGACAGACAGAGATAGAGACAGACAGACAGAGATAGAGACAGACAGACAGACAGAGAGAAGTGGGGAGAAGGAGAAATGTCAGACCGTTTCTTGGCGGTTGCTGATTAAAATTTCAGATGAAATTGATACCTAATGCTGCACATCAGCCACCTTTGTCAGTCAAATCCGTGCGCTATTAATACAAATAAAAAAGGAAATATAGTATATGCACACGTGACACAGAGAGAGAAAGAAAAGGAGAGACAGACCGAGACTGACAGAGAGACAGACAATTAGACAGACACAGATATAGGCACACACAGAGAGAGAGAGAGAGAGAGAGAGAGAGAGAGAGAGAGAGAGAGAGAGAGAGAGAGAGAGAGAGAGAGAGAGAGAGAGAGTTTTATTCTCAACGGGCAGCTACCTATTGAGATTTTAGGTGAATGTGTAGTAGCCTAGCAAAACCCGTCCGTTTTAGTCAACACAGATGCACACTAACCACCACCACAACAACAACAAAAATATAGCACGCACCCGGGCTACAGAGAGAGAGAGAGAGAGAGGGGGGGGGGGGGGGGCGGGTCAGTCAATGTTTTTTCCTTTAATTCTAATCGTAATCTGCAGAAAAACACTGCCACAACTCTCAAACACCGGCACCAAAATTGAGGCGCGTGCCTTCCAGAATACATAACTGACAAGTGCGGGTGACATGATAAAATAACGCAAGGAACTGCAGGCCGCAAATGCCGTGATGGGGAAACAGTGTCCCCAGAGCGGAATCATCCAAATCAATGAAGACGGGAAACTGGACACTGTCTTTTTATCGAGCTAAAATAGTTATGGTCCTCTGATTGACCCAACATGAGCAGTGAACGGTGAGACTGGCTATGGGTAACATATATTATGTTGTAATGTTTTAGGCAGTCGATACACATTTCTATGCCCACACACATAGACAAAGATTCTGTATGCTGGGTAGTACCACTGTTGCTGTCGATGGCAGCTGATGCCTAAATTCGAGACTTGCAGCTACAAAACTGTTGTCAGTGCAACGTGTACTTTTGCACTTGATAACACAGGTTTGCGTCAGCAAAAGTGAGCTTTAGAGAGGCAACATTACTTTTGTTGCTGCAAGGCAGGCAGTTTTGCAGCGACAAATTTAATGTTGTAGCGACAAAATCAACATTGCAGCTACAAAATCAACGTTGTTGGGACAAAATCAATTTTGCAGCTACAAAATCAACTTTACAGCGACAAAGTCAATGTTGCAGCGACACAATCAACTTTGCAGCTAAAGTCCAACTTTGCGGAAACACAATCAGCTATACAGCAACACAATCAATTATGCAGCGCCAAAATAAACTTTTCACCGCCAAAATCGACATTGCAGCTACAAAACCAACTTTGCAGTGAAAAACTGCCTCATCTCTGCAGACACACAGACAGGCACACACACACAGACACAAACACCCACACCGACCCATCCACACACACACACACACACACACACACACACACACACACACACACACACACACACACACACACACACACACACCACACACACACCACACACACACACACAACACACACACACACACACCACACACACACACACGCACACACCACACACACTCGCATACACACACACACACACACACACACAACACACACACAACACACAACACAACACACACACACACACACACACACACAAGCACACTCGAAAGAACAACAAACACAGAACACACACACACACAACACACACACACACACACACACACACACACACACACACACACACACACACACACACACACACACACACACACACACACACACACACACACACACACTATCGCTACTCCTCGCTTCCCCCTCCCCCCTCTCTCTCTCCCTCAGTCTCCATCCCCCACCCCCGAATAACGAAGAGTGAAGATCTCAGCAGTAAAAGGCAAACAAACAAACAAAAAAGGTACAAGTACAGCCTCCAATGTCTGTGAGAGGGTTACAGAGTCGCTTAGACGAGGCAGAAGTCATGCGAAATGTTTTGAGAGAAGTTTTAAGTTGTGAGAGAGAAGAACAGCAGTGTCAGATGTGAACAGAAAGGCTCTTCGATCCAGACAAAGGGAGCCTGAACAGAGGAAGATCGGTTACAAAAGCTGAGGTGTTAACAACCAGTGAACATGCAGCACGGTACATCGCAGTGTCATCGCCATGACAGGTGTTTGACATCATTATCAAGCTAGTGTAGATAAACGCGTGTTGGAAGGAGGTAAGTAAGTAAGTAAGTAAGTTGGTGTTTTACGCCCAGTCAACCGGTGCGGTTATATCAGGGCGATGGAAGGAGGTAATACTCTGTGTCAGTATCTAGGCGTATTCGGCTTAAACCAGTTTTGCCCCTGTCCACCACCATACGACACTGGACTGACTGTCTGAGATCAATTTTCCTCTTGTCAACCACCATCCCACACTAGACTGACTGTCTACTTTCACAAGCAAAAGGAAACAGGTGGGGGAAAACAACAACTTCTTTTCAATTATGCACGAAAATTCATTATGTAACTTCAGTTCCGCAAATCCTGCATTTTTCAAGCTACAAACAAATTAATAGATTGTGGGTTTTTTGTTGCGCCCCCCCCCCCCCCCCCCCCTCTCTCTCTCTCACATTTACTGATCAATAGCTTAATTAGCAAAGAGTAGTTGTTAGACAGATTTTTGACACTGAACCTAAACTACAGTC
>JABMCL010001440.1:380000-387500 GCA_018857735.1 Alviniconcha marisindica
AACTCGATAAGTTTAATACTCAATGATAGTAGCGTTAGGTTCATTTGGAGAGAGAGAGAGAGAGAGAGAGAGAGAGAGAGAGAGAGAGAGAGAGAGAGAGAGAGAGGAGAGAGAGAGAGAGAGAGAGAGAGAGAGACGAGAGACGAGAGACAGAGACAGAGACAGAGACAGAGACAGAGACAGAGACAGAGACAGAGAGACAGACAGAGACAGACAGAGACAGAGACAGAGAGACAGAGAGAGACAGAGAGAGACAGAGAGAGACAGAGAGAGAGACAGAGACAGACAGACAGACAGAGAGAGACAGATCAGAATGACAGAGATAGCAGACAGACAGTAAGATTCCATCGTATTAAATGACTAGAGTAAATATCTATACATGAAACCAGATCACATCGAACAAAATTGGAAATGACTCATAATAATGAAAGTATATATATATAAGGCGCAAAATCTTGTCCGTAGAGACTATTCTAAGCACATGCACGCACACAGGTAAACACACAGGCACCCACACACATGAGCACACTGACTACACAAAGCATAATTTACATACAACTCAAAACGAGCAGCGAACACACCTGAGATGGATGCAGACGGCAGCATGGAACAGAAAACATCGCAGGTCTGTAGTTTTGTGAAAAGAAATGCTTTTGAGGTTCCACTTGAATGAGTCCAAAGAGGGTTATTCTGTCGGAAAGGAAGGGGAATTAGGCACGGGAACCAACAGTGGAGAGTCTGGTGCGAGGAATCTGGAGGCTGGGAGATACTCCCAAAAGAAATGCTTTTGAGGTTACACTTGAATGAGGCCAAAGAGGGTTATTCTGTCGGAAAGGAAGAGGAATTAGGCACGGGAACCAACAGTGGAGAGAGTCTGGTGCGAGGAATCTGGAGGCTGGGAGTATCAGAAGCAGACGAGAGTCGGGGGGGTTTTTGTAAAGGAAGGGGCAGGAAAACGGAGACCCCGGGAAAATTTAGCGGAGTTTTCGAGAATTTTTGGGTTACCATTGGGAGCAGAAAATTTTCTGTCGGAAAGGAAAGGGGGGAAAGGCAGGCCTGAAAAGGGGAGAGTTGCAGCAGTCGAGGGAAACAGGGAAAATGAAAATTTTATGGCCACCAATAAGCATGCGGGGGAAACATCTGCATTGAGCTTTAAAAGTGGGGCTTTGGGGGTCTGCAGAGTCCCATGGCACCATAAATCCTGTGTAAATACAGTGATTATTAAATAAAAAAATTTCCCTAGTCATTCCCGCATTTTCACCTTTTTGGTGCTTCGTACGTCGATCCCAAAACTGGGGTTTTAAAATTTGAAAAATGAAGTTGAAAAAAAACAATATAAAAGAAAGGTCAATAGCTTGGCGTTTTCCGGATATTGAACGGATGTCGGTAATTTTTTCACGGCTAAGCCGAACACTACAAGCGTTTGGCCCCCGGGCCCAAGCGCTCAAGAGTTTTTTCGGTAAATTCTATTTACTGGGGGTTCAAACCCCATAAAAAAACTATGCGTCAGAAATCTGAATTTTTTAATGGTGCACGCATTTTTAAAATGTTCCGTCCTATTTGCTTTTTGCTTTTGCGGGTGTTCCCGAGACTACAAGCTTTTTCTAACGCCGCCGCGCGGCCGCACGCACGCACACCCCAAACACATACCACATACACAAAACAACCCCCACCACACACACCAAAAACACCACACCACACCCAACCCCGCACACCCACACACACACAACAACACACACACAACACACACACACCACACCACACACACACACCCACACAAAACACCACCCACAAAACACACACCCCACAACAACCCCCCACACCACACCCAACCCAACCACACCCCAACAAACCAACCCCACAAACAAAACACCCCAAAAAAAAAAAAACCCCACTATGGTGATAGGTATATTACCCTCCCCGTATTCAGGGGCCCTTTAATTCCCATTACATCTGACCCGGAAAGGGGCCATGCTCCCAGTCAGGTTCTTTTAAAAGAAAAATTTTTCTTCTACTATTTTTCACACCACAAAACACCCACACACCAACACACACCCCCCACACACACACACACACACACACACACCACACACACACACCCCACACACACACACACACGCACGCGCACGCCCCACCACACCAACACACACACGCCCACCACCACCACACACACACACACACACCCCACCCACGCACCACCCCACTCCACCACACCCCCAAAACCCAACACACACACACCCCCACACACACACACACACACACACACACACACACACACACCACCCCCACGCCCACCCACACCACCACCACCACCACCACCACCACCACCACCCCCCGCCCCCACGCACGCAACCCCCACACACACCACACACACACCAGCAAAAAAAAAAAAAAAGAGGGAATTTTTAAAACCCGGCCACAGTCCTTCAAATCGAACCCAGTACAAAAATTGAGATAAAAGACTGGTGTTTGCTCCCCCAACATGCAGTCAGGTTTACGCTGCACCCAACAGGGCGTGAAAACGTACTGCACTAGCTTGTGTGTTTGGGGGGTTTTTTTGGTTGTATTTGGGGGTGGGTTTGTTTTTGTGGGTGGGGGGTGTGTGTGTGGGGATGTGTGGGGGTTGTTGTGTGTTGGGGTTTGTGTGGGTTTTTTTGGTGGTGGGGTTGTGTGTGTGTGGTGGTGTGTTGTGTGTGTGTGTGTTGTGTGTGTGTGTGTGTGTGTGTGGTGTTGTGTGGTGTGTGTGTGGGGTGTGGTGTGGTGTGGGGTGTGTGTTGTGTGTGTGTGTGTGTTGTTTTTTTTGTGTGTTTGGGGGGGGTTTTTGGGGTTTTTTTTGTGTGTTTTTTTGGGGTTTTTGGGGTTGTGTTGTTTTTTTTTTGTTTGTTTTTTTTGTTTTTTTTGTTTTGTGTTGGTTTTTGTTTGTGTTTTGTTTGGTTTGGGTTTGTGTGTGTTTTTGTGTGTTGTTTTGTTTTTGGGTTTTGTTTGTTGTTGTTTTTGTTTGTTGTGTTTTTTTTTTTGGGTTTTGGTTTTGGGTGTTTTGGGGGTTTGTTGTTTTTTTGGGGTTTTGTGTTTTGTTTGTTGTTGTGTGTGTGTTTTGTTTGTTGTTTTGGGGGTTTTGTTTGTTGTTGTTTTGTGTGTTGGGTTTTTGTTTGTTGTGGGTTTTTTTGTGTGTTGTGTGTTGTGGTGTTGTTGTTTTTGGTTGTTGTTTTGTTGTTTGTTTTGGGGTTTGTGTGTTGTTGTTGGGGTTGTGTTTTTGGGGTGGTGTGTGTGGGGTGTGTGTGTGTGTGTGTTGGGGTGCGTTGTAATGGTTTTGGATGAAGTTCGGGGAGATTTTTGTGTAACTTTTTCATTGGTGAGTGTGATGGCATATTGTAATGCAGTGTTTTGGTTTGTGATTGCTGTGCAATCTTCTCTGTTACATGCATTGTAGGATTGTGTGTGGATTATGTATGGGCTTAGGGCGTATTGTAAAGTTAGGCGCACCGAAAAAAAAATCATTCTGTCTTCATCATCATCATCATCATCAGCTTTGTAATATCGTTGTCTGCTTTTATTGATTATTATTATAAATCATTTGCAAATTTTTGAACCTTTACATCCCTTTCCGCTCTCTCTGCTTTTTCATCAAAGCATGCGCAAACTCAACACTCCCACAAAACCAATAACAAATCTGACTAACTAACTGCTACATTCTAAAACAAGTTTAAAAAAACAAAAAAAACCCGGGGAAAGAACGCTTAAAAATAAAACTGGGCGCATTTTTCAGTAAAATAAATTTTCAACCACAAACAAAAAACAAAAAACGGCGTGACACTGAAAACGGCAAGGGGGAATTAATCAAACTGAACAAAAATTGGGCAAATCAAATTCGTTCGTTCAAATTTCAATTCAGTAAAATAACATTTTTTCTCCCACTAGGAGTAATTTTATAAGACGGGCTCCCCATAAAAAAATAAAAAAACTAAACAAATGCCAGACAGCTTCCGCTCACAAAAGCGTATGGTTTTCGCTGTTTCTACCCTTATGACTCGCCGTCTAAATCCCCCCACCCCCCCACACCCCCACCCCCGCTGTGTGTGCTGCGTGTTTGGGGGGGGGGGGGGGGGGGGGTGTGTGGGATTTTGTGTGGTTTTGGGGTGTGTGGTGTGTGTGTTTGTGTGTGTGTGTGTGTGGGTGTGTGTGTGTGGTGTTGGGTGTGTGTGTGTGGTGTGGTTTGGGGCGTGCTGCGTGCGTGCGTGTGTGGGTGTGTGCGTGCGTGCGGTGTGGCGTCGTCGTGCGGCGTGTGGGTGTGTGTGTGTGTTTTTGTGTGTGTGTGGGGGGCGGGGGCGTGTGGTGGGTGGTTTTTGGGTGTGTGGTGGGGGTGTTGGGTGGTTGTGTGGTGTTGTGTGGTGGTGGGGTTTGGGGGTGTGGTGTGTGTGTGTGTGTGGGGTGGTGGTGGTGGTGGGGGTGGTGGGTGTGTGTGTGTGTGTGTGTGTGTTTTTGGGTGTTTGGTGTGGTGTGTGGGGGGGTGTGGTGTGTGTGTGGTGTGTGTGTTGTGTGTTTGTGTGTGTGTGTGGGGTGTGTGTTGTGTGTGTGGCAGTAACAATTTGGGTTTCCAATGAAAAATTGCATAAACCCGGTGACCTTCTCCCGCAGCGGAACGCTGAAACAACGACACAAGAAGCAGAACATCAGACGACCATGCTCCTAAAGGGGCTATTGCCAGTTCCCAACACACAACCCTTCACGTAAAGACGGGCCTTTTCGCCGTAACCAAAATCGTTATCTCCACCGTCTCAGCTTCCTCTTCTCCGCAGCCTAAAGGGGCTTTCGACACGGTTTGTTTTACGCCGTTAGTCATTTAACGATTCAGTTCCTTTCCCTCCGTCCCGACGATCTGATTCTCCCCTCTGCACAGATGGAACACCCACAGTGACCAAATAGCGGGGTCGCGGATCATTGCCACACAGATTCCCCGGCGCAGACGAGATGGGCAAAAGAGACAAAACGGTGGAAGGTGGAAATCAGAGAGACAAACGGTTGAGGGGATGGACGGTCAGTAGAGACAAACGTTTGGAGGGCATGGACGGTCAGTAGAGACAAACGATGGGAAGGCTGGACGGTCAGTAGAGACAAACGGTTGGAGGGCATGGACGGTCAGTAGAGACAAACGGTTGGAGGGCATGGACGGTCAGTAGAGAAAACGGTTGGAGGGGTGGACGGTCAGTAGAGACAAACGGTTGGAGGGCATGGACGGTCAGTAGAGACAAACGTGGGGGGCTGGACGGTCAGTAGAGACAAACGGTTGGAGGGCATGGACGGTCAGTAGAGACAAACGATGGGAAGGCTGGACGGTCAGTAGAGACAAACGGTTGGAGGGGTGGACGGTCAGTAGAGACAAACGGTTGGAGGGCATGGACGGTCAGTAGAGACAAACGGTTGGAGGGCATGGACGGTCAGTAGAGACAAACGTGGGGGGCTGGACGGTCAGTAGAGACAAACGGTTGGAGGGCATGGACGGTCAGTAGAGACAAACGGTGGGGGGCTGGACGGTCAGTAGAGACAAACGGTTGGAGGGCATGGACGGTCAGTAGAGACAAACGGTTGGAGGGCATGGACGGTCAGTAGAGACAAACGGTGGGGGGCTGGAGGTCAGTAGAGACAAACGGTTGGAGGGATGGAGGTCAGTAGAGACAAACGGTGGGGGGTGGAGGTCAGTAGAGACAAACGGTGGGAGGGAAATGGGGGTCAGTAGAGACAAACGGGGGGGAAGGGCTTGGGGGTCAGTAGAGACAAACGGGGGAGGGATGGACGGTCAGTAGAAAAACGGGGGAAAGGGGGTGGACGGTCAGTAGAGCAAACGGGGGAGGGATGGACGGTCAGTAGAAAAACGGGGGAAAGGGGGTGGAGGTCAGTAGAGCAAACGGGGGAGGGATGGACGGTCAGTAGAAAAAACGGGTTTGGAGGGGTGGACGGTCAGTAGAGCAAACGGGGGAGGGATGGACGGTCAGTAGAAAAACGGGTTGGAAAAGGGGGTGGACGGTCAGTAGAGCAAACGGTGGAGGGAAAGGAGGTCAGTAGAAAAACGGGTTTGGAGGGGTGGACGGTCAGTAGAGCAAACGGGGGGAGGGATGGAGGTCAGTAGAAAAACGGGTTTGGAGGGGTGGACGGTCAGTAGAGCAAACGGGGGAGGGATGGACGGTCAGTAGAAAAACGGTGGGGGGCTGGAGGTCAGTAGAGACAAACGGTTGGAGGGGTGGAGGTCAGTAGAGACAAACGGTGGGGGGCTGGAGGTCAGTAGAGACAAACGGTGGGGGGCTGGAGGTCAGTAGAGACAAACGGTGGGGGGCTGGAGGTCAGTAGAGACAAACGGTGGGGGGCTGGAGGTCAGTAGAGACAAACGGTGGGGGGCTGGAGGTCAGTAGAGACAAACGGTGGGGGGCTGGAGGTCAGTAGAGACAAACGGTGGGGGGTGGAGGTCAGTAGAGACAAACGGTGGGGGGCTGGAGGTCAGTAGAGAAAAAAGGGGGGGATGAACAAATGGAAAGGGGGGTCGTGGGAAATAAAAAAGGGGGGGAAAAAGGGGTGGGGGTCAGGAAAAGGGGGGGGAAAACGGTCCTTGGGCGGGGGCCTTAGGGGTTTTGGGGGGGGTCAAAAAAGGGGGGGGGAAATTTACCCGGGGGAAAGGGGGGGGGAGGGGCTGGTCCAGCGGGGGAAAAAAAAGGCAAAAAAAGTTAAACCCCGGGGGGGCAAAGTTTTGGGGGTAGTGCCGGGGGTTATTTTTGGGTTTTGGGGGGGGGGTGGGGTGGGTGGTTGGGGGTGGTTGTGGTTTTTGGTTTGTGGGTGGGGGTTGGGGGTTGTGCTGGGTTTTGCGGGGGGTGTTGTGGTTTTTGTTGGTGGGGTGGTGGTGGCGTGTGGGGGGGGCGGTTGGTGTGGGGGGTGGCGGTTGGTTTGCCGTGGTGTGTGTGTTTTGGTGTGTGTGTGTTGGGGGGTGCGTGCGGGGGTAAAATCAATTATTTTTGTGGGAACTTTGGGTTACGGTGGTTTTTACCATTTCCTTTTTTGCGAAATTTTATTTTTTTGTTGGATAAAAACAGGGCCGCCCTTGTCGGGGGGAGGGGGAAAAAAGGCTGACAATTTCGGGGGCAGAGGGGACGTACAACCCAAAATGGATCGGTTTAAACGCAACGCTGTGGAAACCCCCGAGAGGCGGTGTGGCGCGCATATGAGCCTTCCTGAGCGCGACTGAATGGACCGTACTAGACTGAACTGAACTATACTTAGCAGGCTTTAGATTGACTTCGCCGGTGTACTTGGGCCAGACAGGACGGTTTCTGCTTGACCAGTCCAACACGCGGCTGGGCATTGGTCATCACGATTCACGAGCTATCTTGACTGATGATGTACATCGGCTGACCGCCACAGCTACGTATGGGTCATCACGATCCATGAGCTATCTTGACTGCTGCCACTGATTGTTTGCTGAAATGCCGATGGAGCGACAGGCGGAGAACAGGCTTA